>VZRF01001124.1:786430-919364 GCA_013396875.1 Vireo altiloquus | reverse complement strand
CCCCTTCCCCTTCCCCTTCCCCTTCCCTTTTCACATGTAGTACAAATTTAAGGACTTAGGACAGAGAACACTGTTCACATCATTGTGGTGGTAAGGCTTAAATCTCCAGGTTTTTTAACTCCCACTGGGAAAAACATGAAAGAGAAATAAATCTTTACAAGTTGACATGAGCACAGACTGAAGAGAGGAACTAAAAATATGCTAGTGGTCTAATGTTGTCCATAAATCACTAGAAAAGAAGAGGGTCTGTTGTCATATGCCTCAGGCATTGCTATAAAGTACGTAGGGGAAAGAAAATCTATCCATAGGGTAAGTTATATACCATTTTTATAGTGCTTAACCCTTTTTTGGTTGCAGAATTTTCTGAGTGGCACATACAAAAGACGAGGAGATGGAGACAGAAATAGAAAGGGAGAGGTAGCAGACTTACCTCTCATGAAGAAAGCACTGGCTTTCCAAATTTCACTGGAGTTTGGGTGTTGACCATAGCAGAGCCACACACGTGTACAACACAGCCTAGAGAAACCAGCATGCCCTATCAGGCTCCTCTCTGACAGCAGAATTTGTAATATCCATTTGTTCTCCCGTCACCCAGACTATCTTAGTGCAAGCCAAAGCCTCTGAATGGGCTTCACAGGTAGCAGAAGTGACATGGGGCAACTAATGCAGTCGGTAAGAAATGTTAAGGAGAGAGAATATCTTTGATTAAAATATTATTCTTATCGTCTAAACCTGGTGTTGCTGTAAAATGGAGATCTAAATTCCCAATTTCTACCTGGAACACAAGGCAAATCAATAAGCAGAATCAAAGTAGTGATGGAGATCCACCTTAACAGCCAAACATCATGTAAGACTACCAGGTTCAAATATTTTTCAGATTATCAGGGTTTTTTTGTCCCAATTTAAACTAAACCAAATGAATTAATATCAATAATTGGTCATATCAGATAATAAGAGTCATGGAAGAATGAATGCTTGTTTGTTTGTTTATTAAAGTTCCTTTCCATATAATCAGCTTTTGCTACCAGACTAAAAAATCCCTGAACAAAATAGGTTGACGGGGATGAAAAAGTCCTTTCCACTGCTAAGTTACCTTGGGGAAATAAACCAAACAAAGCAATATTTCAAAAGAAAACAAATAAATTACATTAAAATGAAAATGGTGGCTTTTTTTAGCAAACTGAAATCGATTTGATGATTTTCTCCTTGAAATAATTTGGGTCTTTTCTGGAGTTTGTTAAGTCTGTCAAAACACAGACAAGGATAAGATTAATTTGATTAAAAGTGTATTTTCACATTAGATTTCCCTGCAACACAGCCAATGGTTTCTGCATAGATTTGCTTGAAATTATTCCCTCTATGTGAACACTTTTAAAAAATATTGCTCCTCTCTTTCTTGCCAAAGCAGCAGCAGTGCTAAATAAACTCAATGAAAATGACACTTTGGTTAAGAGAAAGGTTATTAAAAGAGCTAAAAGTGTTTATGATAAACTCACTGCTGGCTGTTAGAAAAACTCTCTGTGATCAGTATCATATATAGCCTGTCACTGCAAAGCAGATAAACCACTGAAGTGATACCATCTGGCATATCCTATGCTCCAAATAACAATTATCATCTGAATATACTGAAAGATAACTACATTGTTGACTTTTTTCCTGTGGGGCTTTGTCTAAATTATTTTTTATTAAAAAATAACATAAAGCCCAATGGAATTTAACCTGTAGGATTTTTTTTGACCCATGTTAAGGAGAGAAAACTACTGACTGATTACCAGAAAATATTGTAAGACATTTCCCTAGTGTCTCGCTTTTTTTTTTTTTCTTTCTATCTGTATTTGTAATGACTTTCCTGGCTGCCTATCCGTTTGGTAGCCCAGCAATTGTTGTATCTCAATCAAACCATACTTGTGTATTTTTTTACATAGTTACATAATACCAAGTTCCTGATTTGCAATGCATAATGCCCTGTCTCCTGTGATAACTTCGTCTGTTTAACAGGACAAAGGCTGCCCACAAAAGCCACGAGCAGCAAAGTGAAGCAGCACTTCTTGGTTATTGCACAACTTTTTAACTGTTCAGCACAGGAAGAAGGGAGGGAAGGTACGGCTGCTGTTATGCTGTTAAATCTCCAACTATAGCTTTAAAACAAGGGGACAGGCGACCAGGACTAGGTCTGCAGGAAGTCATGGTCTGTGAAGGAATGATAGATGAATTGTATACCAGCTTGTTTATACGCTGTACCCAGAGTCACTGGAAGAGGTCTGCAGCTCTTTATGGAGCAGAGAAGATGAAACCAGAAAGAGAACTGGGCTAGTGGAAGATTAAAGAACAGGAAGTCCAAAAAGAACCTTAAAGCTAAGGCTGAAGATTTGATGCAAAAGAAGGAACAATCTATTAAAAGACTCTCAAGAAAGATTAGCGTGGTCAAAATAAAATATTATTTCCAATAAAGAGGAAATCATATTCATTTGAGAGTTTGTGGAATTGTGGTTTTGTTTTTGCTGGGTTTTATATAAATTAGTATATATATTGAAAATTCCTATTTTCTTCAATTGCTTGTTTACTGTATGAGGGTTGTGAGCCCAACAAGTTGAGTCTGGTTGTCTCCCTCCTGCCCAGCTCCATCAGGCCCAAGTGCCCTGCCTTCCCTTCACAGAGCATGCTAGAGACATTCGATGCCACACGTGCCTTGTCCCTTGGATGAGTCATGCTAGCCAGGGCTTTTCTGGGAGGAGGCACAAAATTACGCCTAGGAGGTACAAGCAGCCACCTCAGAGAAGAAACCAAGGACCTAGGAGAAACCACTGGATGCAGTGGGACAATCTTGTCCCCACCACAGGAGGCTGTCTTTTGCCAGCACACCGTTCACTGTCTCTAAAGTAGTCTCCCTGACTACCCACTTTAAGGCAAAAATTCATTATGAATATATCTAATTACAAAATAACTGCAGTGAAACTATTAAGTGGAAAACCATCTCCCAGGTTAACAGCTCTTCTGTTAGATAGGTTTTATTTATACGAGGCTGGAACCAGTTAAAAAAGCTGCTGTGTTAAATGTATAGGCTATATATGGCTGCATAAGCCCACTTTACTGAGGCTAAATTTATTAGTCCTTGACCAATGTTTACCGAGCCACAATAAGACTACTGTAAATAATTAAAAGACTTCTTTGTTTCCTTTCTAGTTTGTGTGTTGTAGGATTGGTTTATTGTTGTTGGGTGGCAAGTTACAAGGATTTCCTAGGCCAGCTCATTTATTTTATTTGGCTATTGGGCCTCGTTGCCATTTGGAAATTTCCTGATTTCACTTGTATTTTCTGGGCTGCTTTCAGAGGCCTTTGAGCATGACTGGTCTAAAGGGAGAAACTTTGATGGGTAATAAAAGACTGTGACTTTTGCCAAAAGACTCACACAGCAGCCCTGTTGCCACCCTTCAACTCCTGGGATCTGACATCACCAGCCTCCTAACCCTTCATTCTCCTGACATCATGAAACAAAGGTTGCTAAAAGTGATGTGAGAGATCAGGAGATGAAAGGCAGAGGCCACCTATCAATAATAAGCTCATGAATACTCACAGTCCCAAAGCAAGGCATCATCCTTCATAAAATATGCAGGGAAAAAAAGACTGAAAAATCCTATACAAGTGACCCCAGCTCATGGCAGAGACCTGCAACAGAACAAATCATTGACACCAACTCTTCCTGGTCACTATTTAGGTCCTAAATATTAAGTCTCTTTCCTCCCAATAGTGTAGGGTGAAGAAGATGGAGAGTTTGAAATTA
Organism: Vireo altiloquus; assembly: GCA_013396875.1. NCBI lineage: Eukaryota > Metazoa > Chordata > Aves > Passeriformes > Vireonidae > Vireo > Vireo altiloquus. The sequence continues at coordinate 915,583 of VZRF01001124.1, read as the reverse complement.
GAACTATCAACAGATACATTATCGATGGCAGGTGGAAGGAATTTCTGATGGTGGAAACCTGAAGAGTTCTTTTAATTCCACCCATGTCAAAGAGAGTTCTCTTGGGGGATATTCAAGATCTGTCTGGATGCAATCCTGTGCAATGTGCTCAAGGATGACCCAGCTTGACCAAGAAGGCTGGACCAGATGACCCACTGTGGTACCATCAACCTGACCAATTCTGAGATTCTGTGATTGACAAAATTAGTGCAGCACAACATTAGTACTGGTTTCCTCATTCACCAGAATTAAGAGGTCTATAAGACAGTGTGTAATAATATGGCACAAAGGATGAATTTTGCATTTCCCAGTCTAATTATTCCACTCAGCCAGCTTGATTCTATATCACAGGTTCATAAATGAACCATACACTTCCTCCTACCTTCAAAGCCTTCTTAAGAAAACATGATCGTTTCAGACCAAAGAACAGATGAGTCAATTCATAGCAAGTCTAAATCCAGCCTGATTTTGTTCAGTCTGTGTCCTTTCAGATGTGACAGGTGATGGTGCCAGTTAGTATGAACTGTGCCACTGCCTCTGTGCTATGGCTGTATTTTGCAGGCTGGGAAGCTGAGCTGACAAACAGGTTTTGCTGTTTGCCATGTGCTCGTGCATTTGCTCATCCATCTGGATTGATATGCGTAGCAAGAGATTAGCTCAACGGGCCCTTGATCCTTTGCAAAGGCCTCTAGGCAGTTCCGTCTCACACACGATAAATAATAAATAAAGTTAATGGAATGCCAAGAATGTCATTAATAATTTTCAGATATGTAATTCATATTTAGAAGCATTTCAGACATTATAAAATGCTTATGGACTGTTGACATGGAAATGATTGTCTGAGTGTGTGACAAAGAAGGAATCATGGCCAGTAAGAATGTGTCACAATTGTTTGGTATTTTGGTGGGGAGGGTTGTTGCTATATTGCTTTTTTTTTTTTTTTTTACTTGAGACTAATTAGAACTGACTGAAAACTTGACAGATGAACACTGATAAGAACTGAGATTATAACTTAAAAGCTCATGACCATGAACAGGACTACTGAGGTTGTTCAAGGCTAATGATATCAATACAAGTAGTCCAAGCAAATAATGAGACTCTAGAGCTAACAAATGAGTCATTACAGATGGTCTGAATGTGAAATCAATTGACAGCAAATGGGTCCATGGAAACATACATAAATACTGTGCAACAATTTGTATGGAGGAACGTCACTAATAAATGACCAAAACTCCCCACAGAGAAGGCTATTAAAGTTGTTATTTACCATTGAAACACAAAATAGCACTGGCAGCTGTATGTATAAAGAGATGAACAATCAAGTTGTGCTTTTTACCGTGTTGAGGGCAATTTAGAAAAGACTTACCTCAGACTATTAGAAACTCCTTCTTCAGTTACTGCAGTTGGACAATAAGATTTTTCAAATCAAATCCCAAGTCACTGAACGATCTCAGCTGGTGCAAAATTTCCTTGTTCTGACACCTTGTTCATGTGATGTCAGGCTTAGGCCTGGCCTATCATGAAAGAAGTCAAAAAGAGTTTTACAGGTTCACTCCTGCAAATTAATGAACAATCCTAGCGATTTCAGATAATTAAAGCTAAGCCCACAGTTAAAATATTTTTATGATGGCCAGAGGACCAGTATTTTCTGGATTAAAACTTAAGGCAAAAATTTGGCAGCAGTCTGAAGACCAGCAAATCCTTATTCTGGAACAAACACCCTGTCACTTGACTGGAGTTGGGGCAGGTGTTTAAATGCAATCGTCCCTAGATTGGTATCTGTGCTCACATTGTAGCCAATACAATCAATTGTTCTTTCTCCCCCAATTCCCTTTGACATGGCTGCTGTCAACCCATGCAGAGCATCTCTCCTGATATCAACACCAGCTGCCATTCCAATAATGGAGCTGTCATGGATGGGTCACCAGTAGTGTGGAGATCCAGTGCCACCTCTGCCAGCCTTATGCAGATATTTTGGTGTCTATGAGGTATCTGAGGTAGCACAAGGCATCTAAGATCAGATGCAAAGAAGGCTAGAGGGATTTTCAACTGATGAAAAACAGGGGTTTACTTTAGGCTGAGTGCTAGAAGGCCAAATTTTATTTTTATCTTAATAAACTTAACCCTGTTAATCCTTTCAGTAATTCCAGAGGACAAGATTTGTGTTCCCAAACACTGTCACTGGTCACCATATGAGACACCCCATAGTATTCAAAATGTCTGCTTATAAATTGGTGATAAGACACAGGGCTTTGGGGAGACCTTAGCACTTTCCAAGTGGGTTTGATGATACAGGTTTGAAACTGTATATGTCTAAATACAGTTTTCTTTCTACTATCCTCTGAGATACCCTAGTTTACCTCACCTAGCCTCCATATGTAGCTCTAGGGGGCATGTGTGTCCCAAAGTTCCTGTAGTGCTTCTTCCAGCCATGTGGATTTTTTGCATGGATTAGAATATCACAAATAGCACTGAGCACTTACATTTAGTCAACTGAACCAATGAAGACCACTGCTAAAACCCAAATGGCACAGGAGATGGAGGTATAGGCAGAAAGAAGCATAAAGGTTCTTTTTTGGACCACTGGATTTGGACCAGCAATGAGACACCTTACATTAAACTACAACTGCTCAGTTCACTTCAGAGAATTAGTAAGTGCAATTTAGATGATGTTTTCAATCTCATTTTTGAAACAGTCATTTCAAGATGATGACACAAAAGAAGATAGGATCAATTTCATTCATGAGAGCTACATACTATTTGAAGTGCCAGTCACAGATATGTAACAGATACTCCTCATCTCTACATTTTCCATGCTCTTCTCTTTAGTAAATGTCAAACACAGTAATTCATATCTGTGGATAGGCCTTCATAAATTATTTGTACAGGTTTTAAAATTATTTTAACTGGTGCTTAGAATACTGCAACTGTACAATGCTTCTGTTTGTGAAACTATGCTTAAGTAAAAAATCAAACCTCTAGCACGTTCCAAGAGCTCTGTAAACAGAACAGATACAAGTAGTCATAAAAAAAAAAAAAAAGAAAAATAAAAGGTAATGCATTTGTATTCCAGAAAAATGAGAAAAGGAGTTTCTTCTTTTTCCTATCTTTTTGCACTATCAGTCTCCCAGAGGATTGAGATTTTTTCCCTTCCTATACTGAGATTATTTTTCAGTGTTAATGCATCACAGCACAGAAATGCAGTATTAGATTACTAATGATTGATATGGAAAAGAAAGAATATATATCACTCATATCTTTTGTAAGGTACTAGAGAGGCAACAAATGAAAAAGACATGGCTGGTTAGAACACACACAAAATACTATGAAAGTCATCAGTTACTTGAGTCGTGCAGCATGGGACTAGGATTGTGATAATACTTTATAATCTAAACTGTACCATGCAGTACTTTAAAATGTAACATAAAACCAAAATAATTTTACAATATTTTAAATGCATCTTCATAATGTCACCTGTACTTAAGCATAAGTGCAACAGATGTTTTCCTATACTAAATATATGGAAAATATGTTACTTTTAGAGTAGAAGGATAGGTGATGAATGACAGGTTTTACTGAGTTCAGTGCTTGAAATCTAACTAATCCTTCAAAATGGTCTTTATTTATAGTAGGTAGGTCTGACCTCTACAATTACAGCATTGAAGGGTCACTCATCCTGAAGTCCAAATTAGAAGAAATCTCCAAAATTTTCTGATATCTGTCTCCACAAATATTTTTAAGAAATGATATACAAGACTACAGAGTCTTTTCCACTGTGCCTTTGGCTGAGATTCCTTAGACATTATCTTATGTAAGATCATGTAAGATCATGTAAGACACTGAAGCTAAGGCTTCAGATCTAGATAATTTTGATGGTGTTTTCTAAGTTAGGTGAATGAGTTGCTTGTTAAATTTCCAGTATTTAGTCATAGAAAACTTTCAGTATTATCAAAGCCCAGGACATTTCTCTTAAAAGCCCCTTACCTCATTTAAATACAGATGTATTTAATTTATTTCCAGGCCATTATACTGGTTCCAGTGCTGGTGTTAATAGTCATTAGTCCCAACCTGTTCCATAATCACTACAGCATCAGCTGAGATTCTGACTTTATACAGCTTCAGAAGGTTTTACTGTAGCCTGCTCATTTTGAGGGGAGGAAAAGGACTTCCACTCTGACTCACAAAAATTTCATTGGGAATTATTCTGCCTAGGTCAAGGGGAAAGGTGTCTCTTTTAAAGATACACTGCCTGCTCTAAGAAATACATGGATAATTCTTTGAGCATGTATGCTTATATTTTTCAGTTTTTCACATGGAAGTTAGTATGAAATGTAATTGAAAACATAAATAATTAATGTATTACTGGCACATGAGTTAGATGTAGTTTCTTGAGTTGTTGGCTCATGCCGGTGGAAACAGCAGGGTGGCATATTTTTCATGTGGTTTAAAATCCAAGCTGTTTTAAATATTACTGAGCACCAATCAAAGTAGTGACTTAAGTCCATCGGGCTTCCTAAGAATTTCCTTCTTGGACTGTACCTGGGCCTAGCCAACTAAAACCACAGTATTCTACTCATCCTTCTGGAATTACTTAGTAGATTTGTAGGCTTTCTGATGCACTCATTTCCATACTATCTGACAAATAACAAGTTCAGTGTTGTAACACACATCAATGAGGTTCCAAGTGGCTTATTTAAATTCCATAGGAGGTCAGTAACAGGACCTGACTGGAAGGTTAGATCTTCTCAGAGCTAGACTTGTATCTGAACAACTCCTATTTAATTTCTTGATGACTAATTCATTAGCAGAAACTTTTCTCTTGTAGTGGTGAAATAAACCCAAAGGACACACTCATGATTTCTCTGGATTCTGCAAACCTGGTAAATATTTTCCAGGGTAAAAAAATATTTTCAGTACCAAGAGCCTGAGAAAGCAAACTGAGTCTAGCTCCACAGCCGCACGAAAATGGCAAGCCACCTGTGAACCTCAGAAGGTTCAGAGGTTCAGTTTGAAGACCTACCAAAAAGTTCAAATACTTATACAGAGTTTATCCAAACGATCTGAACCCTCAAGAATGCAGACATGGGCCTCTTGAGAACAGGCTTTTTAGTCAGATTTCTATTAGTTTCTGTTTCCTTTTATACCAGAAATGCAACAAAACCTGCCTTTGTTTTGCGTTTGCGTTGTATTTTGGTTTGAGTGTTTTGGTTTTCTTCTTTGGCTTGAGATGTCTAAGTCAGAAGCACAGATCAACACTGAAGTAAAGTGCAGTGGGGACTTTATCTAAACTCATCAAGGTTTGGCTTGAATTTCCAAGAGCATGTATGTGTTAGTGCATGCACACATATGTGTGTAACTTATTTTTCAGTCTGTACTTGCTGGCTCATTCGGAAGGGATACTATTACAATTAATTCCCTACAGCCCCTAGAGATGAGAGTAGCCACCTGGTGCCTCAACATGTTGCTATTTGAACATTTTTCATTAACACCCAAGAATCCAGCCAACTCAGAAATTGCTTTCAATACCTGGTTGCCTCCACAACTGAAGGAAATTGCAGCTAGCCAGCATAGATGTCAGCAGGCTCAGTATGCTGCTCACTCAGTTGCTTGTCTGGGATGGGAGGCTGCTGCATGTTTAGGAAGTAATTGCTGATGCAGTAGTTAGCATTGCTATCTCTAGGTCATACACTTTAAAGAGCCACTGAACTGGCATCATTCATTCACTCTATGTGTGTCAGGACAGGGCACCACGGAAGGCCTGCAATGATTGATGGAAATAGGACTTTCAATGCATGGAGAGAGTAGGATTGCAAAATGCTATCCTCTGCACAGAGTACTAATTTTCCAGCCATTGTTGAATAATTATACAAAAGATAACAGGAATTTATTCTTCTTTGATTGCTCTAATATTTTTGGTGTTTGTCCTCTCCTGTCATATCCTTAAAAATAAAAACTGACTTTTCAAGAAAAGAATTCCCACCTTTGGGTACTAAAGTTCTTGAGAACCAAGGTTTAGTATCTATTTTAGCTTCTGCAATCCACAGGAAAAAAGAGAATGAAAATTCCTCTGCATGCTTTGCACCAAAGAATGCCCCAGAGGTATCGGATTAGCTGTAACTTTTGACAGTGTTGCCCGTAGATGTGTGACTAGTAAATTGGCACCATAATGTAACACCGCTTTTTAAAAATTTTTCTTGTTTTCAACAAAATTATTCAGCAAATGTCATGACCTTTTAACCCTCTACACCTTTCAAGAGCATATGAATATGAAAAAATAAGCACAGGAAAAGTTTTAGAAACTTATAATCAGCCTGTTCAGTAGATGTACAGAGCAATCTTTCTCAGATTTTCTAAATATAGCTGGTTTTAGTCACAAATTTTGAACCTAATAGCCTTAACACATTGTACAAAAATATTTGCTCAGGTTCATTGTTCACAAGCATTTTCCTTTCACCCCTCCTTCCTCCTGCCCCATACTTTCTCTCCTTAACTAAACACATAGGAAATTAACGAAGTCTGTGACCTAACAAGTGGCAATTCATAAATTCATTAGATTAAAAAAGACTAGTAACATAGCAATTCCTTTAATAGGTTTCCTTCCAATCTCCAATTTACATTTCTGTCTGCCCTGGCAAAGATATTACTTCGTTAAGACTTTTTTTCTTCCCCTAAATTAGAGAAATGTTAATGACTTCTCTTATTTATTGCTTCCATATGCAAGTGGTTATCTTTCTTGCAAATGGAAATGAGACCCAAAATTGCAACAAATGGGGCCAAGCCGCTGAGTGCATATGTTCCTTTTTGGAGAAAGTACACATGCCTGATCGAATTAACTTTAACCTCCCTGTCCATTGAACAGACATCCTCTAATGTGGGGGCTTTTAAAACTGTTCTCGTTAAATTTATTTTGAATCGCTGAGAACACTCTATCACGGTTTCAGCAAATAACCTCTGATAATATTAAACACCTGGTAAGCACAGTACCCAAGGGACCCCGTGCTGCCGTGTTTGACCTGTGACCTCCGGCAGTGAAGTTCGGCCCTTGTGATCCACTTGGATTCAGACAAGAAAGCTATTCTGAAGGAAAACACCTGCTTGCGAGGGCTGACCCCAAGCCAGTGCACGGTTGAAAAAAGTCAGCTGGGTAGAAAGAGACCAGAGCCCCATGCAGGTGTTTCCTACAGCACCACACACCTAAAAAACAAGGAGAAATAAAGGATAATGTGGGTAACAGTTAGGCACTCTCTCACCTGTTTATTTCAGTTAGTGTCGCTAGAGCTTATCCCAGTGGATGCCAAGGAAATGAAGAAGAACTTAGTGGTTCTACATTTCTGAGACTCTGGGGACTTAGATTTGGCCAGCAGAGAACCCCATTTTGATGGACTTCCACGAGACTTAGGCTATGGCAAAAGACAAATCTGAACACTTCACCCTGTCTTTCCTACCCATAGCCTTTGCTGCAGTTTCCATGTTCAGAAAAAAACCCCCAAAAACCAGTGGATGTTTTCAGAAAAAAACCCAAAAAGATAGCTTCTTCCTTGGGAGGGTATTTTTGGCACTAATTTTATTGTTATTGAGATATCATTTCAAATAATCTACCTCTATTTTAGAAATGTTTTGTAAATTAAGGGTTAAAAGCACCCAAACCAGAACCTCTCGCTAGGAAAGAGGAATATGAAAAACCTTTGCTTGCTGAGTTAAGGTTTTTACAGCAATTGATTTTATGCAGTGTGATAATGACTCTGTTTAAGTAGAGTGGGCCCTAATTTTTAATTTTTTTTATTCAAATATCACATTACTTATTTTTGTCAGCAGGTCTGCACAGTGACAGGGCAATGAGGGGAAAATATTTAATCTATCGCTTTATTTATTAGGTGAGTATCACAAAATAAGATGACAGGGATGGAAACTTATCCCTTTTGAAATTCTTCTGTTAATTTCTTCATACACTTTTCTCCAAGGTCACTGTTCGATGAGGGACTTGAATGTCTCTCAGTCACACAACCAAGGGCTGTCAACACACCTCCATTCACCTGATGAGAGCACCATCAGCTGGCATCAATAAAACCCTTCCATTCCCAACAGTCTCAGATTCTGGAACTCTGAGATATTAAACAGCCAATTCCAGAGCATTTAAAAAGAGCTGGGTGGCAGTAGTAGAGGGAAAGGAGAATTCTTCTGCAAGAAAAAAATCAGCTATGACTTGACAGAATTAATTTCAGCTTGGCTTTTTATAGCCCTCAGATCTGAATTGCTTTCCATCACCCTGCCAAAGGAAGGGTTTGTATGCCTGTCCCAGATATGAGGGGTCAGTGCAGTGTGCCTTGCTCAACTAGTCCCATTAATATGACTGGATTTAAATAAAAATTAAAAAGGAAGGAAGGAAGGAAGGAAGGAAGGAAGGAAGGAAGGAAGGAAGGAAGGAAGGAAGGAAGGAAGGAAGAAAGGAAGGAAGGAAGGAAGGAAGGAAGGAAGGAAGGAAGGAAGAAAGGAAGGAAGAAAGGAAGGAAGGAAGAAAGGAAGAAAGGAAGGAAGAAAGGAAGGAAGAAAGAAAGGAAGAAAGAAAGGAAGAAAGAAAGGAAGAAAGAAAGGAAGAAAGGAAGAAATAAAGGAATTATTGGCAAGCAGAGTGGTACTAGTAATTTGCCTTCATCTTTTGCCCAGCATCTTGAGTCTGATAAAGACCAACATCTGAAAACAATCATTGAAGCATATTAGGGTTTTTTTCCAAGTCGTATCAAACTACAGTGTAATAATGAGACATTTATTCTGCAGTATTTTAGGGTTTAAACAATTTGCAATCTACTTCCAAGATGACTGAGATGGAAGCAGGAAGAACACAAGTTCTTTAAGTAACTTCCTCACTGTTCCCTAGTCATACACTGGGAACACTTGACACCCAATTGCATTCATCCTGCTGGAAGTAAATGCAAGTCATCACTTCGCATAAGGCTCTTGGTATGATTTCTGCCAGGGCTGATAACAATGTCCTATTGCTGATGAGCCTCTGTCAGTTTCATTTAGCAGTGAGAATGTCGAATTGTCAAGTGTTTTTAAGAGTGGAAGGTGAGAGACAACCAGCACCAATTTCACTTGGAGCCAGAGGGTTGAATCCCCCCCACATGTCCTCACTATACACGGTAACTCAATGTGATGGGAGGCTGTAGCCACTGGAAAAACAGTGAAGACATTTTTTAAGATTACGCTCCTGGGAGTGTAAGAGGACAGTATCTTTGCTTATTCTTTAGAGAAACTCCAGGCTGTCTCTAACAACAGCATAAAAATTAAATTAAATCCAGACATTAGACCTGAATATTCCTAGTCCATCTGTAAGTCCTCTGTTCTTCAGGGACTTCCTTCTGCCTGCCTATAGCACTCCTATTACTTTAACTTCCCTACTGTTCCCAAACAGTGGTGCATAGTCATTACTGCATACAGAAGGAAATCTGTTCTGTAAAGAATCACAATAGGTAATCGGGTTGCTTATGCTGTGCTCACACATTAAAGCTCTGACAGTGCAATCCAGGTCCTAGTAGACAAATGCCTACTTTGCACTACTGTCTCCAGCAAAACTCCCTGGGCTCAATGAGTGTAGGAAGTTGAAATTATCTCACCTGCATTCCTCTCTGTACTTGCCAACAGAGAAAGCAAGGTGCCTCTGAGGTTCCTGATCATTTAAGTAGCCAGAAAAACACCTCGAGCAAGGGGGTTGCCTACCAGAAACATTAAGAAGAATTTAAGCTTGGAATTTAGGACTGCTGAGAGTAATCTGTATCGTTTTGCATCTCTCGGGGAATCTTTTTCAGGCTGAGCCTGGTAGGGAAACCAGACCAGCACAAGTCACCTACTTACTGCTGTGCAGCCAAGAGACATGTCACATTTCAGGACTATTAGCGTGGTGGCTTTCACTAAATATGAAGACCAAACACTTCAGAAAAATATCACCATAAAGACAACTTTCCTCTTAGAAAGATTAAACTTTGTCTTCTGGTTTACCCTCAAGTAATTAACTGTCTACATTGTCTGTTTTAATAGCTTCTTCTTCTGCTCTCCACAATTAGCTGCCTATTCCAAACCCTCTCTGCATGAGCAGAGGCCTAACACAGCACACAAGACACTTCACCTGATACAGCCCCAGGACTACCCTTTTATTTCCCGTGTGCTGGATACCTGTTTAGTTTCCCCACTACTTCTTTTCTCATGCATGTTATGCCATGGCATTGTCCACGTGGCATCTCAGTTTCCAGATGAGAACTAATCTTAGCAGGAGCTTTTCAATAAAATTTTATTCACTGTTTTGCAGTCTGAAATAATTACTATTGTCTCCCAATTTCTAGGTGTTAATGACAATTTTGTGAGAGGGGAAGGAGTAAATCATAAAGAGGCTGTGTTTTCTCTTTCCTCAACATCTGTCTCAAGTGCTCTGCCTAAAGTGTTCTATTGAATTTAGGAAGGGTTATTTATTTATTTTAAATTGATTGTTTTCCTCTTGCTTTGCTCTCATGAGTAAAATAGAAAAGGAAAACAGCTGCTTGAGATAAAATCATCCTGCACAGCAGCCACCTGGTAATGAGACTATCCAAATTGTTAACAGTAAGGATAAAAGTCAACAAAGACTTTTAGAAAATATGTCTTTCTTTTGGTCTTGTGCATATGCTACCCTCTAATTAATGTAGTTAAGGCTTTTTTTCCTCACTGAAAAGGTAAAATTTTACAAAAGTGCTGAATGCAGTCATTAATGAAGCAACAGGTTTAAGAGGCAGAGCGGAAGAGCAGTGAGTCATTTAGTTTGGTACAGCAAAGCTATACTTACCTGGCTAAGGTTTTCTCTAAAGGGTTTCAAGGTACAGCATTTTCATATCATGCTACACCATCTGGATCAGGCTTGGAGCAGACAAAGTTCAAAATATTCCTCTTATGATACTCAAGAAAGCATAGATTTATGCCGGCATGAAGGGATTCCCATCAGGATTATTTCCTGTATCATGTCCTTTGAAACATCATCCTGATTTTTTAACATTGGGATTTCTTCTCTCCTCCAAGAAATCTGTACTTCTACAAATGAAGAACAAGTGGGACACAACCACAAAGATTGTGGGACAGTCTTAACTCCACTTTTAAAACATGTTCAGAAAGAAAAAAAAAAAAAGAAAAAAATCATTGATAGACCTTGGAAAGAAAAGCAGCACCTCTCTGGTTGCTCTCTAATCAGTCCCAGGTACAGATTTATTATGGGCTAAGAAGGAAAGCAGAATTGCTTTTACTACTGCCTGCCAAATGCATAATTGTTGCTGTTTAGGAAAGAATGTTCTCCTTTTTCCCAGATTGTTGGAGTGGTAAATTACCCTTTCCTTAGTTTTGTGGAAAAACACATTCTCTCTGGAAAGTAAACCTGATACTATACGTACTTTGATTTTTACGCCCTTTCTATTAAACAAGTTTAGCTGAGTAATATGTGATCTCCTTTGGTACTACACATGTGGATAATCAAATCAAAGGTCTGACACACTTCTCCACATAACATGCAGTATTTTAAATAGTGTCTTATTCAGACAGCTGGTGATGAATTTACAAAACCTCTTACCTGACGCTCTGGAAAGGTTCACTTGAGCAACTCTGAAAAAGCAAAGAGAAAAAGAAGGTGCATAAATTATTGTAGCCCTGGGGCAGTGTGTGAGTTTTACAGGGCTATTTATTTTGCTTTTCAATAAAAATGTGTAATAGACCCACTGGACCTATTACTTGCCCACTGGACCCATTACCTCTATTGAACAAGGGTAGCACAGCTTAAAGAGAGGGGTGATTGGCAGCCAAGCTCCCTCCAGTCCAGCCAGGGCTGCACCAGGGCTGCAGGCTTCTGCAGCTCCTGCTAGCCTGCTTCCCACCTTCCCCACAGTGAGGTAATGCAAAGACAGACAGAGAGGCTGCAGGAAGCCCTGGTGTCAGAGTGGCAGCAGAAAAGTACATTATGGCCATGAAGAAAAGCAGGTGTGAGCTTTTTGCTGTTCAGCCAAGCATCTACTCAACCTGAAGCTGTTTAACAGGACAAGTCTGGCCAGGCAGAACTGCAGCTGGGACAAGATGTCCTCAAGTAGGAAGGGATTAATGGTAATCTGTCCTTCTTGAGGCCTTGATCTAGCAAGGTGTTGATCACCAGGACTCCAGACCCGCCAAGCACAAAGTACAGGCTTAGGTACTTAGAGTTAGGCACATACAAAATTGCTCTCCAGCTAAATCTTTCCTTGTTTTCCAAATCTGATTATGTTCTTGTCATAGTGTTCAGTACTTTTGAAGGTAAAACACATTTTACACTAACATTCAGACTTCGTGCAATTGCTAAATAATTAATCTTCATAAACACAACATTTAGAAAAACCTACTTAATACTGGCAATTGTAAATTAAATATTTCATATTTAAGTCTCACATTACTGATGTCCTCTTTGTGTTGGTGTGAACTGATACAGAGACAACATCATACTTTGCTTGTATTCTTACCGAGCCTGGTATGTGGCAGGAATATGAAAGTACCCAGCAGTTTCCCAGGGAAGGTCCACAGAATTACAGCATTCTTAGAAGGAACAGAATAAAAAAAAACTTACGGCATCATTAGAAAAATTTCTACAAAATTTATCCCAGACAAAATTGCTCTCACACTCCATGAATTCAGAAGGTTCAGGTGTGTTTCTCCTGGGAGAAAGAGAGGAAATGTAATAACATAAATTCTTAACACAAAATGAATAAATAGAAGGAAAAGTTGTTGGGTTTTGTTTTTTTTCATTTTGTTCAGTTAGTTTGTCTGGGTTTTTTTAATCTTATTTATTTTTAAATTATGTCCAGCCCATCAAGTATGCATTTTACTTAAACATAATACCAAGATCTACCAGAGCAATCATAAAAGACAGTATTATGCAATTCAACACCCACACTTATGAAATTTTTTGTGTATGCATGCTTCAAAAACTCTTTCAAGAAAAATAAGTATTCTTACTTGTGTTCTATAATTGTGAAAACTGATGAGAAATGGTTACTTGTCCAAGGAGTTATTGCCAGTCATAGGAATGGAAGTGTTGGAACTGTTTCATCAGCACATGGAGATTGCAGTTCCACTGCCATTGCAAACAGCTTCAACAGAGTCGCTTCAGTTTGCAGTACTGAAACCTTCCCAAAATCCCTCCAGAACCAGAATCCCTGTTTCACTTGTGTCTAGAACCCACCAAGAAACTCTTGGTAGTTTTGTATGAAGATACTGCATATCGTGATCTGCAGAGTTGTGTCAAGGCATAGTGGTGTTCTCACATCTCAGCCACTCCCCCTGCTACCTGTACCTTCCTCAGTCTGTGCTACCTCAAATAAGAACCTTACAGTGCCAGGTTTGAAGCCTTATTAATCCCCATTACTGCTAACTTTGGTCCCAGTATACCAAAGATTGATTTGGAAGCAGTGAAGGTGCACCCGTGGGCAGTACTTCTGTGAAGGGAGAGTACTCTCATACTCTATTTGGCCCCTTCCCCAAAATGAGTTCTGCTCAATGTTTTTAAAACATAAAATCAATGGTCTTGAGCTTCCAGAAATGGTGTACAGAGTTGCTAGGCTTTCTTTTGTGGCAGCTGAGGCCACAGGAAACAGATGCTCTTCAATTCCCATCTGAGCATATGTTCACACAGCTCACTTTTTCTACTGTTTTAATTCAACCTCTAATCCTTCTTTTTAAAACCTTTAATAGTGTTAGTAGTAATAATAATAATAATAATAATTTTTAAAAATGGGGCATGTTATAGATCCTTTTCCTAGGGGCTTGCCTATAACAGAGAGCTACTTATTGGTATAGAAACAAGCTAGAAGAAAGAAGAGTGGTGGCTGCTGCTCTTTGAATACTGGCATATATACATGTTGGAACTGACACTTTTATAATTTCTCACAGGAGAAATCCAGATTAGAAATTTTCTAGTTTAGAATTTTCTAGATTGTTTTTGAAAAATCTGTGTAATGACACCTGGAAATCTGAAATGTACTTAGATATTTGCTCTCTATTTGTTTTCTTTTTATTGCGTAAAGCAATCAAAGGAGGGAGATTTCTATTTAAGTGCTAAGTAGGCTGCCAATGGTGATTTGTACTTTAATCTTTTTAATTTTTGTTTTCATCTGTATTAAGAAATTATAAAGATTGAATGTAAGGTGAGCATGAAGCAGAGGATAAACTGGAATGAAATTCAGCCCCTGGGCTGGAGTCTAAAGCTGTAAAACAATCCTTCCCAGCCACTGTCTTGGCCCATAAATTGGGAACAAAGCCACCGAAATTTCTATTCCTTTTTAAGGGCAGTGAGAATCACTCACATGTAGCTGCCAAACCAAAGCATTTTTTAAAAAAAGCCAGCTCAGCCTGAACTAAATTAAACAGGTTTTGTTTCTTCTTGAAGAAATGAGGAAAAAAAGGAAAAAAGTGTTTGGGTCAATTGGGAACAAAACACTTCATTTAGAGGTGCTGCATATAAAAGCAAGTGAAGCAAAGAGACAGGTCCCAGAAGGAGAGAGATGGTTCACTCCTTTTATCCAAGAGCCCAGTAGTTAAAGCACCATATAAGACACAGGAGACCTGCATTCCACACCACTTCTGAGAATTTAATGTATAGCCTAACTCCCAGTCTACTTCTGCCATCTGTTAATCTCATTTTCTGAAATGAAGGATATTTCACGGAACTGCATATGGGAGACATGGGGAAGAAGGGACTCAGTGAATCAGGCCATCACATGACCATATAGACTGAAAAGGACCTCAAGAGCTCTCTGGGCCGTTCTACTCAGAGGAGGCCTATTTAAATCAGGTTGCACAGGACTATATCCAGTTTAATCTTGAACAACTCCAAGGACAAAGATCCCACAGACTCACTGGATAACCTCTTCCTGTGTTTGACCAACCTCATGTTTGATCATACAACAATGTTTTACATCAAGAATTTTTGGATTTTCATGTGTTTCAAACCATGTCAGTTGCTTCTTGTCCTATCCCTGCACACATCTGGAAAGGGTTTGGCTTGGTCTTCTCTCTTGCTGGGTAGCTGTAGACAGAAAATAGATCCCTCTAAAAAGTTCTCTTCTCCAGGATTAGCAGACCCAGCTGCCCCAGCCTATCCTGATATGGCATGGAGCTCTCTGTGTGGACTGGGAAACTCCAAACTGGGCACAATATTTCATAAGTGCCAGACAGAGGGGAAGGGTGATTTCCTCCACCTTTGACTAGGTAAGAAAAGAGCCAATGCAGCCCAGGATGACTCCAGCCTCCATCGCTACAAGGGCACATTTCTGGCCCATGCTCGATTTATCCTCCAGGACCTACCAATCCTTTTCTCTAAAGCTGACATCCTGGGTGGTAATTACCAAAAGTCCAGGTGTCAAAAAATGCTAGACAAACAGCTACTATATGCACAATAGGTCTATGGATATGGGGTAATTCAAAGTGGAAGTCAACCCCATTGTCTCACACAATGAGTCTGAACATGCCCCAGCAATGTGCACTTGCAGCCCAGAAAGCCAATTGTGTCTTGGGCTGCATCAAAATCAGCATGGCCAGCAGGGCAAGGGAGGGGATTCTGCCCCCCTGCTCTGCTCTGGTGAGACACCACCTGCAAGGCTGCATCCAGCTCTGGTGCTCCCAGCACAAGAAGGACATGGACCTATTGGAGCAAGTCCAGAGGAGGCCATCAAGATGATTAGCGGGAGGAAGCACCTCTTCTATGAGGAACGGCAGAGATAGATAGAATTCTTCAGCCTGGAAAAGAGAAGGCTTTGGGGTAACCTTGAGGTCTTCCAGTACCTGAAGGGAGCCTAAAAGAAAGACAGAGAGGGACATTTTACAAGAGCATGTAGTGACAGAACCAGGGGGAATGGATTCAAACAGAAAGAGAGTAGGTTGAGATTAGGTATTAGAAAAAAAATCTTTACACTGAGGGTGTTGAAGTGCTGGAAGAGGTAGTCCATAGAACGTGTGGATGCCCCATCCCTGGAAGTGTTCAAGGCCAGGCTAGATGGTGCTCTGAGCAACTGGGTGTAGTGAAAGGTGTCCCTGCCTATGGCAGGGGGATTTGAACTAGGTGACCTTTAAGGAGCTTTTCAACCTGTACCATTCTATGATTCTATGATTTTTATTTTTTTATGGTGAAAAGCTTGAAATTCTTAAGTGGCTATCACCTTATTGTCCTCTGGGATGTGTTACTGATTAATATAATAATAGAATTTCATCAGTAAAAACTGTCTTGCAAAGAGCAGAAAAGGTTTTTGGCTTGCTGAGCAGACAGTGGTAGGATGGGAGTGGTGGAATGTTTGGGATTATTTAAGATTAACTGAACATTAGTTCAGTTAGTACCTCTAAAATAAAAGAGAAGAATTCTATAATCTTTAAGAATATATCATGAACTGGTGTTACGAGGGAGAAACAAGCCAAGGAAATTGTGTGGCACCTAATGACATGCGTTCAGTGAGCTTCCCCCAAGGAGTGACGGACACCACTACAAATTGCTTCAAAATTTCAGCTCAGTTACAAATGCAGCCATGCAAAATGGCTGGAAAACTCTCTTTCACTCTCACTTACCCATAAATGCACATACATGCGCATTCCCCCACAGACACACAGACATCTGATGTGTACTGTAAATTTCCATAATGTGCTTAAGGATATGAGGAGTTATTTTAAAAGGCTAATTACTATCACTGCCTCTTTTATACTGTCCTACAGATTGCAGAGACTTCTTGAAAGCTCACTTACCCTTTCATACCTTATCTTCTATTAAAGCACAGAACTGTGGCTTTCAGACTTGCGTTATGGGTTTCTCCTCATTTAAAAACACTGCAAAATTGTTGTGTGCTTTTGTTGGCAAGAAGAAAAACAAATACTGCAGCAGTATGCCTCTGTTACATGATATTTTTATAAAGATCATATGAATGTAACAGATATTTTGGGTGATCATAGACTAGAAATCTTCTCTTTAAGCAGAATATGGATCATATAAAGAAACACAGCACATCACATGGCATTGAAAAAATTATTTTTTTTTAAACTGAAATTTGTTAAAATCCTTTTACATTCAGATAAAAGTCAAAGCATTGGAACAATGGAATTCTGAAAGACAATACCTTCAATTTCCACAAATGTGAGAATTTTCACTTCAGTTGGATCTATGAATAATGTGCATATAAGCAATTTATGTGTGTGTGTGTATGGGTGTTATATGGTAAATATATGTAAATATATATTTATGCATATATATCATCATCTCACATTTAAATTATATTATTTTACTTTACACAAGTATTGAAATACCTCAAAAAACAGGATCCAAAGTATGTGGTTCTGGTACTCATAAAATTCAGAGAGCACTAAAAATATATCTGCCTTGTGTGGACTCTCAGCAGCATCATTAACATCAACAAACCTACACCTCAGATAGATTATCACTGCAAAGGTACAGTTTGGGAGGAAGGTGTGTGTGAGGATAGCGTTTCACAAACTAGTTTGTGTAGATACAGACTTCCCTTTCAAGCCTGTGAACAGCAGATGATTTACACTGAGTTCAAGAGGATACTCTGCTGGGGCAGGGTTTCACATGGAGGACCTGACGAGGTGATGAGGCCTTGCCTTTTGGCTGTGATTAGGGGCTCACCTCTGAGCCAGGGGTTTGCCTGTCGAAGCCTCCATACTGGCTGTGCCATCAGCTATATCTGGCTTTATGCAGAAGGCTGACAAATACAGTATCTGACTCTGTACCTCTGATGCTCTCCAAGGTTTGTCTCCGTTCACCTCAGTTACCCAGAGAGCAGGTTTGTTGGCAGACTGCTGCCTGTGAGTGGCCAGTCAGTTTTGTCTCTGGGCATGTGACATAGCACATTTCAATTGCCCCTTAGGACGTGCCTGACCATCAGGGTCCAAAATGCCTCTGGTGGCAGGAAATGGTAGCACTGCACGTAGCACTTGTAGGCTTCTTTGCCAAGGTCATCTCAACTTTTTGTGAAGTCCCTCAAAATGCTATATAGGCTTAATATCACCAGTCATGATCCTAACTGGCAGAGACAATGAGTTCAGGGTTTCAAAAGAAGAGCTTTCAATTCAAAACTGGCAGGTTTTCTTTCCTCTCCCTTAAATAAACTTTTATTAGAGTTTTCATTTTTTCCTCCAGATTGCTTAGGTCATAGAACCATAGAATCATAGAATCATAGAAGTATAAAGTAGCACAGGTTGGAAAGGACCTTAAAGATCATCTAGTTCCAGCTCCCCTGCAACAGGCAGGGACACCTTTCACTAGACCAAGTTCTTCTGAGCACCATCAAATATGGCCAGGTGGAGTCTCACCAGAGCAGAGCAGAGGGGCAGAAATCCTTCCCTTGCTCTGTTGGCCATGCTGCTTTTGATTCAGCCCAAGACACAAATGTCTTTCTGAGATGCAAATGCACATTGCTGGATCATATCCAGTCTCTCATCCACCAGCAACCCCAAGTCCTTCTCATCAGGGCTGCTCTCAATCTGTCCATTCCCCAGCCTGTGTTGATCCTGGAGGCTGCCCTGACTCAGCTTCCATGTCTTGTATTTGGCTTTGTTTAATCCTCATGAGATTCCCATGGACCGGTTTCTTGAGCTTGTTCAGGTCCCTCTGGGTGACATCCCATCCTTCAGGTGTGGTAACAGCACCACTCAGCTCGGTGTCATCTACAAATTTGCTGAGGGTGCCCTTGATACCCTCTTTATGAAATTGATGAAGACATTAAATAACACTGGTCCCTGTATGGGCTCCCGAGGGGCACCACTTGATGTCCATTGGGACTCAGAGATGTTGACCACTGCCCTCTGGATGTGGCCATCTAACCACTTTCTTACCCATCAAACAGTCCACTCATCAAATCCGTCTCTCTCCAACTTAGAAAGAAGGATGTTGTAGGGATTGTGTAAAAGGGCTTAAAGAAGGCCAGATAAATGATATCATTAGCCCTTCCTTTGTCCACTGATATAGTCACCTAATCATAGAAGGCCACTAGGTTGGTCAGATAGGACATGCCCGAGATGAAGCCATGCTGGCCATCTCAAATCACTTCCCTATTCTCCATGTGAGAGAATAGGGATAGCTTCTGAGAGGAACTGTTCCATGATCGTCCAGGCACAGAGGTGAGGCGGACAGGTCGGTAGTTCCCAAGGTCCTCCTTTCCACACTTTTTAAATGGGTACAATGTTTCTCTTTTTTCAGTCACCTGGGATTTTACCTGACTTCCATGACTTCTCAAATATCATGGAGAGTGGTTTGGCTTGTAGACCCTACATGAGTACACAGGTTCTTGTCAGTCTCCTTTAAGTGTTGCTAAAGGTTTAATGCCTTACAATTCACCAATCTTGATGTTCATAAACCACTAGGAAATTATTCATGCCTAGGCTAACTCTTTACAGGTGTGCTGTGACTGATTGTAATATGTTGTGAAATACAGAATATTAGATTGTTGGAAGACCTTCAATGGCATTTTTTGATTAAAGGAGAACTAATATTTGGTCTGTAAAATTTAATGGCTTCACAGCCCTTATTTCTTTTCACTGTTCAGACATTTGCATTCACTCATACCACGCACACATGCACTTACTGACAACACTATCAGCAGAACTGGACTACGACTCTCTGAGTGAATGAGTTTGTATCTCCATGTATTTCTACAAGGAAATAACTCTGTGCACATGTGTGTATATACAATATAAGCACTGGACCATGTCTCACTTTTGCTCAGTACAATGTTTGTTTCTCTTATCTAGAGATGGTAACCTGCTATATCTGGATTTCAGTTACTTCCAGGAAGAGCTGAATTTTAGCTTTGGACAATGCAGATCAGATTTTGCCAAAAAAAAGAGAAATACAGAATTTGACCCCGTATTTTATGTAATAGGCTATCAATAAAATCCTTTTAATTCTACAAATGCGACAAAACTAAATTTGAATTAATTTCACTTACTTTTAGCAATATGAAAATTGAGCACCCAGTCTAAGCTGGTCACCGAGGCTAGATATAATGTCACTGTAAGGACATTATAGAGGGCAATTGATCCTCAAAATGAACATCTAAAATGGATGGATGGAATGAACTGCCACCAAAATGCATATGTGCCTCTAACTGCAGTGACTATAAATGGAGTCTACATGACCATTTGAAATAGGACAGCCCACTGCTGGATGGCTGAAATTAGGCTGAGACATATCCCATCTGTAAAAAATAATTTCTTGCCAAGACAAATGCATTAATATCACAACTATCTTTAAAGATGCTTAAGCCTCTCTGGTTCTGCTGAGATGCATCTTAAGGAACTCCAGCTCTGGGTTGTAGTAAGTTGGAAAGGTGGCTGGAAACACCTCAAAAATTAACCTGGTAATGTGTTTCTCAATGTCTTTGAGATGTGCCTCTAAAAGATATAAGTAATCTAAAGAACTAAGATGTTTTCTCAACAACTTCAGAAACCCACAGTTGGAAGGCAGCACTGCCATTTAGCAACTGCTCCTTAACAGAAGTTTTAGTATTCCTGTATTGCCGAAGGGTGAAAAGAAATGCCAGCTGGAAAGCAACATGACAAATGAAGGCAAGGACATTGCAGTACACACTGCAAATACAGAGAGGTGACCTGCAGGCTTCAAGAATCCCGTCTCCAGAGTTAAAGACACCTCAAGACACAAGGCTGTAAATGACTGATGACATTCAGTATGGTCCTTTGATGCTGCTTGCAACAATATGCATCAGACAACCAGTATGGCCTAATTTCAAAGTCTCTGCTAATGCTAAATAACAAATGTTAAAAATCTATACAAAAACATCAAAGTCACAGGTGCTACAAAGGGCAAAAGAAAAAAAAAAGGAACAAACCAAGAACCAAAAAATCATAAGGAAAATAAAGAGCATTGCCAATAGCCTAGATGATAAATCCTGGAGACCTAAAGAAATTAAGAGTTAAAATTTATTTAGAAAGGGCAAAATAAAGGCAAAATTCTTCATTATCCAGAAGTTGTATAAGCAACAGTGTACATATAAATACATATGCATATGTATTAAGTATATATATATATATGTATTAAAATTACATAGGAAGGTATGTAGGTAGCTTGACAGATATTGAAATAGATAGATAGATAGACAGATGTAGGAAGAACTTCCAAAAGATATCTACTGACCCGAACCTGAGCAGAAAAGTATGATTAACCAAAGGATTTGAAGTACCTTGAAATTATTTTGTCCTAAATAACTAATACTTTGTTTTATTACTTAGTTTAGGAGAGCAGGCACAAGACTGACACAGTCATATCATGAGAATGAGGATCTGGCAAACCATGGACTAGATCAAAAAACAGAGGCCACCAGGTCTGTGAGATAAGAGTTGCATTCCTGATCATAGAGGGTGAATCAAGTCCAAGTAGATTTGTAGCTTGGAGTTTCTAAGCAAAATAAAATATCACATCGATTAGAAAGACACTTAGTATAGGGGCAAGAATATTCCAGAGTCAACCTCTTGGCTTGAACACAGCAACAACTTCTTCAGACTTAGCTTTGTGCACTGTGAGAAGTTCCAGTGACTCCAAAGGGGTAAAGCACGTGTGCAAGCCTTTACAGGATGCAAAATCTTCACTAAAACTGCCTTAACTATCAAATAGCATACGTAGTCCTGACTGAGTTTGGCAAAATACGTAGATGTTCATATTGCAGCAAATTATACCATTTATAGTAAGACTCTTTTATGTAAATGCCTGCCCTAAAGAAGGTAGATTTATAAAGTTTTGCAAACCCCATATCTTCTTGGAAGTGCTCTAGCTATGCATGGATATCATACCATCATACTTCAGGGTCAGATATCTGAGCAACAGTGTGTCTGGTATTTGTTTGGATCAGTAATTTACCCCAAGAATTTGGGCTCTAGAAAATCTATTGAGAAAATTGGAATGCTAATTACAACTTTGGAAAAATATTGCTTGGATCTTTTGAAGGAATATATTGTCATTCATGAGCTCATTTTTTGTTCACATTTTGGTAAAGGAAGACAAAATAATTGGCATGAAAAGTTCTGAGGCATTAGATAAAGGTCAGACACCAAATTATATCAAATTATACATAAAGGTATTTCCTGTGATTTAATGTATCAGTAAGATATGCATATTTTACTATTTCTACCATATTCTGTACCAATATAAAAAGAAACAGAAACTGAACAAAGAAAATGCAAGAAACTTATCTTATTACCATGAGTATCTTCTTTTACCATGTTCATTCCAATTCAATCCTCTTTAGCAAACTATAGGGACAATTGCCTAATTACAGGTAATTAAAGGTTTTTCTCTATCAGAAGAGGTGACATGTGATATCTGATTTTTAATTATGAATAAATCTTGGTCTATTCATACCTGTAGTCTCCTAATTAACTTCTGAAATATTTATGAAGGGTTTAAGAAAACAGCCTTGAATTTAATTTTATGTTTCTTAGCAGAGTTGTTAATAGAATAATGGATATTATATGGGGAACTATAAGCTATTTTAATTATCCAGTTATTTGGGTATAAAACAACCCATGACTACTACAGAAAAGAAAAATGTCTTAGAGAGCAGAATCTCAGCTGGTATAAAACAGTATTTAAGTTTATAAGCTTATTTACTTGCAAACTTCACCATAAGTGGTTTTCATGTCTGAATAATATTCTTACAATAACTGTTACAGCAAACTGGAACATGACTCATCTTTGGGTTAGATTTTTCTTTATCATCCAGAGATGAGCAAAAATATCTAATAAATCATAAGTGTGCCTAATAATCTGTTATTCTTATGTCCATAGATAAAATCCTGTCCATAGATACATGCTGCCGGAATGCCTATAGATATGTGCACACACGCTAAAAATAACACATATACTATAAGTTCAAAAATTGGTAGTCAAATGTCAGTATATTGCAGTAGGTCAAATTACCAGCAAATGTTTTACTAATTAACAGTAGAATATTATGCAATAAAAAAGAAAGGACTTATTTCCCGATCTACAGCATGCCCATACTTTACACGTATTTTTCAAATAGGAAAATATAAGAACGTGTGTGATGGCAGCACACATGCATTATTTGTGCAGACACACCATTTTCAGCAAGCTAAGTGAAAACATCCAGCAGCAGAAATGTGTGGGAAACTACCTTACATACAAGAACTCATTTTCATACGGGTTCATTTTTACGGTAATATTTTTGGAGACTAGGGGGAAAAACGTCTGGATAAAGTTGATTTTAGCCTAGGTTACTGTGAGGGAAAATGCATGCACAGACACCCAAGTACTACTGAATGACACTGTTTGGTTTTGATCAACCAAATATGTGTGCTTGAAAAAACATGCCATAAATATTATCTGGTGGGGGGAAAAATGATCACACAGGATACAATTGCAGGTTTTTATTTTGTTCATAAAAGCACTTTTCTGAAACTGCTGAATTTTTAGTCTGACAGTGTGTACTTGCACATATAAAGCAAATGAAAGTCTGAAAGATGAATTCTCCCATTCACAAACAATCTAAAGGGGAAGTATGGAAAAAAGATTATACTGTTTAATGTATTTGTATATAGCATTATAAGGGCTATGTAACACTGTATTCTGGTTTTATAGAAATATAGCATACCAGAAAATGCTATTATATTCTCACATGAATCCACCATCATAATAAAAAATGACTTCTTTGATTTCAGGGAAATACACCTTCTACTGATTATGGAACATAAATCCACTTTACACTTTTGAAATGCATCCAAAAGAGCTGAATCACAGCAATTTTCAGTGGAAATACCAATAAACAACATGGTTTTACATGCATATGTAAAAATTAAATACTCATTTAAGGCTAAAATGTGACTAAACCATTTTAAATGGCTTCTCCATTTCACAAACCGCAAGCACCTACACAAAATTAGTCAGCATCTAATGACTTTAAAAAACACCAAAACAATAACAATAAAACTTTAACCTTACCCTTAACCTCATCCTGCCATACACTTACTCTTGCTACAGTTTTACATGTATTTAGTATCAGTAATTTTATTGATACTACTCTATCGTTTCTCCACTGTGCCCTGATCTTGCTTTATGACACTGTGTCTACTGCTGGATCTCATTCTAAACCCAATTCACTATAACAGTATCAAACAATGAATAATGCAACTCTACACTTGTATAAACAGTGCACTGATATTCTCTGTGCGCATCTCCCACCTCTTGCACCATGGTTTAGGTGAAAACGACTGAAAGATGAGTTTGGAAGCTTGGCTTTACACCATGTGGTTATTTCCATTGAACCTCTGGAAATTATTTGCAGCAGGTAACATCAAGCATTTGACTGGCAAATGTCTACAATGGGAACTGAATTGATTAACTAATGAAGAGGGCATGAAGAAATGGTAGGAGAGGGCAGAAGGAAGATGGGGAACCATCTCCTTTCCACTTTCACAAAGAATGCATGTTGAAGCTCAGGTATGGAGGACGAACAGTTAGCTTCTCTTTGGTGTTGCAATACACAGTGACACACAGCTGCTGGCTCCAGCTCCAGGGTCTGCACAAGCATGAGGGATCTGCATGTTCTAACAGACATCAGTGTAGAGTCAGGAGCAAGCCCCAAACTGTGCAAACCCCTTTCACGAACCCCCAGTGTTGCTTTCTGCAGGTTTAGATGAGCAAGTGCTAATGACATGCACAAAGGTTGCTGGGAGTGGGCTGCCTGCTTGCAAATCCTCGAGGCAAAGGATTACAGCAAACATCTGATAGGGTATTTGAGTGCTTTAGGAAAACGTAGTGGGAAGTTCCAAGCACACTTGGCAGCGCCATTTAAGAATACCACTAAACACAGAATAGAGCTCAATTAAAGACAAATTGGAACATGGCACTAGCTCAGGGTCCTTTATTGTATGATAATGATGTTTCAACACTCAAGCTTTGTGCTGCATGTGTGAGTAAATGCAACTCGAAGCCAAGATAGTATTTTACATGTAGATTATTAATATACATACTAATATTAACTTAATACAAAGTTTCATGTATAAAAAGGAATTTCCATATACATACATATGTACATCTGTATGTGTACATATATCTATGTGTCTCCATATGTGTGTACACATACATAACAGTGAACAAGAAGATTTTCTGCAGAGATACAAATTTTCAAACCAGAATGTGGCATTTGTCTGGGTGTGCATACATAATCTTTGGTTGCTAGTAGCTGTAGTTAAATTAGAAGCATTTCTAAGGCTGTTACATTTTTTAGGGACCATTAGTTCTCCTGGAGTTCAATGCTGTGTGAATAACGAATGCATCAGTCACACTGCAATGGGTAAACCAAACCGCAAACATAAACTTTTAAAGCCTTGCTGTTTCTCTCTAAAGCAACTTTAATCTGTGCTTTGCCAGTCCGTGCGCTTATTCCTGGCTGTTGAGTAATGTGCCGAGCCTGTTTCAAGGGTTTACACTTGCAACCTAAAAATCAATTATATGAAAAACAATAAAAAATATTCTTGTTGCATGCCATAAAAAAAAAAAAAGATACAAAAGGTTAAGCAGAGCAGCCGGCATCTGCACACTAATGACATGATTGTTATGATAGGTGTTTGCTTTACCCTGGAGTGGTAACATTATAATTCATCCACTGCTGAATGAGTGGGGACAATTAATGCAGTCAATGTGTCCCACGTGTTCCCTGCAGCATTAACAAGGCAGCTCCAGGCCCCTCGGCATACACGGGGCTGAAAATTGAGCCGGCTCTCCCGTTGAATGTGATCCTGATTACCTCCGCGGGGGCCACCTGCTGCTTCGTGCCTGCTGGTTTTGTGCGCTGGCCGCCTCTGCCCGCGGGGCCCCCGGGGAGCAGGGCCCGGGCCGCGGGCAGCTGACTCCAATCTGTCGGCCCGGGCAGCCACAGCCGCGCCACACCCGCCCGGCAGCTTGCCCACGGGCCACCAGCGCAGGGCACGGCTCGGCACGGCACGGCACTGCCAGCAAGCAGCGCTGCTGGCCCGGCGTGTCTCGCCGCGCCTGCCCCCGCTGGGATGCCGTCATGCTGGGGGATTCTTGTGGCGTTCAAAATGCCCCGCGCTTGCGGGGCTGGAAATGGCTGGCACCTGCGTACAGTGGGGACCAACAGTGGTTGAGCCCTCAAGTCTGTCTGTGTCCCGTGATAATGGGGATAAAGTTTTCCTCTGGTTGTTGCAGTGCTCCTAAAGTAAACCCATGAAATAACATGAAAACCGGCCTCCGTCTCTGGGCCAGCAAGTGATGGGCCCTCACCTGGGCCCCTGCTCAGGTATTGACAGATGAGGACCACGCTTGCAGCAGCACCCTGGTGCTTTTCATCTTCTCAGCCTATCCCCGGGGCAAAAGTAGGAGTGATCAGTTCTGCAGATCTGTGCCGCTGCAGTGTGGTCAGAGGGGCACTGTGCAGCAGCACCAGGGACCCATGCCTGAACACAGGAGGAGGAGTCAAAAGGGAAGAGAGAGGTGAAAGAGCTGAGTGGTGCCAGCTTAGCCCTGCTGTGCTGCAGGGTGGCAAACACAGGTTTCATTATTCTGCGGTGTGAGCTTCTTGCACAGGAAGTTTGGAGGGGTTTAGCAATCCGCTTTCCTTTGCCCTCTGCTAAGTGAAGGGCATTTGCTTCATGAATATTCCATTACCCTGCTGTTCCCCGCAAGCCCTCAACCAACTTTTGAAAATAAACAAATGTACACACTTCTAGGCAACAGCATCCAGCCCTTGCTTTCTTTTTTTCTCCTCTCCTCTAGATAGTAAAAAATGCCAGATGTTTTTTGCATGTAATTGGTAATCTCTTAGATAGATCTCTCACAAAATATGAAAGTGTACTGCAGATAAATCCCAAGGAACTATCTACTCTTCGTGCCAGGCTATTAATCTGATTTAAATTATTTTAAGAATATTATTTTATTCTTCCTTAAAGCTTTCCAAAAAGGGCCTCAAAACTCCTTTCAAAAGTATATTTTGATTCCTGGAGAATATGCCACCAATGAACATTATAAATCTGAACTCCTGTGACTACCTGTGTTACTGCACAAGCCAGCTGGAACTTGGCCAGGATCATTTTCTCTATTTGTAGACCACACAGCCGAGCTAACATGTAAGAAATATAGAAATTTCTATGTATTATTCATATTAATTATTTGTATTCAACTGAGGCTGGACTCTTTGTGATATGTATTTTAACAGATGTGTCATTTGTATAAATGTGCAAGAAGTGGGATTTCAGTTCTGGAGGGATATTTGCATTTCCAGACCTTCTTGCTTTTCATTCAAGATGGGCACAAAAATCTACCTAAAATAACAGCAGGAAAAAAATATAACCAGTATTTTTGTGGTTTTTCCCCATTCTGCACATCTAAGGCACTTTCAAATCTGGATTTTAATCTAATATTTAGCTGATTCATCCATTCTTATTATGAGTTGGGGTGTCTGAGTTTGCAATCTTAGACTTCTGTGTCTTGTCATCTCTTAAGATAATGGAGATAAGATGATTTGCCTCAGGGAGAGAACTGGAAGATGGTCTGATCATGAAGGGCTCAGATAATGGCATGTCTGTGTACTTGTAGGTAGATAGAAGAATATTTGGTGGAAATTATCCAAAAGAAGTAATAAGGTAACATCATTCAAAATTTGAAGGGTAAGAGGAGCAAGGAAAGGAAAATTATTCCTCCACAAGTAATAAAAGGAAATTGGTAAGTAAAATACAAGCTTTCAAAAAATAAACCCTTTTTGTTTTGCTTTTGCTTACAACAGAATGATATTTTTATGGAGAGAAAAACCCCCAGTATTTTAAAGGAAACAAAACTGTGCTCTGAGAATTGTCACTCATTAAAAGTATTTCTCAACTGGTTTCACAAGGCAAGAAAACTCAAATGCCCTAACTCCCAGACTAGAGCCCACCCACTGAGTTATTTGCCTCCCCAGAGGAAACAGATAATTTTGATGCCAGGAAAATAATATTAGTGCACGAAATTCAGATTCCTAAGGATATTAGCATCTTTTCAGTCCTGAATTAACGGACAAATTTATTTCAGAGTCACAGCGAGGAATTTTTTTACTATGTGATATCCAATTCAAAAGGAATTCATCAGCTTCTGTCTGCTATTATGAAAAATACCAAAATTAGAGATTTTAGTAAAGAAACCTGAAAGCTGCAGCCATTGAACTTTGAGCTAGAAGCCATGCTTGGTAAGTCCGGGCTGTAAATAATTCCCTTTCTCTGGGGACTGGATAAAAAGTTAGACATACAGTGCTGTGTGATCAATTGATTTTACTGGCAGTGGGTCAGGTCAGGGGGACCAGAAGAAAGGCTATGGCAGCACAGCCAGTGAATAAATTGCTGGCTCAACCCAGAGTGTAGCCAGTTTCTTCTGAAAAATATATAATCATATATGTGGCCAAGTGTACTGTGCCATCCTGCAGAGGCTTTTCTCAGGGCTATATTCAGACTTCTCTGTCTAGAAGAAGAAAATAAAATATTTTTTTTCTATAAAAATACAGTGTGAATAACATTCAGACCTTTATTTTTAATCAAACCCAATGGCATTTGAGATTTTTTCCAAGATGAGACAATTCATATGCATTTCAGTGGGAGCATAATTGAGTAGAAGAGTGCCCAGCCCCAAAAACTGTGTGAAGTCATGTTTAAGCTGTTATTGTAGGCCAAGCAGGTCCTAGGAAACGGGAATCTCAAGCTTTCAATAGGTTCCTTACTTCAGTTTTGAATGAATTTTGAATGTGTTACATAGGGTTTTTTTGCTAAATCCGCTCTAGATCCTGCCTCAAGTTCTAATGGCCTTCATATCACTCTTCCCTGAAAAACTTAGCTTCCTCCAGTTTTCATGTGTATTGAAACCCCTACCTGAATCTTGTAGAGAGTCTCCATTTGGAGTCAAAACACTAAGATCAGGGGTTGTTTTCACTACTTAGAGTGCTCGGTTTGTGGAGCAAAACCTTTGTTGTAATTCAGTGAACGTCAGCAACTGGATTCTTCCCCGTGTGGTTACACGAGACACCCGTACAGAGGTAACCTTTGTCAGCCAGGCATAGTCCTGCCTCCATAATGCCCATTTGATAAATTATACATGGGTACCTAATGTACTCTCATAAATTATTATAGGCTCTTATAGCCCTGTGTTTTATGGTGATATGTCATGGCACAGGAGCAGACAATATATTGTCCCAGAAGATGCCATGGTCTCTGAGATGGCATTACAAATTCTACCAGTAAAAAATAACAAATTAAGAGCTCTAAAAGTAGAATACTTGACAATGCCTCCCTTAATTGAAGAAAACGTCCCTAATGAAAGCGAGTTGTTGCAGCAATCGGTGCACTGGTGAGCGAGAGACAGGGTTTGATTTAGGATCCCCTCTGGCTCTCTTGTTCCCCAAGCAATCAGGAGGAGCTTTGAGTGCTCAGTCCCTAGGGAAAGGCAAGCCTTACATCACTTACCAACCACGCCTCATATGATTAAGGGAAGAGGTAGAAACCTTCGAAAGGATTTTCATCCAGTTGTTTTCACTAGGAGGAGGCTGAATAATATCTTCAAACTGTGGACTCAGAGCATACTAGAAAGGTGGGATGAAGAAAGATGAGTGGAATCAAATACCTGAAAGGTGCAATAGCCATATTCTGTCGCGGGGACAGAACGCAATGAGAAAATTTAGGACCACTTCAGATGGGTCTGCTTTTTGTCTTGAGATTGATTTAATCATTTAGGGTGCTGCTCTCCAACATATGTTACAGCTGTACCTAGAAGGGGCTGTAGGACAACACTCAGCAAAAGTTACTACTCAGTGTGAGAAGGGTTGCCACAACTGCACCCACAGACTCTGAAGTTTTCTTTCTCCACCAAAGAGCCAAAAGGATGGCACTCACAAAGGGACCACATTTTTTAATTTTAAAAGTCTTAAATTATCTGAAACGCACAGGATGATGGATATATGTATTTAAGATGTTCTCATACCTTAGGATTTAGAAGTCTTTTTCTTTTAAATGATTTTTAACATTTTACATCAGAGGCGCATTGATTTTGATCCAATTTTACCAAGACACACTTAAGCTGTACAGCAGAACTTCAAGGCTGATGTGGCCTTAAGGTTAGGATCTGTAGAACAACAGTTGGCTGAAATAGTTTCCCACGCATTTTAGTGGACAACTACTTTTTCTTTTTTTTTTTTTTTAAGCTTTTACTTCAAGTGATTTTTTTTCTCTAAAAGTAAATCAATATATTTGATTTATAGGAGAAATTTTACAGTTTTACAGGGGAAGATTAACTGTTCTCGGGGTAAAATGTAAAACTTCCTTTTTTTCCTGCCTACCTTTTCTCTACAACAGTGCCAAGTCAGCTGTAGGAAAGAGTTCACCAGTCTAACCTAAAGATTTACTACTACAGGTCTAGACCCATAGTGTAAATTACATTATACTCAGGAAGATATTTCTGATGAAACCAGAAATGCCATACTTGAGAGGCTGGAAAAATTTTTACACAGAAAAATTAAAAATCTCTTGTTCTTCCAGCTTAGTCTGTTTAGAGATTTTGGGGATTGCTTTTTAATACACTGCTTCAGCTGTGTGCCTTGCTACCGAGAGCAGTTTTCTTGGCAGTGTGTGAAGTGACTATAATCTTTACTTTAAGAAACTCCAGTGCTTTAAAACTTGGGTGGGCAGATCCTACCCTACAGTAGATATCAGTGGATATCTGATTTGTGAGATAGGACTTGTATAATGCCATGGCAGTGCGTACTGTAATCAGCCAATGGTACTTTTTAGTAACAGCAGATTTAGTACAAAGTTCAGTCACTAGAAATGAGATGGTTACCAAGACAAGCTCATGTGGTAAATGTGGAAATTAATAAAGTAGCAACTAATGATGATATATGGGTAGTTAGGAAATATTATATCTGAAGATTTTTATGCTACCCAAGAAATAAGCACTGATCATCTATTTCTACTTTAGAAAATAAAGAAACTGAGATCCAGGAAGAAGTGACTCACATAAATGCAGTGATGACAAATGCCATGACATTTCTTGGCTATCTTCTGTGGATTAGCTAATGCAAGTAGTTGACAGTCACTCACCAGGATAAAATTGCTTGAATAGAAAGAATAATTTGATCAAAAATAGTTGTATGGGGATATATATTGCACCATGCTTAATGCCATCTTAAACAGGAGTGCTTCATGTGCTGGATTAGTTGATAGTGGAAGAAAAGCAATTAGTTAGAGTACAACCATCCTTCTGATGTCACCTGCTGAATTTCTGGCAAGTGCAGGTGACCCTTCTCCATGGGCTGAGCACATTCATCCCAGACTCAGTGACCTCAGGTAGCTCCCACTGGCATTAGATCCTTCCACTGACTTCAAAAGAAATTGGGTTGGGCCCAAGCAGTCTAGAAATGATAGAGTGCATGGGGAAAAAATCAATTTGCTGAAATAGCAAAGGCTAACAACAAGAGAAGGCTGCTTGGCTGTCTTCTGAAAGATGGCGTATGAAGAATAGATTATCTCACTGTTTACAAATACACTCTATTTTATAGGAACATAAAACACAGGCTTGAAGTGAGACTTCTGTGGTTCAGTCCGAGGTTTCCTTAGGCTGAACCATGATAACTGCAAGACACTCGGTCAGACTAAAGTGATTTACAGAAGTTCTGAAGACCTGGCCCCCTGTATCTGTAGGGAAGTTACTTTATGAGACTACAGTTCCTGTGTGGCCTGTTTTACCAGCACACAGAGGCATCATGGCAGCTGAAATTCATTTACTAGTGTGTTTATGTTCAGAAACAGCTAGGTAGGCAATCCAACACCAGTAGCTTCGTCCAACAGAGTGATTGTTTCTGCTCATGATAACATTCTGGTTTTTTTCATATTTGCTCACTAAAAATACAGATGATTTTTGCTAATTTATTGTCCTCCTGTGAGTGGTATCTCCCTACAGCAGAAAGGACTCAGTTATCTTATCCTCATTGAAGCTGATATACCTTAAGGGACCCAAAATTCATGCAGCTGGTCCAGACCAGCAATGAGTAAAGGAACATCACCAGAGTGGGATTTACAGCCTCCTCTGACCACTGTTAAGTACCAGTTCAACAAATCTAAGTTATTGTCACAGCTGGGAGGCAGGTAGAAGTGTTGGAAGCTGGTTGGAAAAGGCTGAACATCCCCTTTTGCTGTCATGATGTTGTAATGCAGCAGTACACAAGCACATGAGTGCAACAAAAAGAGATGTAGCAAGGACTCCAGTCTGCAAGGAAATTCAGAACAAAAAAAAATCTGAAACTGCTAGAGAAATAAGACAACATTGTGCCAAACTTTTTGCTGCGCCACTGCAGCTTTATAATATTTAACTTTTTGAGGAATTTTAGAATTCAATTACTTTATTTCTTAAATATGTTTCAGGGCCTTAACACATCTAATAACAGCAGATCAATAGGCTCATTGCCCTACAGTGTATCACAGCACCAGCAAATACCTATGTTATGAAACTAAGTGAATTTACTGGAGTGTAAACCCCCAGTGAGTTGTCTGTAATCAGCCAGCAGGCCTTCAGGGCAAGAGAATTAATGTATTTTAATATTTTAGGTTATCTTCCATATGGCATAATGCTATATCCCATCTGTATGTGTGAGTGTGCAAACAAATGTAGGAGTTTTTTTCCAGAAATAATTTTCCCTTAGTGGAAGCTCACCTGCATTCTAATGTCTTTTATCATCTACTCTTTCAAACAAACAGAACTTGGGAGGGTGTGAGTCTAAAAATAGCATTCATTTCTGCAGAGCTGAATTAGATTATTTCAGATTTTTTTCTCTTTAGAATATTGAAATACCTGTTCTATTCTGTTTTAAAGGACTCAACCATTTAAAAAACAAGGCATCCTTGAAAGATACTTTTTTGCAGAACCTATCACTGAATCACATAATGTCATGTTCAAGGCTATGATCATTGTCATACAAGTGTTCTGGAAAAGTTTACCTGTTGTGGACATACTGGCATGGCAGCCATTAGCCACGGGGTCTCTAAGTTGATTTAATGTGCTCAGAAACACAGCTCTTAGGAAGAGAAGGGAAAGAGAAAGAGAGAAAGAGAAAGAGAGAGAAAGAGAAAGAGAAAGAGAAAGAGAAAGAGAAAGAGAAAGAGAAAGAGAAAGAGAAAGAGAAAGAGAAAGAGAAAAAACACATGCACATTCGTATCTACCTGGCATTCATACTGGTTCCCAAGGAGCATTACACTTTTAATAACTCTTCAGAACACTTTTAATAACTCCTCAGAACAGTTGTGGGGAGGTAACAAAGGGGAGCCAGCATCCCTTGCTGAATCCTCATGTCCTGATCAATAGTCAGGATTTCACCTCCTTGGGTGCCCTGTTCTTAGCTTATGCTGACCTGGTGTGCAGTAAGCTCAGCAGTAGAGGTGTCAGTGACAGGGGACCACACATTTCCTATACTTGGCTGCATCAGGCTGAGTGAATCTCCTGTCAGAAACTCAAAGGAAATAACTTTGGCATCAGTATTAGATAATGTCCACTATTAAAAAATGTAGGTTGGTAATGATTTAAATTCAGGTTTACTTCATGAGTTGTACAAACTAGGACAGCACCACCCTGCATTTATGCCTGCAATAAAGTATTTTTGAAAGACAAGCTTTTAACGTTAAAGGAGAGGGTGCAACACTATCAGCACTACCATAGATTAAAGAAGAGAGACTACAGCCTGGCTACAGCTGATGACCACACATCAGCTGTCATGTGCCTTTGTAATAGAGATATTATTTACTACTTCAAGAAAAAATAAACAGCATTGTTTGTTTGATGTATGTTTCAGAGAAGAAACGAACTGCAGAGACTTAAAGAGTGGCATTGTTAACTAGCACTGTTGGATAAATTCTTTTAGGAAAAAAAAAAGAAACTTTAGAAACAGGTTACATAATAGACCACCTTTTGTAACACGTTTTCTTCTGAATCCTGAAGTTATCAATGCATTGCTGATATTGTAATAAATTCATTGAAGCATTGGTGCTGTGAACAGGACGGTGGAATTCACAGAAGAAAATTCCCTTTCCAGAGACACGCTGTCCAGGTAAGTATATGAATTTTCTTGGTGACAATTGTGAAAAAAATGTATTTTAAAAATATTTCCTTNTTTGTTTGTTTGTTTGTACTTTTTTTGGCAGTCATGTGGGAAAATACATTTTGCAGGAGTATTGGCAGTGGAAGAAGAGAGTTTCACAGATGCAGGTGTACTGTCAGGAAAACAGTCATGTGAAGGGCTTCCATGGAATCCTGTTAGCAGCACATGGCATGACAAGCATTTTTGTGCACTCTGGTGCAACCATGCACCATTTTTCAGGGTGTCCCATGGTCGTACAACCTGTTCTGCCTCTTCTCCTGCTCTGTGTGAGGAGTTACCCTCAGCCCAGAGACAAAAGTCATCCACAGCCACAGATTTGGCAGAGTTGGAGGCTGATGAGTTTGGTGCCAAAGTGGGAAGTAAGTAAAAGCCAGCATGTGGTTGCAGAACAGGAGGTATTTGAATCAGAAGAGAAGAGAATTTTTACAGAATTTTGGGGGACAAGTCAGAGGAACTTAACATACCAAATGGTTGAGGCCTATCACCTAATCACACACCTACCCCATCCCTGCTCACGTTGATTTAGGCCATGTCCTCGGCATTCCTCAAAGCCTAGAACCAGTCTTTCACCCTGTTGCAACATATTTTTGCATAGAGTTCCTTGAAGTAATTTTTCAAAGTCTTCATTTTAGGTTGTTGCCTAATGACATGGGTTGTGTATTCATGTTATTCATTCATATACGTCTGTTTCATACAATTCCCAATCCTTTCTTCTTAATCTAACCTCTATTTTTAATGACCAATTACAACAGTCATGCTAACT
Organism: Vireo altiloquus; assembly: GCA_013396875.1. Taxonomy (NCBI): domain Eukaryota; kingdom Metazoa; phylum Chordata; class Aves; order Passeriformes; family Vireonidae; genus Vireo; species Vireo altiloquus. The sequence goes on along the minus strand of VZRF01001124.1, from coordinate 880,603 downwards.
TCTTTCAAAACCGAAATAAGTTAACAAAAATAAGCTAAGAGAGGTGTGGATTATTTTTACCACATTCTTTTCCTAACTAAACTAATGTCACTGTCTTTTTTCTGACATATCCCATCATTTATACCTCTCTAGTTTTTGTTGATTTTCTACATCTAAGAAAAAGTGAAACAGAGGGGAAAAAAATAATAAAGCGGTGTAATGGCACAAAAATATAATTTGAATCCATAGTGCATGGCAAGTTCACGCTAGAATCAAAATTATCAGTTACATTTGCAGTTTCCTCAAAGCAGCTCCCAACACACTGCTGCATTTACATTTGATCAGTTTTTAAGTGTACAAACTATTAAAAAAGAGAGTTCCTCACAAAAACTAATGATGCAGATCACAGTTTTTTTTCATTAACTTTTTCACAGCTTGACACTGACAGCTTTATCTGGGTTGGTTTTTGTTTTGACTTTGAAAACTTGCCTTTAATTTTGCCTATTTCTTGGACTAGAAATGTTGATGTTGAGATCATTTTCAGATAAACAGGTTTAATTCTGGGAGTTGATCATCCTGTCCTTGTTGACACAAAGCACTCTGAGACAACTCTGTCTTAATGCATGCGCATTCACCTCAGTGTGAGAAGTTTTCCTTTGAACATATAATTATATCTACATAAATAGCAGTTCTAATACAATATTTCATAAGAAATGCATGTGCATATGCATATACATGTATCTATACACACACACACATACTTTTTTTGTCTCTAACTGGATTGCCTTCAGAATTTCACTTCCATTGATCCAGGGGTCAATGGGTAAAAGAATAATATCTATCTATTTCTCTTTAAAGAAACTTTGAACATATCATAGGCTTGAAAATATACAATGTCAAATAATTGATGACGAATATGTATATTTGGAACTGAAAAACAAAGTGATTTGCATGGGGATTCTAAAGTAAACTGAGGTTAAAATTAGAAAGTGATCCAAAAAGTAAAACTGATCAATCTGCTACTAAATACTAAGGATTTTCTCTGCAGTGTATGTTAATTGGTATTCATTAATTTATATTCACAACTTCTTTGCAGGGTGTATACTTTATTTTTAGAGAAATTGAGGGAGTCAAAGGAGAGAAGTTCACAGGATTTAACCCTGAAAAAAAAAGAAGAAAGCAATACTCAAACATAAATGAGGTCCTGGCATGACCACCATAGTATCTAGGTCAGTGCAAATGAAATGGAGCAGTCCTGTCATAACACAAAAGCAACAGGAGTACTGCTACCTGCACAGACTGCTGGCTCCATAGGAAAAATACACCTCTCTTTCCATGGCCAGCTGAAAGAGTGTGAAACCAGGTTGGAACTAATGTGACTGGCTCTCTTTTTAGTCTGTTTTTTTGCCTGCCTTCTACACAAATCCCATATTATCTCCTTTTCCTAATAGTAAAAGGAAGGACAGCTACGCTTGCTGTTATGGTTAAAATTTTTGCATCATGTTTCATTGGCACCAACACCTACTTGTTCAGTGGCCTGAAGAAAGGTGAGCCTGGGTGGGATTTTCAAGAACATGAGGTCTATATTTTATAAAATTCTTTATAAATCTGAAGATATAAACCACCATACAGTTCATTGAATGACACATATCTTGCTGGTTCAGGTACTTATCCAGATCCTCCAAGGCAACTAATTTTCATGTTTTAGGAACTAAGTGCTAGAAATGGTTAAACACTCTAGGTGAAATTATTTTCCATTTGCAAAGGCATTTTTTCTCAGATTCAAAGCATTTCACAGAGATGTGGCAAAGTGTATGACATTTCCTACAACTGAAAGTCAAACTAAATTGGATTGAACTTATCTCATTAAAGTAGACATTATTTCATACAAATAAAGGGAAAAGTATAACTTTACTATTTTCTTATATTTCATTCTGAAAATTCATTACATATTCAGTAATATAAAAAGCTAGACAATGACCATAATTCTGTTGCAATATTAACAAACAACCTGAAAATTGAATGTGTTGGTGCTTCCAAACTGAAATTTTAGTTCTAAGAGAAATTTTGGATCTGTGTTTTGATTTGATATAAAAATAAACCTCAGAGTTTCCTAAGCAAAGGGAATTTTTGTTTTTTTAAGCAGTTCTAATAAGATCTATGAAAATCTAGCACTTAGAGCTGGCTTAACTTTGTTGGCTCTCATGCTCTTTGTAATATTCCTAGTGACTTCAAAGGAATCAATTAGCTTAATGCTAAGGATTTTTAAAAATCTCATTCTCTTTCTGTTCACAATCTGTATAATGAGGAAGTGATTAGAATATCTATACTACAGAGGTATTCTGAAGTTTATTAAGTTCTAGAAATTAATTTAGGATCCTGAGATGGGAGAAATGGAAAGAAATAACATCCTCATGTGCTCTGGAGCCTCTGGCTGCAGACTGTGAAGCTGTAGCCACTTTTATGACTGGAAAATATGGAACTTTTAACTCCCAACAGTATGATCGGGAGCTAAATGTCTCTCTAAGTTGTGAGATGAGGAAAATCTTTGTGTATTTAGAAAACTCTTTGTTCATGTTTTGTAATGAGATGTCCAGTAGTCCCAGTCTTCAGTCTTTAATATTATTCCTCGCTAGGATTCTTTTTGTCAGCCACTTGTAGATGTTCCTCTGACTGCTCAGTCCTCTTTCCATCTCATCAGAATTCCTCATTTCAGTAACAACACAGGCACTTTTTTCATAGTCTTTTTCCATAATTTCCTGGTGCCTTAAGAAATCCTATTTCTGTCTGAGCGTGGTCAAGACTGACATCCATATAAGTCTGGGTGTTGGTGTGCATTCTGTTACACTTATCTTTAGAAGAAAAATTATTTAAATGTTCCCCTTTCCCGCTATGAAATGTCAGTCTCTTTAAAATCTCTTGAGTGCAAAAGCCCTGTGAGATTGGATATTGTGGGAGAATAGCTACTCCTCCTTTGCTGATCCTTCTGAGACACTAGAGATGGAACACATCCTCCTGCTTTTGTGAGAACATGACCTCCATATAATCTCCACAAGGCAAGGTAGATCGAAACTGCTGCAACTATCTCCCTTGGCAGGTTCCCTCAGAAGTGGGCATTCAAGAGACCCTGCAATGAGGGGGGAGTTCTCTGAACTGCTGCAGAGGTGAGGGAGAGTCATGATCCATAGACACGACACTCAGTCAGCAAGCTTTCAGTCAGAGTCAACACGTGACAGCTGTCACCCTGCTCCACAGGTAAATTAAATGAGGTGGGTTGTATCTGCAAACTGAGAGCACATACCTGCGTGATGCACAGAGTAACACCTGCACAGCCATCCTAGACAGGTTCGGAAAGCTTCTAGACAACCTGGTCTACTACATGTAATGCACAAGTCCAGACAACTCATATTTGCCTTTCCAGTGGATTTTGATACTCACTCTGCTTCCACCCTGAGCCTGACACTGAAACTATCCTTTCTGATTGAAGATATTTCTGTAACTGCCCAAATTTAGAGCTCTGCTATGGGTTTTTTGCCTCTGGGCACATTTCCTTGCTTGATGGTAAAGTACCTATCACAAGTAGCATCTCAGAAACCACTGCCCCCTTACAGCATCCCTTGTCCCTACTTCACAAAATACCTCTAATCATAATATTCTACTGCCAGATGGGGCCAGTGGGACTTAGCAGCAGGAGCATGGGCGGGAACCAGGGGCAGGATGTGATGGGCAAGGCTAACACATGGCTGCAGCAGTGCCACAAAACAGAGGAGTGTGGGGCACTTCATCAGGTGTTAATGGGCTATGAAGGGGTCATAACGTCTGGTCAAAACCCTCCCTCGCTTCTTTGGTTAATCTGCATCTCTAGTATTTTTCTGATCAAGCAATTTAGAAAACCAGTATGCTTTAAATGGATTGCATTGGTCTGGATGGGAAGTGCAAGGCATAGTATCACAAAAATACGGGGAAGCTTTGAACTTTAAAATAAATGTTGGCCCCTTAGATTGTTCAAAGCCTAGCAGTTTTCTATCCATAAAATATACTGTGTGAATTAAAGGAGAAAAAAAGAGTAGTAATTGGTTTAGTTGTATTCTGAATAAATGGCATCTAAAATATTTCAAATTTAGAAGTGGAAAATTAGACAAATGTCATCCAGAGGACTATTTTCATTTCGTTCTTCCAGACTATTTAGCCCCTGTGAAAACAAAACAGTATTGTTAAAACCAGAAGAATGGGTACCATGTTAGAAATGCAACAACTGTAAAATCTCAAGTTTCTTGTGCTTCTGAGCATAAAACATCTAATGTGACTGGCATTCCCATATTATTGTTTTCATTCGCCCTAAACTGCTGTATCACAATTTCACACAGAAAGTGGCTGCATTATGGAAACAGATAAAATAGTCCCTACTCATAAAGCTTCTGCAGTGTTGGTTTGTTTATAGCCATAAACTCTTGTGGATTATGATTCACCAAGGTGAAAATATGCAAGAAATATCATATCCGTCTATGGCTCATGAGATTTTCTCATGAAATCAGACCTTTTCATGATTCAGGAACTCTGCCTATGCAATGTAAATAGATGCTAAAATGAAGCAACAAGTTTCTTTAAGCTCCATTTCATTGCTGTGATATCAGACATGACTTCAGCACTGCAGAGTCTTCACTCTGCAGGCACCTCTCCTTCTTTTTTGCATGACACTTAGTTAGCGTCTCCAGAATGGGGAGGAAAAAAATATAATTTTCAACCTAAACAATTTAACCAAAAGCAGCTATTCAGAATGTAAAGAGTGGATCTCCTGTTTGTGCAATGTAACTGGGAAAACTTTAAAGTTTGTCCTGTCCCCTCCCTTCTTTCTTTCCCCAACAATCTCCCAACCAAACATTTATGGTTATTCAGTTGACAGCCAATAAATAGCAAAGTGTTTGGGGAAAATCTGTAGGTTTTTTGGAAAGAAACCTATAAAAGAAAGAGACTCAGGGAGAAAGAGGAGGAGAGAGAGCATAATCTGTGCACCATCTGTTGCCTAGTGCAATTCATGCTGACACAGGGCTTTTTGACATTTTATACCTCGAAAGCAAGCACATAGATCATTTCTACCTTGTACTTTTCCCGTCTCATTATCGGAATTTATTCCCTCGCTTTGTTGTTGGTGGAGTCCCTATTCTAATTGTTTCTTACATGTGCTGTAAATCTGTCCTCCAATCAGTAAAGCCCTGGAACATGAAACTGAGACCTAGCAATTTCCTTTGCTTACCAGTGCATCTGCTGGAGCGTAGTGTTGAAATAAAATGAAACATGTTTGCACTCTTTTTCTATCATACTGTAATGCGCCTTTCATTTCGCTCAAGGAATTTTTAATATTCAAGCCATACCCTGTGCATGAAGTCATTTCCCTTCGATATAATTGTAATGGTAATACGCATGGCCTAACTGGCAGTGGCACAGCTGGCTGCTTGCCACAGCTGAGCCTCTGACTCAAAGACTTTAATTCTGTCATGCCTCATCTGGTTTTATGTACTCTTTTGTAGTTAGTTCACAAATTTATTCTAGGGTATCCATTGAGATGGGCAGGCCATTGACTTTTCTCTAAAGATAGCGCACTAAACTAATGAAGGGCACCAAACATGTGCATTGATAACCTGTGTGCATACTGAATAGAAATCAGATTATAAGTCAACATGCCTGTGTGGCCAGGACTTATTGACAGATGCTTAGACCCTGATTGTGAAAAGATTTAGTGGCAGTGAATAAAGGTAAGCGTAGGCAAAAGTCTTGCCTCATCGATGCCTGCCGGATCTGCTGTCACAAGTAGCAAGTGGCACAGGGTCTGCACAAGCTGCATTAGCAGGTTGTTACCCCACAGGACCATTTAATGAATTAATAGCTGTGTTTTGTTTTGCAGGTTTTAATTAACTGAGTCTTTCCGCAAATTGTGTTGTGGCTTCAGTCCCAAGGAACTTTTAAAGTATCTCTTCAGGTTTGTTTTCACTTAAAAGGTCAGAATAAAGTTCTTCAGCCTAAACTACCCGTGACCTGATGCTTTATACACCTACCATACCTCTTTCCCTGCATCTATCATTGGGCCCAAAATGCATGCCCCCAAATCAAAGTTTTGTGTTTATCTTTCTGATTTCATCCCTTTCTGCTTTCACTAAGGCCTTCCATCTTTATTCTTCTAACTCCCCTAAAAAAGTGATTGTTTCAAGAAGACAGAATGTCTGACCCCTGCTTCCAATTACCCACTGGAAATATACTTCAAATGATGGTTGCCATCTTCATCCATCCTCACCTTTCTGAGTCTGCTGTTTGTCTCCTCTCTATTTGTCCATAATAACTTAGGAGGTTTGCTTTTGTCTATAAAGCTCAATGCACATCTACTGAGTTACAAGAGCAATAAAGTGTTGTTTACCAGGTTTATGGATCACTCACTTTCAGTTTATCGTTCAAATGTGAGCCCCCTCTGAAAGTTAAAAGCTGTTGGTGTGAATCGATCAGGACTTCATTTTATGCTAGCTGAAATCAATGACCAAGCCTGTTTCTTACTGTGGAAGAAAGGTCTTACTAGCTACACACACTGAAGATTTTCTTTATTTGATGATCAAGCCATAATGCTGAAAAAATGTTATTTGAGCAAAACATTTCATTTAACCTGAGATGAAAATTGTTTTTTAGTTGTACATTAATTATAATTATTCCAAAATGATGAAGTGGAATTCAAAAGAAAATGCTGATTCAAAATGGAAAAAAAATATATTACTTTAGGGAAATTAGACAGTTTGTTCTTCTTTTAAATTCACTTTTTTCCTTACCTTTTGGGAAAAAAAATATTGTACCAGATCCTTTTATAGGATTGAGGAAGTAAAGAAAATACAGTAAAGCAAATGAGCTCTGTCAACTTCATATTTACTACCACTCTCAAACAGTGACTCAGCCAATCCGCTGTATAGATATAGATAACACCTCTGTGTTTTGGGATGCAGGAGTAAATAGGCAGATACAAGGGAATATTGGCACCTTGGCAAGTGTTGCCCTGATAAGAAGCCAAACATAGACATAGTCTACATATAAACTAAAGTTCACAGATATCATCGTTTTAGGAAAAGAGCATCTCAGCCCTTTCAAGAACGTATTTTGCTGCTCTCTTTTGAAGACTACTTTGGGAACAGCACTTACCACAAAGAATCAAAAAGTTTTCCAATTTGAAATCTAGGAGCTGAATGTAGCAGACCTAAGAAGAAAAGACTGAGGGGAGATTTCATTGCAGTCTCCATCTTTCTTGTGAGGGGAAGAGGAGGGGCAGGCACTGATCTCTTCTCTCTGGTGAACATTGACAGGACCCAAGGGAATGGCCTGAAACTGTGTCAGGGGAGGTTTAGGTGGGATACTGGAAAAAAGTTCTTCACCCAGAGGGTGTTTGGGCACTGGAACAGGCTCCCCAGGGAAGTGGTCACAGCACCAGCCTGACAGAGTTCAAACCTGGGTGTGTTCAGGTACATGGTGTGATCCTTGGGGCTGTCCTGTGCAGGGCCAAGAGCTAGACTTGGTGATCCTTTTGGATCCAACTCAGGATATGCTATGATTCTGTGAAAACTCACAATTTAAGGGTTTAAATTCTCAAAAATTAATGACAATTTTCATTTGAAGTATTCCTTGGTTTATGTACCACTTGAAAAAGACAATTTATTCACATGCATTTAACTATAAGCATTTAGTTTGGAAACTCTTGATTCTTCTCTCCACTGTGCCAATCTTTTCTCCTTCCTTCATCTCAAAAGAATCTAAGTTTGGAGTATGTGCCAAGCAACCCCTTTCCTAATCTTCCTGATAATCCATGCAACTGACTGATACAATAATAAGGTACAGAAGTTAATTACATTTGGTGAAAGCACCAAAAAATTCATTTAATGCCACCTCCATCTCTGAAATACTATCCTGGCCCATGGTGTTCATACATACCCATGTCAAAGGTAGCCTAAGGAAAAAAACTACTTGTGCCTCTAGTACGTGCTTGTGTTTAGAATTTTCCAGCCCCTGTTACTCTGTTCACAATTTATTTTCTTCATATCAGCTTTAAATATGAAGTAGGTTCCCAATGTTTACTTAAATTTTTCAGTTTTTAAAAATAGTATTGCAAGCATATGATTCTCATAAAGCATTTTGTGCAGGGAGAAAAGTAAGCCTAGAGGCAAATCCTGTAACTCTCCAGACTGTAAAGACAGAATGATGACAAATTGTATAAATATGTGCAAATTGTCCAAATGATGTCATGTATTCAGGCTTGCAAAAGGCAGGAAGAATACTTGAGTCTAAGGTCAGCACAGACTCTGTCTTGGAATAAAATTGAGCAATTAGATTAAATTTGCTTAAATTTATCACCAAGAAAAATGTTTTGTTTAATCTTAATCTTCGTCTTATTTTTCAAGCATTTTAGAACCTACTGTATTACTACATCAGTGAAGGCCCCCAATAAATTCAGGAAAAGCCTGATAGCAGCATGCATTAAGCAGGCTGCCTGTTGGAAAGGATTGGTGAAGTAGGGCAGCATACTTGTGACCTACCACATGAAACTTCTCTATACAATTTAAATAGCAAATTACAGACCCTTGTAAATGTGTTGGGTTTTTTTTCTCTTGAAACAAGCAGCACTTTACTTCAGAAAATTGCGTATTGAAACTTTCTGGGGCTAGATGACAGGAGTACATTCTCTGGGCTCCGATTGGTCTGTAAATGCCTATACTGAAGTATTTTTGATTTACATTACACAGGTCTTCATTTCTCTCTTCCTCTTTTTCTCCCTCTCTCCCTCTCCACCCCTCCTCTTTCAGTATCAAGGTCAACCTTCTCCAATTATTTGTCTGCAAACCATTTCTTTCTTCAAGTTTTCCCATTTACATTACATAAGTCGGTGTCTCCTTGGGTCAAGCTGCTTTAACTTCCACTGCATTATTTTCTCACCTTCCAGCGCTTTGCTTCCTCTCTGGTCTCACCCTCTACCCCTAGCCCTTCCAGGTTTGGCGAGAGCAAATTACTGTGAAAAGGGAAAGAAAAATGGATTGTTTCTGCTTTCCTGACAAACTTCTTCTAGGCACAACCACTGGAATACAGGTCCAGCTGAATGTGCAGGTGTTTTTTAACTATGCATTGAGCTGCTTGTTGTCCCCTCACAAATACGTGTGGTTGTAGTGGGGACAATTCATTTTCTGTTGTTCAGGTTTCATACTTCGGTGGTGGATGTGAATGTCTGTGTAGACCCTCTCAAACCTCCTTATGTCTGAACACTTTGGAGCATTCATTTGACAGATTGTGAAACTGTAGTTTTTGACAGGAGACCTCTATTCCCAATATCAGCTGGACTTTAGTTCCTATAATTAAAAGAAACAAACATATTTACTTATTTTTATAGGTTTAAGAATGAATGTCCAAGGAGAGAAAGGTGACAAATTAAAAACCCAAAACATTAAAATACATCTGTTGTGGCTCTGCCTGTGTGATACAAAGGATTGGTACATTAACAGTAGGGCCTGTTGCATTTGAGAGGTCAAAGAGATTTGTTGTAAATATATAATATGCACTTGCCTCTATCTCGGGATCAGAGCGCCTGCACACTTTTGTGAGCCGTGACTCATACAAGGAGTCAATGTGAGTAAAGGGTTTGCATTCTAGTCTGCCTGTTTAGGAAAGAAATTAAGAACAGATGGAACCTGTTACAAAAGAATTTCTGAAGTACAGGCTTTAAAAATGGTTGTGTTTTTTGATTTGATTTTTTTTTAAGAAAAAGAGAACCTCTTACAGTGTTAGTGGGATGATATGGGGTGCACAGCTAATTTGGCATCATGCAATCTGATCTAACATCAAGTTAACACTGGAGCTGCTGAATGAGCTATTCTCCAAACGTGTTTCAGCTGCATACGTTAAAGCCCCTGTAACTGTTACTTTTAAGAGTGCATTAAAAAGGTTGTGAAAACTGCTCCTTGTAATGATTTCTACAACAGGATCTCTGCAAACTCACAGCTGGAGGCTATCAAACACACACCTCCCTAATAGACAACACTGTGTGTACAATTAACACATTAATTTATGGAGTAAACTGATCAGGGGAGACTAGAGCTTCAAAGCCAAACACTCACCATTAAGGAAGAAGTGAAGTTACATGGCAGGAGCTGCCTTGCTCACTGCAGCCCTTCCTGACACAAAATGCCTGTACTGCTAAGCCCAGAGGTGCTCCCTGGTTCCTGTACCCAGGTGCATGCCCCTGCCAGACCCCAATTCCCAATGGGGGTAGGAGAAAGGTATACTCCTCTCCGTCCTATTCTTCAGTCCTCCCCTTGGCATTAAAGAAACCCTCTGGCCATAGACCAGACAGGCATGCTGCAGCAGGCATGCCCCTGAGTGACTGTGGGAGAGGTGGATAGCACCTAATCTCCTGTCTGCATGGTGTATCCAGCACAAAAATACAAAACCAGCCAAAGACACCATAGGACAACCCACCATAATAATTTCACATTAGGAATATTTTGTGTATGTCAGAGCAGAGTGTGATTTCCTCGCTGGGTTTATGCCCCACTCTTACATGGAAGAGGAGAGATTGGTGCAGAATGAGGCACAAGGCATCCTGCTTTATGCATGGACCCACCAAAAATCAGTCCCATTCATCATGCCAGGACTCAGAATTAGCCAGGGAGAAAGCAACAGGACCTGGCTAACCTTCGTCACTTCGCAGTGTTGGAGACACAGGTCTGACTTGAAGATGCAGAACTTGGAAACCTCCTAGAGCTAGATGTTTAGGCTTTTTCTGCAGAAGACAGCCTCAAGGTTTTTTTTTAATATGTGAGGATTTAGCCTCATTTTCTATTACAACCTGTTGATTAGAGCATTCATGAGGAACCAGTTGGCTCATGATGAAGTCTCAACCAGTGGCATTCAGATTCATCCATACAGCCGAGTGTGATCTACACATTTTGTCAAAGTGTGTTTCGCAGAGCACCACACTACTTTATCTTTCTCCTGTTCTCAGCCTTCCCAGCCCCACCTGATTTTAAGGACCTGCCTCCCTCTGATGCCCTCTCAGGAGTGTTCTGCACACCTGCAATTACACTTGCTCGTGGAGTCAGAGTCCTCTGGGTTCTCCTTCTGGGTGTCTCCCAACAGGAGAGTACTAAGATTTTCAATCTCAGAATGAGTTGTCAGGGTTTAGTTCTTTGTTTTACAATACTAGCTATCCTCTTTCCACTGTCTACAGCTCCTCAGAAGACAAAGAAATTAGATAATTCCTCCATCTCAGAAGGATCCTGTACTTCCCCACCACACACAGTTCCTTCTCTAGAGGTAAAAGCAGTGAGTGTGGGCAGCATACACAGAACACTAAGGGCTAACCAGATCAGCTGTGAGGAAAAAATATGACCTGCCTGAAGGAAGAGAAGCTCAGCTTTGAGTAACCAGAGAAGCAGTTCTTAACATTACTGTCTCTGAAGAGAGCAATGAGAATGGTCTGGCCAACATTTGTTTGTGTGGTTCATCATTAGATTAATTGTTGAGGTCAAAATAAGAGTGTTGCTGGGAGAGATTCAGATACTTGGAGGTTAGGGGTTTGCTTTCTTACTTATTTCCATCACCACAGCCATAATAGACACAGGCCAGGGCAGCCTCGATGAACTTTCCTTTGGTGTGTTCGGATTTTTTGAGTAAAACCCGTAACTGCCAACTCTGACACTCCTGGCCATAGATTTTCATTTCTGTGGGTCATTTACCTCCCATTACACATTTTGCTGCTGACTTCCTGTGGAGTCAAAAGGAATTTGGTCATTTGCTCCCAGTTTCTGAATGTACTGAGTTTCCAAGAACTTGAAAGTCCCAGACAAGTGATCATCTGCTGTATAAACCTGCTTAACATCTCTCATTCATGCTGAGTGCACTGAGCTTGCTGAGCATGCAGAGATATATTTCACAGTGACAACACAGGAAATCAGGTGCATCCGGGGTATAGTCGGATTCTTTGTCTATAACACTCTGTATATATCCTGGGTAGTTTGATGGACTACCTATTTTACCTATTTTCTGCTTCACACAGCACCTGCAGATTCACAAGGATATCTATCCACCAAAGAGAAAATTATTTGTTTTTATAATCTCATTTAAGGATTTCAAATCAGAAGTCAGTTTCACCTCCTGTCCTACTTTGCTTCGTGCCTAAAAGATCTTTTCCTGCAATGGCCAGCATATTCACTGCTCCCCTTTGCTAAATAACTTATTAGCGTGTCTGTTAAGTACTTCCCTTCGTAATCCCATCTTTCCACTGCTTTGACCAGTTTTCCTCTTTGTGCCCTAGAAATACACCTGCCAACACTAGACTTCTGGTCCAACATGCTCATTTTGCAAAACTTCTACTGCTTCTAAAATGACAGGCATGGGATACCCTGCTCAGAGGATCAGTGAGGTTTTGCCTTTTCAAACAACAGCAGCAGGAGGATTCAAGCAGGGAGTGCCTGACTTTTCAGGACAGAAAACCAGCCTGCAAGAGCAAGATGCTACTGGCCTCTCCAAATGGCATGGAGAGAGGGGGCAGGAGGCTCTGCAGGAGCAGGCAGCCATTAGGACACGACTCAGCCTTTTTGCCAAGTCTACCACTTCTAACATTTGAAATGTTGGCAGGTATGAAGCCAGAGCATGGTTTCAAGAACCCTTGTTACACCTTGGACTTCTTTCACACCTCCCATGTTCACTGACAGCTCTCATTAAATTAATCCCTATAAAGCAGTGGGGATTTGAACAATTTTGCCACTCTCTCAGAAGGTGTTACATCTCTATTTCACCACCATTAAGAAGCTTGGCCACCCAGCCTCTTGTCCCAGAAAAACCAAGTATTTGAAAAAAAAATCCCGCCAACAGAATTCTAGGAAAAACAAGGTTGCCCAGGGAAGTCTAACCAACAGCTAACTCTTATGGACTCAGAATAAACAGAGACCTACTAGAAGCCATCATAAAATTAACATTTTAATGGAAACTGAGGGAGACATTCTTATAAAATTCAAAACAGTTGCAGCCATGGGATATATCAATTTCTTTAGAAGGAAAGTTTCCAATACATATGATTTAAAGCATTGTAGTTGAATTTTGTTTTTTAAGTTTCCCACAAATAGTGTTTGTATGTGCTGTCCTTGGACTGGGCCCTTAGGCTATCAGTGAACATGTTGCCATGGTTAAACCATTTCTAACTCTGGGTGGAAATAAAAATCTATTCACCATTTTCAAGCTAAAAATGTTTAGACTCTGCCTTAACTCCAAAAATTACTTCATAGAAGTATTTTCTGCCAAGAGATCATGAGGTAAAATTAATGACATTAAATTATTTGTCTGTCTTCTCCTTCTGCCTCTGCAATGCCAAACTCTCCTTTCCTATAATACACATCATCAGAAAAACAGCTAGAAATAAACCTGTGAAAGTCCTGCTGTGATAAACTGGTGAGACACAAGGGATTCTGGAGAGCATGGCTTGTCTGCAGTGATGGCAAAAAGATCCTATATTCACCTTGCCAGCATCTTTTGCTGGAGTAACTAACCCTTTTATTTTACGCAGTAAAGCTCAGTCACATCTGAGAAGCCTTATTAGCCACCAGGAACTAATAAAAAATAGCCTGAAAGTGAAATATTCTCTGTCCAAGAACATGACCCCTTCAGACAAGTTGTCACGGAACATGGAACATGGACAACTCACCAAATAAACTTTTGTGCTGCTGACCCCTGGAAAGCCAGACATAATAGAGAACACATGCGTTCACTCCTCATGGATACCAAAGACAATTTTCATAACTAATCAAAGAGCAAAAGTCTCCTTTTCAAGGATGCCTTTTACTGTAGATTATGTCCTATATAAAGATTTAGAAACTTTGCTTAGGGACCTTTTTAGGTGTTTTGTTTGTGTGATGCTTATCACAGGACCTCACCTGCAGATATCTTAGCCTTTAGCTAAGATATATATATAGATCTTACATAAGATCTTGTATACATATAGATCTTATATAGGACCACATGTAGATCTTATATATATATCTTATATCAGATATATAAGATATATCTGATCTATACCCAGAATTTGGATTCACCATCTAAAGAGGGAAAAAATCTTCACTGATTTCACAGCTTTAAACAGTCAACTTCTCAAAAGTTTTCATTTCAAAGAATAAAAAACAATCAAGTCTTTCTCAGTAAAGGAAGAATATTGTCATTTAAGGATATTTTTAATTCTTATAAAAATCTGAGGAACTCAGCCTTAAAAAATGTAGATTTGATGAAATTGAACTGCTTAGATATAGTTAAAGTGTAAATGGATTTTGGGGGTAAAATTTTAAATGTTTCATGCAGTCCAGGCAGAGGTAGTCAGCACACCAATGTCAACCATAAACACACTTTGCTGTATTAAAAGTCAGGTTGGAGAATTTTCATTAGATTTGTGCATTTTTTTTTTGACCCAACATGAGGCAAGAGCAAAAGACCTTCTCACTTGGGGTAGAATGCATTAAAAAATCTCTGCCAAATCGCTTCAAGTAGAGATAGAATATAATCCAAAATTCAAAATCTATGGATTACGTGGAATAGAAAGTAATATTAATAATTGTCAGTTATTAGTCTGAAGCTTCTTAAAGTGGATATGATTCTAAATAAAAGTTGTTCATTTCATTTTCATTTGAACCTGTAGATGCTGCATGGAGGAGTAATCACTGAAACATATAAACAAACATATGTACATTTATTATGTTAACAGTGATCCTCATGTAACTAGAAGAAAGAATGTCAACAATTTGGTAATCATCTATCTCTGGAAACCAAGCAATGGTAAACCCTTCAGTGGTTTAGGAGCTAAAACGCATCTGAAATATAAAAGGGCAAAGGCATCTGTATTGAAATAAGCATAGGCAAATCCAAGGAGATCAACAAACATTCATGTGGATACTGTTACAGATCAAAAGCCTGGACCATTTTAAACTCTTAATCACTCAGTCATTTACATATTTGTATCAGAAAATAAGTGAGATCAGGTCCTTTTAACAATGTGTTCAATTGAAAATTCTGAACTTAATGAAATATCTGAAAAAATCAGGCAAAACCCTATTCTTTATCCCATGTGGCTGATGGCATTCTGCTGGTCACTCTGAAACCAGTGGGAGCAGTTTGAGGGGTAACTTCTGAACACCTGACTTAGTTTTGTGGTTTTTTTCTTTTTTTTTTTTAATTTTATTTGGAAATGTTCACCATGATGGAAAACCGTTTATTCTCTGCTTTCTTTGCAGTTCTACCACAACATTTCAGCTGTGTGCAGCTTATTAACCCCACAATTACTACCACTAGGAGTGAAAAACCCATCAAAATTTTTCGGTTGCCAAAATGACAATTGGACACAAAGATTGTTGTCATAAAATGGAATTGGGCTGAGTTTTTAATAGTCACCTGATACAGAGCAAGTTTATTCTCTCAAACTGTCCTGGAGACACCTGTGCTTTCCTGCGCGGGAGAATTTACAAAACATTCAGGGTGGAAAACTGAGTCAGGAAGCATTTCTCCTATCCAATTCACCATTGTATTAAAGTTACTTTTTCCAACCCAATATCAAAAAGATTTTTAATTTTTCCTATTGCTGACACCCTCAGAACAATCAGCGCAATCACAATTACTTTGACAGGCGTGCTGGAATTGGAGTAGGCAGAAAATGGCCTTAATGGGAATCTTTTACAAAGCAGCTGTTAGAGTGTGGTAACGAGACTCTGAATAAATGGCAGCTACATAACTTCCCCTAATCAGATTGGAGCAATCAGCTTGAAAAATTTTCCCATATGTTGAAGAGTGGAGCTTAGGCCTAGGGTTATGGCAGGGACACAGGCCATGGTAAGGTTACAAAGTCTGGCTACAATTAAACACTCACTGCAGAAATTGTGATGATGCTTCGGGGAGCTATTGCACTTTAGCCATTTGTAATTGCACGTTCGGAAATTACTCACTCCAAAATTACTCGGGGCCCAGTTACACGGTTTACAAACATATGTTCTCAGAGAGAAGGAAAAACATTATACTTCCAATGGTCACAATTTAAAGATTTTTTTATATGGTTGTTAATGAAACGTAACTTTGTGAGATTGTTTACTAATAAGTTCGTGCGATTTTTAGGGAGTTCTATTTATCATTAATTAAATTATTAAGGCAAATTTCTGCCTAGCAGGGTCAAATCCGCAATTCTTGCAGTCTTTAATGCCCTGGTTTAATGCTTCTCCTGTCAGCACTCATTGAGTAACCCAGGCAGAGCATTTCTCCTTAGTAGCAATATTTCTTGGTTGTTTGCAGACTGCACCACACTTCTGCGGGTCACGTTATCTAGAGCAGGATATGTGGGCTGGCACCTGATCTGTGTATCAGTGCTGCCACTTCAGATATATTTTAGGGCTGATAAAGTGTGAAAGTTATGTAGAAAATTAGCATGTCATGAGCTTTGTAATTATACAGCTTTTTATGAATTTAATGAAGAAAGACAAGGCCTTCAGGGTGTCTCTTTTTACTGGTAGTTAATACA
Source organism: Vireo altiloquus (assembly GCA_013396875.1). Lineage (NCBI taxonomy): Eukaryota > Metazoa > Chordata > Aves > Passeriformes > Vireonidae > Vireo > Vireo altiloquus. The sequence continues at coordinate 864,069 of VZRF01001124.1, read as the reverse complement.
AGGAAATTTTCCATTATGTTCCAAAACCTATCCTTCCTGCATTTCCCAAGCCTGGGAAACAGACAGTGAACCCAATGTGCTTTGCTGTTCTAGAGAACAAGATGTACTGGTGAGTGACAGCACTAATGGCCTGTCCCCTTTATTGAACGCGAAAAGGGAAGTATAGGGCACTAAGTATGTTCATGGTACAAATGGGGCAGATCAGCAAACCAACAGGAGGAGGTAAGAATCATTTCAGAAAATGCAGTTCACGCCCCTTTCAAATGCACGTGGTTCACACACAGGGCTTCAGAAAGATGGAAAGTTGTAGTGCTTGATATGCTGTTTGGAGACTTCATTCTGTACAGTAGGACCTCCAGTAGTCTCCAAATGGTGTTTTGTACAAAAGAATGAGGCATGATAATCTGTATCTCATGGGAGGCTCTAAAAGTGAGAGAATTTTTCCGGTGCTGGGGGCCACTTAAGATCTTCAGTGCTGTCTCATGACAGAAACTGAATGCAAAAGCATACAAATGAACAGCTGCATTATTTGCTTTAAACAGAGTAGATGTGATTCCCCCATGCTTTTATTTATTATTTTAGCTTCCAACAGTAGTGAAAAGTTATGTAACTGGGGGAGAAATTTGGAAAACAAGTTGCTCTCCTGTACGTGACTGAAGTCAATGGTCTTCTTCATCTCCATGCATAGTCAAGAAACAAAAGTTGGCTCTTTGAAAAGATAGCTCAAACCCGCTGCTCTGAATGGACATGGTTAGGCATCAGAGCACGTTCAGAGCTGGGGTAACACCTCTGAGTGTGTGCACTTTCCCGTGAGCCAAGGGAAGTGTCTGTGAGTACCTGCTTCTGCCTTGCTCCATGTGTAAAATATGTTGTTCTCGCCCTTGCAAGTTTCCAAGTGGCATAAAGTAATATAGGATCCTGCTTTAGGATTTAGGATGCTTCAGACTCCCCTTTCTGTTTTGCAGTGAGTAGAGTAAAATCTTAAATTCTGTATTTATTAATTAGTTAGATTCTGTTAACAATGTGCTTGAATTCACTTAATAGGCCTAATATTTTGGTTTCGTTATTTTTTCACAAGAATTTTTCAACATAATTTTACAATCCTCTTATTCAAAAAAAGATTTGGTTTAGCTTGCTTGTGTTTTCTCACATGGGACTTTTATTTTGTCTCCTTTTCATTCTATGGGCCGAGACGCAGTAGGTGGGCAGGATGCCATTAAAAAGTACTTCTACTAATGTAGTTCTGATACGGATTGCTACGCTTTTTGTTGGACTGTAGATCCTAGCTTTGGATTTCAGTTTCATTTCGAAGTATATGTTGGGTAACAGGATTATTCACACTACCTTCTGGAGAAACAGTACTACACTTCATCCTTTCTTAAATGCATAAAAAGCTAATGTGTAAAAATTTTTTTATTTAGGGAAAAATTAAAAAGACTCCTGCTAAGATCATACTTTTAATTTAAAATATTAATCCAGAAAATTATTTGGTTTGTTTCCTTTTCAATCTTTCTTTCCTTTTACTATTGTGAAAAGGATATGAAGAAAAAGTAATTCAGATTTTGACAAGGTATCACAAGTCTCTGTTTGGTGAGGCAATTCAAACAGAAAGGATATTTGTATCTTTCAACAATGCTTTTTTAATTTTCACCCCATTCTGATACTAACACAAGAAAAGGGGTGACATAAATAGTGAATACTTCAGTGTAGACAGCTTTCTGACTCAGAACCCATTTCCAGGACATGTCAAGCACAAAGAGCGCTGTCGATGGCTTCTGGAGCCAGGCAGCTGTCTACACTAGGGCTCACTCTCCTGTTAATACCAGGCTAGTGGAATCAGTGCCTCTTCAGATTTTAATCAAACTACCTGAAATGTTGCTGAATACTGTGTGAGCTGGGGGACAGAAGGACTTAAATTGTTTTCAGCACTATTCAGACGTGGTCACTGTTGACACCAGTCGTCAGCAGCCAGTACTTTTCCTAGGGTACATGAGGCCATAATGTCCTCACAGCTTGAAAATCATTCATTCTCACAACATGCACACATTCTTCTTCATGTGGTACATTTTCTTGAGAAAAAAATAAAAAAAAAAAGAGATAGTCCAAATAAAACAATACTTGCATTAAAAAAACATAGCAATTGATGGGCGTTGTAGAAATGTAATCATTTATAAATTGGTTATAAAGATTTGAAAACTTAAAGAGACAGACACAGTCTGTGGTTGTTAGATATGTGGATTTCTCTCTCCCTCTTAGAGAAAAGAAAACATTTATTTCAGCTTTAAAATTGTTTTTGGAACTGAGCTGCAATTGTGCATATTCATTGAAAGAGAGTGGAAAGAGAGTGGAATAGTAGTCTGTCACCCGAGAGCCCCAAATGTAAATGAAAGACTCTTAGAAAGAAAGCATAGCTATCCATCCTACTATCCATCACTGAGGTGTTAAGGTTAAAATGTATCCCCCTCGGTACCACGTCTAGTATTTGTGTAATGTGAGGAAAGTGTAGAGCTAGACCATAACCTGATTCTCCGGTACTTACCCACACAAAGCTTTTCAACGCCCTGGATTTGTGCCAGCAGTAGCAAACAGGAGTTTCTAGCTGAACAAGGCATATTGAGTGACATAAGCAGAGCCCTGCATGTGGGTAGATGGGCTGTTCTTGTCTGGGGATCATTCCTGCTTCAGAACTACTTTACCCTTTGGTTTTTGCCCGACCACTAAGTTCTCTGACCAGATGCCAAGGACCTCCCAGCTCCTCCACCTACCATCTCCCAGGGTCATTCGTCCTACCCCTCTGGTCTGTATGGGCATTTGGCAGGTCCCTTGGAGGAGAGGTAGACCTGCCACCCATCTTGTTCATGGATCTCACACAGTGCCCAGTCACAGCACGGGCCGTGACTCTGCAGACGGACTGGGCAGCCATATCATTTCAGGGAGTCTTGAAGACTGTGCAAAGCCAAAAGTGATCTTCAGACAAGTCTATGCATGCAAGGTAGTGGCTTCTGTTTGCACAGGTTTGAAGACCACGCAAGTTTAATGTGAAACACTCCAGTAATGGTTTGAATAGTTCATAGTAAATGTAATGTGAGGGGGTTGTGGCTGGGGATGGGGTGGAGAGAGAGAAAGGAAGAGGGAAAGAAAGGAAGAGAGAAGGAAAGAGAATGAGACAGAGAAAAAGAGAGAGATAAAGAGAAAAAGAGAGAGAGAGAAAGAGGAGAGAAAGAAAGAGAAAGAAAGAAAAGAAGAAAGGAAGAAAGGAAGGAAGAAAGGAAGAAAGGAAGAAAGGAAGAAAGACTGAAGAATTTCTAACTGTGTTAACTGTGAGGAAATTTACAGCTGGTCAAAATTCCACAGGTTTGCCTCCAGTGCTGATGAATGTGTTAAAACTGGTGGGAGCCACAACCACAGTTTTCATTAAACCTATTGAAAAAGTTGAGCAAAATAGTGGTAAAAATAGCTACATTCATAGACATCTTGTCTACCCTGTGGTTCCCACCAGTGGGAAAGTTTTTTCTTATTTGCACACTTCCTCAAATCAAGTCAGTACTATAGCATGGACATGAGGTATTTTACAAGCACGTTAGAAGGGCCAACCACTTCTTAGAATGATATGTTTCCGGAGTTTAGACAAGGCTTAAGGAATTGAACTAGCAATGAAAATGAATCCCTGGTTGATCATAACACTTCTGAAATGATACCTAAGAGTTTTGTCTGGTCTGCTGTACTCCTTGCTTTTATTTCCAGCTTGTTCGATGGAACCCCTGACTGCAAGAGATTCATCCATTTTTGTGTATGTGATCCAACTTAGAGTAATTCAGTTGAAAGTTTTCCTGAGTAAAACATGGTTTACCCTTATGATAGTGTCAGTTCCTACAGCCATCACATTTAAAAATTAGGAAGATTAAAAATGCATAGATATATTAATTTTCATCCTAGTCCTGCCGCTCTGGGAATATCTTGACAACTAAACATACAGAAAGTTGCAGTGACTATAGGTCAGGAAGTTTGATGATTAGTGATCAAGAAAAAAAATACCTTCCTCATCTTGCACACCTACTTAAATTTCTTCAAGGAGCAGCTCTATTTGTCTAATTATCACTTACACAAAGGCAAAATGCTATTCAGCTCTTCGGATTAAATTAATAACCTCATGGCCAGCACATAAAACATTTATTCCTATTGCTCCAATTTTTACAAAACAGAAGTTGAAACTTTCTCATTTACAACAATAAGAAAGGACATGGAGTACAAATTTTCCCACCAAGTTGTGCAGAGTCTTTAATAAGTTAGTGTACCTTGTCTGTTTTATATAATGTTCAGAACTATATTTCCCCTGATATCCTCTTCAAGTGTCAGGTTAGTTCTGTGCTGTGTAGCTACAAGAAAGAAAGGATTAAGAAGCAAAATCAGCCCACAAGTGATAGCTGTTTACCTCTACTTGCATGTGAAGTTCATCTGCTCCAAGAACTAGAAACACTGTCATATCTCAGCAGCCCAAAACCTGTTTGGATCCCCCCACCAAAGTGGAAAGCTGTTGCTTCTTTCACAAGGAGATGGTTTCTCACTGGATTCTTACTCAGATACACCTGTTGTCTTGGTTTATTTTTCCCATAAAAACAACAACCTGGATAAATGTTACTTTGGAAAACTAAAAATTTAATGATGAAAGATGCAGTCAAGTCTCATGAGAGAAATTCTCATCTTGACACTAAGAGTGAAAAAGAGGTTTTTGTGGACAGTGTTAGGAGTTGCAGTAGTTTTTAGCACCCTGACAATATACACCTTGCAGGTGTCCTCCATTCGTCCCCCTTTCATCCACTGGGCTCTTCCAGGTTTTGACAACTATGATTCTTCAGACCTCTAGACTGGGTGAGAGGAGTAAGATCTTTGCATCTTGCTCTGTCTCTGGAGAGTCCTTGGTGGAGGTTACGTGAGAGTAGATCAGGTGAGATGAGAGTAGAAAAGTGTGGTGGCACAGGTGGTGGAAACCTGTGAGCTCCACCGACTTCAGTAGGGCAGCACACATTAATACAAGTGGCAATGAGTCCTCAACAGTACTCTGTCATTCTGCCCTGCCCACCACATCAGCTGTCATCCTGCTCCTACATCTTCCCAGAGCAGAACTCATCTGCCAGTTGAATACTTAGGGTTTCTTTTCCCCTTTAAAATCCTGGTTTCTCTCCTCACTTCAGAGCAGTTATAACTTCAAAGGATTTACACAAGAGACACCAATGATAGGCTTTGGTTGCTGCTGCTGACTTCAGCAAAGACACTGAAGGTCTTAGGGCTTAAGTTCTCTGTGCTAATATATTAATGATAATTCAATATTTACAGCGTGAAAACTTGAGCTTCTTTTTTTCCCCTTTTTTTTTAAGGAAAACAACACATATTGTGCACCAAAGACTAACATCAAAATTTTTCAAGGCTGACTGCAGTTATGTGTTATCAGTACGACTGTAAACTTAAGGAGTTTTTTTGTAATATTTTATCATTGGTAGGAGAAAAGGCCAAAAACTGCTTGCTCTATCACAGCCAATACTCTTCTTAAAGTTAGAAGAACTATTCATTTTAGCCTGGGAAAACGCTTTGTTCCCCAGACGTGAAATCTTACAGATTAGTAAAACTCCAAGGGTTGCTAGTTGGCAAAGCAGCTCCATTGTAAAACTGTGTGCCTGCAAGTATGTTTGAGCTACCCGAGCACTCCAGAAAATGTGCATTGAGAAGCCTTGCAGTGGGAGTGCTGCCTGCCCTTCCTCAGAGACAGTGGGACACAGAGGCACCAATACCCTTCCACTACATCATTCTCAGCTGCAGTGCAGCAACTGTAGAGGAAAAAATTTATTTCCTGTCCCCTTGGTTGACAGACTTTCAGGCACAGCTGCCAGGAGCAGCTGAAGTGTTTTGGCAATTTCAGATGTAACCCCAAAGTCACAGTATCAGCTGGCACAAGATCACATAGTCACCTATCATCACACAGAGTCCCCCTTTTGGGGTAATAATAAGCGAAGACTTGAGAAGTGAGGAAGGAGACTCCAGAAATGAGAGAGCTGGAGAAGCCCTTTGCTCCATTACCATTTATCTGAGCGACTTTATCTAGCTGTAGACACTGCAATGAATTAGCTGGGGATATCAAGGTAGAGGCTACATGAAACTATACATTTTTACAAAAGAACAGTTGCAGTACTAGCTTGGGAGTCTAAATGAAGTATCTGAAATAGGTGCAATAAATTCAGACCTTAGTGAGCACAGACAGATCTCCCTCAGTTACTGTTTGTTGCTAATATTTAAAAAATAGGAAATAAAATTTCGCCACCTTGAAGAGGAGTTGTGTGTATACCTACAAGAAGGATGGTCACACGCTTAGGGACTGCAGTATTAGAGACTGCAGGAGTGCCTTAAACTCAGAAGTACAATTAAGTGAGTACTTATCTTTACTTAGCTGTGTTGCCATCAGCAGCAAAGCAGAAGAGAGTGATTAGTTCCCTTTTTTTTCCTTAATCTACATTTTAATTCAAGCTTGGGTTTCGGTTGTTTTTTTTTCTTTTTTCCTGACAGTGAGTTTTCTTCTTCTCTTTTCTTTCAAAGCTTCCTTAAGACAATGGAAATGTCACGGATCACACTGGGTAGAATTCAAATTGAGGTCTCTGAGATGCTACAAGCGACATTTAAACTTTGATCATCAGCTTGTCCAACTTCTCTTATTCTTGATTTCATAGTGGGTGAAAGGAAAGCAGCCTGAGTAAAAAGTGCTTTGTGCAAAATATTTCACAAAATCCCATGAACAATTAAATGATGAATTTTCCTGTGTTGACTCTCTTCTGGAACAGGCAATGACTGCTTTGAAAATGCATATTTCCAATATTTGGGAGGAAGAGTCTCCTTGTAAAAGCCTCATGTTAGAGTTCTGTGTTTGGGAACTAATTACTAGTTGTAAGTTAATAATTCATTAAAAAATCATATTTGCTGAATATACCTATCCATTCATAGACTTTTTCTGTACAAACTGATTTTGTCAAATATATTCATTATTTAAAAAAAGCATTCATAATTCTGAAGGTTCTTAAACAGCACATAGATTATGCACTGTTCGTCTCTACCTAAGTCTCAATATATTTTGAGGTGTGAAACTGGGGTTACGTGATATACATTCCTGTGTCCTGGCTAGATGAGAATCAGCTTATTTAAGCAAATGCTTGCAATTACCAGTTTCTCTCTCCTTCTGTAAATATTCTGTCATTCGTCTGTCTATATATTTGCTATATAACCACCAAAAACAACTACAAAAAGGCACGAATTTACTTGAACCCTCCCCAACACAGAAGATTGCCGTTTTTTTGTTTGCTGCAGAACAGAACTAAGGATCATTACATTAAGGTTTTAAAAAGAAAGGGGATAGCATCTAGTTAATATGAGTCAGAGGGTGAACAGAAAACGCTGTCTTCACCTGATTATGAATTTCACTACAAAGAGGAAAAGGAAGCAGAAAGCTTTTTTTTTTTTATTTTCACCTTCATTTTTTTTGTGGTCTAGTTAAGATTTACTTCCAGCTCTGGCAAAATGAATTATAATCCCACTTCACTCTTGTACAATTTGATATACAGCTTTAAAACATTGGCCCTGGTCTCTTACAAAAATATGAAGGAAATCATTTTCCAACACAACATTCTACAATGTTCGTTTGTCCAAAATCCAAGTTTCTGAATAAGAACCTAAATGTGCACGTCCAAGGTTTCCGTAGCATAGGGATCTTTAAACTGTGCATAATACTAAAATTTTAAAGAATCCTCTGTTACTTACATATCAATACTGAGGACTGCACCAATAAGCTTTTCTGAAGTTGAAAATTAACTTCAAGATACAGTGTGAGTAAAATGTTACCTGGGGAAATCTTACTGAAATGAAGACGACATGATAATGTCCTCTTTTCAGCAAATGAAAGTAGGTGTCATTAGAAAAATACATGATTTTGTGTTGAGCAGCTTTCTGATATTATCTGTGAAATACACAAACATACTTTTTGCTCACTTAAAGAGAACAGATAATTCTTCTTCTTGGCTCATATATGTACCATGAATCATGTCTTATTTTCTATACCGAGTTACAGTTCAGGGAAGGGGCAGACAGCAAGACAAGAAGAGTAGGAAATGATCCAAATAATCATTAGTTAGTCCCTGGGTGGAAAATCAGAAATGCAGAAAGGATCAGTTGCCTAAGCTAAAAGCTGTAGACCACATTGTGCCAGAGGACTCCTGCTGTTTCATGGAAAGCTAGCAGACCCTGTGGACATACAGCTATCAGCACTTATGATTGCATTCTTTGCAAGCAGTGAACCACCTACAAGTCTACAGAAAACTGGTAATGGTAAGCTAGTACATACATTATATAGCCCAGCTGCAATAGTCTCTGATGTCCTGCTTTTCTAGAGGAAAAGATGTGGGTACATGCTCCAAGTGCTCCTAGCCTACAACAGCCTAGGACACAGTAAAAGGGAGCATCCTCATCTTCAGGGATGAGTTGTAGGCAATATCAGTAGAAAAGACCATGGCTAAACATTCTTTGGCACTCTTTTCAGTTTATGCTATTAGCAAATTTAAAACACTTGTACCTAAATTGTTCTTATGCCTGTTTCTGAAACTACTGTTGAGTTGCAACATTCCTGGTTTTGAGTACATAACTGAGTAGCATTACTAAGTAGTGCTAAGCAGCAAGATTTAGAGCTTGGATACAGTTTACCATGGAGAAAATCAAGAACAAAGAACCACAAGCCCAAAACTGCTGAACAGCTGAGAAAATTAAATCTGTGTCTGCAAGGAGATTCACTTGTGCTCTTACTGCAGTGGTGAAGGAGATTTTATGAACTAGATAATAAGAGAAATGTTTTTTCTGGCTAAAGAGAATTCTAGGCTCAAATCAGCTAAAATCTTGCTCTACTAAAAAAATTTAAAGAGGGACAGCACATCATCAAAAAGAAAGATGTTAAAAAATGCAGAGAGCAGAAGTTTACAGCTACTATAGGGCAGCACTTGTTCACAAGCAGAGGAGTCTGATGTTCTCTCTGCTGAGGAGAAATGCACTGCAAACTAGAGCATGAAGGGTCTAAGAAGCCCTGAGCCCATAGTTCTAAGAAGGCTGTACAGGCCAGGCCTCCTGATGATCAATCTAAAAAGGACACAGAACTAATTACTCTGCAATATGTGAAAAGAAAAACTGGGTTATTAAAGAGCTTTTGAGGTTTGGAAGCAGATGTTGAAGGATACGTGTATTCAGTAGTAAAAGAACGTTAAAATTAACAGAATATATTGATGATAATGATCTGTCACAAACATTGCAGCAACATAAAGTCACTGCACGTTAAGCTTCATTGTGGTGGCTAAAGATGAAATAAACACTAAGCTGGAAGGTGATGGTCATCCAAGTATCTGAAAAATGTTAGCTTCTTAAATCTAGCATAGACTACAAATTTTATAAAATGCATGAACATTGTGGAAATGATGTGAAAAATGTGCATAAGGTATGTAAACAAAAATTCAATTTTTCAAAACCAGTTTATTAGTCCATCAGAAAACTTCTATTCCATCTTCAAGACAGAATTCAATTCTGTGTAAAAATTCATCCTGATCCACAAATGACAGTAACTTTACTCAATATTTATATATATATGCAAATAAAATATCAAGTACATATATGTGTGTTTAATTACTCTGTGTTATGTGTGAAATACATGTTTTCTGTCAAAATATTTTATATTTGGAATGAGATGTGTAAAATAAGTGGCATAATCTCACGTACAGAGGGAGTAATAGCAAGAATTTCTTCCAAGGGCTAATCAGTTTCAAATAAGAGGGAGGGAGAGAGACAGCTTTGTGCCAAGAAGGCTTCAATGAGATATATTTCTGTCAGTTTGTTTCCTCTTTGCCTTCAAACCATTCTGTAATGCAAAGCTATCTTGACTTCAGTGGTACTTTGACTCTATTACTCACAGGTGATTTCATGAACAAACTCGGGAAATATCAGTGGTGAAAAAGTTATTGGATGGGGAAGTTTATTGCAAGAGTAATTATAAACTGCCCACTGATCCATATTTTTATTAACAACTTCAATGAAAGAATTGAAAATGCATTCACTGAGTCTTCAGATTAAGCCATCTGGAAAGGAGCACAACACGTTGGAGGTTGCAGTTAAATTTTAAGATTTATAAAGTGAAGAAGTGTTCAGGAAAAAAAAAATCAATGTATGATTCAGTAAAGAAAACTTCAGATTTCTACCCTGTATGGAAATAATAAAGTAGTAGATGGAGAATGATCTGTGATTTTAGTCTGTTACAAAATGACAAAAAGTCAAATTTTAACGCAACTTGATCAAGAATATTTCTAAGTATTCTGACCTACAACATAATGTGATACACAGCTGTCTGTATATCTATGTTGGTGTTGCTAGAGCTCTGTGACCACCTGTCATAACTCTCAGTATGATGGCACAGCTCACTCCTGATACGCTGTGCACATTCCTTGTCTTAGTGGATGTTCTAAGTTTCTTCTAAAACATAGATTCTGTCTCGTTGCAGTTTTTTACTTGCTGCACCTTTTTCCTTTATCATAAAGAATTAGACTGCAGTTTCTTTATTGTGTGCTATGTATTTTGTCTGAGGCACTGGGTCTGATTTTGACATCTCTTCCACCTCGGAGTGATCTCTCAACTAAACGATAAACAGGGCTTTAAATATGAACATTTGAATTAGCCACGGGGATTTTAAATAGACTTTTTGACCTACGACTGTAAAATTCTATGTATTGTTATACACCTCTCTGTGGGACCGTTTGATCACTTTATTATTTATAGATTAAAGAACATTGTTGCTAATTAATACTGTTCTAATTGTTGGCAGTGTATACGTGCTTGCTTTGATGTTTTTTTGATCCTGTATTTTGGGGATTTCACTTACTACTTTTTTTTGGATGATTTGGGATTTTGGAACCTGCATTTTCAAGCCCTTGTTTCATTTTCTTATTACTGAGGTCTTCTCTATTCTAACTTCTTTGCTTCTCATCATGCAATTCCTTTTTCTTTTTAATCGAGCTTTATGAAATGGGGCAGCCCCAATTAATTCCTCAACACTACACAAGTAGATTCATTTTTCATTGTCTTCTGAAAAAATGTACTAGTACAAAGGTTAATATTTAGTTACCTATATGACATTAGCCTTGTTAAGAGGAATGCAGTTAACGCAATGCAGTGATTTCAGGCTAATCAAAAAGGGCAAGCCAGCAGTCTGCTAACATTTAAGTTCGTTCCTCTGATGAAGTATTTCTCCTACAATCTCTTGGATGCACACTTTTCATAGTGAGTAAGTCGCATCATGGAAAATTCTCTCTCACGGTCTGCCAGATGAGCTTTTGAGTACATAAGGTCAGACTGCATGGTTGAATCGGTTCCTACTGATCTTAAAGTCTGTGAGTGATTCAATCAAAAATCACAGCTTTTGAACGCCTTGAATAGAAATCTTTAAGTTTAGCATATTACTAAGATGTTAAGTTACTAAATTATATAGTTATTACGCGTATCTTTGCATGACTATTTACACCCATTAAGTAATGAGTTTTATTAATTAAATATGACCAACATGAACTAATTGAAATGCTGTTTGTTTTTTTTCTTTTTTTTTTCTTTAATGGTCAGCAGAAATTTAAGCTTTTTTACAGAAAAAAAGTCCTATGTCTGGTTTCATGATAAAATTCTACACCTACCATCCAATACCATAATTCATATTCACCACAAACACTTAATTTTTGCAGTTAGAGAGAACATGATACTACACTTTTAAAAGTAAAAAAATAATTTTACATAATGTCTCAAACAAGAATATTGAAAGGCATTAGGCAGACAACTAGAGTTAAGTTATAATTAGTTCCATTGTGAGTTTCAGCTTCAAAGAAACCCAAAACTTCTAAGAAAAAATTCAGCTGACTCCACCAAGCTTTGCCTATATGCTATGGCCTAGATCCACTAAAAGAATTAGGAGCCTAACAGCCATTGTAAACATCTAAGTCCAAAATATAGATCTTCAAAGCCCCAGCTGAGCTGCTGCCTCACCCTGGGGGAAGAGGTTGTCTTCCCATGGCACCTAAGTTTCTGCTAATAATGTTCTCTACATATATTAGACAACATCTAGAAAGACAGGTAGGTGTCTCTAGCAGGAATTAGGAAAAAAATGCATATGTCTATACCTGACTGTAACCCCAAGAAGGTCCATTAAGCTGCCACTTGACCTGCCAGGCACTAGTCACACTCTTTGCCTGAATGTTTCTGCAGGAAACATAAAACTTCTGTCTCTGAAAGTGTCCTGATGTGACTTAGTTTTTCTTTTCGTCTTGCCTCATGGTTATGCATAGTCAGCATCCAGAAACTTGCTTTTCTCTAGTTAAATTTTCTGAGGATATGTTTGCACTGCTAAGAGGTAGAAATAATGACTTTGTGCATAGCCCACACTGCTTTACTGTTAGCATGATGGCTGGCTCTGCTTTGGACCACTCCCAGCACCTTTCCACCAGCCCATGCCCCATGTGGCTCTGGGGCCAGCCTGCACACACTCAAACAGCAGCGCAGGCAGCACTGCACCAGGTCAAGGAGAGAGTGGAAAGCTGAGACAAAATTCTTGCCATGGCATCTTACAGGGCTGCCCATGCAGCAGGCTGGATTTCACAGAAGACATTTCCAAGTCCTATCTCATCTCAGCTGGGGGATCTAACTCAGACCTGGGGATCCCATGAAAGACAAGAGCCAGAGAGTGTCAGATAGATGTCCATCCAACTACACTAGATCTGCCATTTGACCAAATGAAAATTTTGTATTCTCTCACACGTCATCCCTTGAAACTCAGTGCAGTTTTAACAAAATTCAAGGCAGAGACAATCTGAAAAACTTTAGAGAGTCTCTAACACAAGGCAGACTGCACGTGGGTTCGTCTTTCACTTCCTTTACGTAGATCTGCAGATAACAGAATCACAGAATATTCTGCATGGGAATAGCTCCACAAGGAGCATCGAGTCCAGTTCTTAAGAGAATTGACATATGGGGATCAAATCTGTGACCCTGGTGTTATTAACACCATGGTCCATTTGCTGAAGCAGTGGAAGTGGTGAAAGGTAGAGAAGTCAAGTGCAAAGGGTAAAGTCTTAATCTCAGAGAATAAAATGTAGACATTCCCCAGAAAGACCCACAATCTCATTACCCATTTTCATAGACCTTCCTCATCCACATCCAGCCTTCATCATGCTAGCCTGCTTCCTATATTTTCATTCTAGAAATCTGTGCTCAACATTTTTTTTTCCAGGAATTTTTATGGGGTACATCTACTCAGACATAAATTGCCAGAATAGTCATTAAAGTATCCCTCCATTTGATTTAGTCCGTGAGGAAAACACAAGAACTTTTAGTTTCTGTGGGAAGTGTAGAAAACAGTGAAGAGAAGAGTCCCATGACAATGAACAGTATTAATGATTAATGTTTTTGCCTGCAAAAAATTGTCTCTAATTTCTACTCCTTTAAGTCTAGAAAGTCAGTTTGAATGAAATACTTTATTTTTGGTGTAGGAGAAAATGGCTTGCTTATCTTTTCTTGGGGAATTCTGACAGTGGGTTGTGCTTTAACAGAAATCGAATTTAACTTTTTTTCCATTTTACGCATTAACTTACTGACACTAGCAGTTCCTCCAAAAAATGGCAAAAGTTTGATCCTTTTCCCAGGCACCAGAGTTAATAAATAGAGGGACTCTGGATGAACTCTAGTCCCATTGATATTTGTAAGAAAACTGTTAGAGAGGTTAATAAGAGCAAAGCTAGGCCGAGGTTGAAGGCCCTTGCAATTCTTCTGTTACTTACACAATAGCCTCATTTAGTTGATTCTGCTTATACAAAAGGAAAATTATTTTAGTATTTTAAACTTTCAGGAATAAATCTCCAATTTCCAGTACAGTAAAAATCATACACCACTGCTTCTGCTTCTCTTCTGCTTACATAAGACTTCTTCTCATATTTATAGTCTTGTTATAATTTGGAGAATTCTCCGAATGGCTTAAATTAAAATCTTTCACATTTTAATTTTTTTAAGTAAAGAGGAATGCACAGGCTTTTCTAGGCTAAACCTTGTAACTAATAAAACATCAAAGAAAGATGATGAAAGAGATACAAAGATAGTATATGTAAATGCTACCAAGTGATCGTAGGTTATAACAGGAATTTAGTATAGCAAAGATTTGGAATTGCCAAATGAGATTTAAAAAAATGAACCACTAAAATCTTACCGCTACATTTGCTAAGGAGCTTTAACGATGTATTTCCCTCTAGAACCCTTGCAAGTTGCCTAAGTACACCTCTGCTTCGCTTTCCAAATTTAGGGCTGGTGTGCACTCCCTGCATAAGGTACACTAAAGGTGGCCCAGAGTCGCCTCTGTGGTGTGTTCCTTCCACTGCCACATCCCCAGAAAGCTGTCTCCAGTGGCACTGTGTGGAGGTCATGTTCAGCCAGGGTAGCTGGGTACCAAGAGCTACCATGTTTCTGGAGATTCTCCACCTGCCCCTGAGCTCACAGGGAAAATTGACAGAGATCTGCTGAGGGTAAACTGAGTAACTTCCAGCTCTGCTGTGCGACTGCGCTGATCCAAGTCCTCCACTGCTAGGCAGTCATCAATCATTTTTCCACCTCACTTATGGCCAAATTCCATTCTCAGATGTGCATTTGCAAATCCTGTTGACGTCAGTGGTTAGCAGTTTACCAAAGGAGAAGAATTTAACTCTTTGTATAGTTTTCTCCTCTTCCTGGAGATCCTTTTTGCATTTCTGCAGGCAATAATTTTCCCCTAGCTTTATATTTAAATTTGAATGTCATAAAACATTAAAAAGGCTGACATTGCCACTGTCTTGTATCACCTCACTGAGCTGATAAAAAACTTTCTAAAGCTGATGGTGATCCCTTTGCATTCCTGTTTTGATTGGTAAGGCACCCTGATAAGAAACAGGGTACACTGGCAAACGTAGATTTACAGAAGCTTCATGGGAAAAACATCTCATGTCTTGGGACTTGCTTAAAAAGAACCAGGGAAAAGAGTCTGTATAAAAGAAAAAAAAATATATGAACATTCAGCATTTCAGGGTACCTTGTTATAAGATTTCAAGTCATGCAAAAGGCCATGTCATTAGGGACTGAACTGTTTTTCAGAAATACAACCTAATTTTATGTGTCTGTTATGGGCTAAGGACTAAATGAGCTTCCTGAGCATTCAGTTCTTTGGTGTATTTTTGAGGGCTAGGATAAGCCCTTGTGAGCCCATTTTAGAGACAAAAATATTGCAGCCCTGAGAGTCACAACTTTGTTTCATTGGAGTCTTTCTTCTCAAGCTAGAAATGAAAATGCTCTTTGTTTTCAATTGTGGGAAGTATCCTGGCCAGCTTTTAAGTTTACTCTCAACAGTGCAATTTATTGCTGATTCAACAATTTCAAATAAATCTTGGAACTTACTCTGGGATGTGTGGCTGAAGTGGGAAGATGTTAATCTTCAGTCCTCAGCTATTCCTACTAAATTACATTAGTGGTTGGTGAAATGTAGTCCTGCAGGACTGGTTCACGAGCACAAGTCTGTCTTTCCCTAGGATGTCCTTGCAAGTGTTTCATGGGGTATCATCAGTCTCTGGGAGGAAGAAAAGAAAGGGAAGAAAAGGAGAAGAAAAAATAAGGATTTTGTCATTCACAGCTCCCTTCAAGAATCTGGATTTCTTCTTTTCCAGCACAACTTTCTATTAGCTGAATCTGATTTGGGGCCAACCGCTGAATCCTCCCACTGCAGGCTGCAGTTCAGCTGCACAGTAGTATCTTTACATCTGTGCCAGCTAGGGTTATTACTGAGTTTTATAACTTCTGCTATAAATAAAGCCTTGTCATCTAAGCATTCAATTTAAATACCTCTCAGTTTATTTTTGAACACTGGAAGTTAATAATAAATATCATCTTTGTTTTCTAATTTTTTTACTGAGTTGATTTAAATGCTCTTGACAGCTCCAATCCAATCCTCCCATCCAAGCTGACAAGCATGACATGCATCTCTGCATACAAGCTCTCAATTATGCATAATCCAATGTTTTCTAGGGTTTTAATTGAATCACTAGTCTCAAACTTGTTATTTTTAATTTACAACATTTGATTTCTGACACTGGCCCCTCTATGTCATAAATTATGCAGGCAAGAGCCTTAGTTGTGTGGGTGATTAAAAAAAACTAATTAGGCATGATTAAAAAAAAATAAAACAGAGACCTCTTAAATATGTGCATGTTACCATGTAAGAGAGGCTTATTTCACTGGAAATGCCTGGGTGATTTTTTTTTAAGAGATTATGTTCAGTTCAGTACAATTTGATTGATTTTGACAGAAATGAAAGAAAATGTAGGATTTTTTCTTCCTGCATATATACCGGAAATTGCATTACATGCCCGTTGATGTGAATTTCTCCCACAGCTCATTGAATGTAATTTTGTTAAGTGGGCAGGAAAATGAATATGAAGAAAACTGAATAGAATCCAACATTTTCCTTGGCACCAGTAGCAAAGTGAGACATGGCATATATAGATATAAATATATGTATATATATATACATGAGGTAAAATTAGAGGTATTAACCTTTTATGCCTCAGCTAATAGCAGCAAAAAGGAAAATGTGCAGAATGTTAAACACCACTAAAAGATAGATAGAGAAATGATGTGCCTGCAAAGGCTATAGCACTATAGCAGCAAATTAAAGGAAAAGAATGATTTTCTCCTAAATGAATTAAAGAGGTTACAAATGTACTTGCTACATGAACTTGCATATGTTTATCATTATTATTCACTAACAGCTTAAATCCGGCTATTTCAAATACACCGTGTCAAAAAGAACATAATCTCCACACTTTTTTAGCATGTTCGTATTCCTGCAATCTGGGAAAAAATGAGGAAGAAACATTGCTTCCCTCCAGCTGTGCTCTGAGCCTCAAGTCTGTGCACAATGGACATACACAGTACAGCTGCTTTACTGGCCTAAATCAGGCTGTGGTGATAATATGAATGACCTAAGGAGTTCCTTCATCAGAAACTTCCATTTCAGGGAAGAATTTAAATTTATACTCAGTGTCGAACCAGTGCATAGCTCCAGAAATGCTGCTCTTCCACTTGCATGTAGTCGTATGCTTAAACAGTTTGCTGGATTAGGACCAAGGACTCAGATGGAGGTGCCTGAGGAAGAAGCTGGCAGATTTGTTAGTGCTAACACCCTTAACAGCTTTAAAAATTCATGGTGCTGATTAAAAATCCAGGATGATCGGTTGATCCTCTACAAAACTCACTGTGAATTCAGGACCTGAGGTGACGTTTCACCTGCATCCAGGCAGAAGATATTCCACAAGAACAGGGGTCTTTTCAACTACTGATGTCCCCAGAAATACACCACTGAGAAGCTTTTCTCCTTTCCCCATGAGGAGGTCCCATCAGAAAAGAGACAAGGATGTTGGAAAAGTCTGAGGAGAGACTGAAATGGAGGACTGAACCCTCAATATTTTTCTAGAGTGGGCAAAGTTACAAAAGCAATAGAAAAATCCACCCTTCCAGTTCAGCCATCCTGGGGTTCAGCCAGCTCTGTGGGACAGAGGGATCCCGAGAGAATGTGACAAGGAGTTGAGGAACATTGTAATTCTTGGCACATCATCTGCATGAATGTCCTCAGCTGCTGCCTGTTGTTTGGAGTGGTTAGGGGAGACACTGTAATTCAAAGCTCATTGAATTTTATGAAAATTCAAGATGTTCATTAATAAGCTATAAAGAAAAAATTAAATTTTTTTTATTATAATTAAATTGATACCCAAAAAACTTTTTTTCTTTTTTTACATCAAGAAATATGAGTGCTTGGACATGGAAGAAAAGAGGTCTGAACTCTCTTCAAAGTGATTCTCCTGTAAGTCCTGAGAAAAATTTTGAATGTGCCCTGGCAATGGAATTGGAAATAAACTGAGAATAGGATGATACCATGCTCTAACATTTCATATTCTCCTACCTGAAGGCCTGCCTTAACTGGCCAGAGATCTTTTTTAAAATTTGGAAAGTGCTTCATATTCCTAAGGAGAAATCATTGGGAAAATCTAAGGCTTATCTGCAATTTCAAATGTTGGAAAAGATACCAAACTCCTAGTATTGAAGGTAGACTAGAGACATTATAACCATATTCACATGTTTTCATATCTGTTTTCTAAATCTGGATTATGTTCAGTTACTGCACATATTCTTAAAAGCTCTACTAGAAATGCTCAATACTTTTGCAAATCTAAATTCTATTTGGAGAGGATCTTCTAACATAAATAGATCTAACCAAAAAATTTATTTTTTACCAACAAAATCTAAGGTTTCCCTCAAAAGAGAGAGGGTATTTTGCAGAAGACGTAATTACAGACGAAACCATGAATTTTCAAAAAGCTCTTCAACCATTGTGGTCAAAGTGGTTATAAATCTCTGAAGGTCTGTACTAGAGCTGGCCTTTGTATTAGTGCACAGGGATAAGTGGAACAGGCAAGGGAGAAATGGCTTCATTCTCTTGGGTAACTTGCTCTCAAAGACTTAACGAAACAAAAACAAAACAGTAGAAGTGCTATAAAAATAATGGAGTTTGTGGAGAATTTGACAGTGGCCATATTTTTTTACAACAGCCTTCAGCCAGAAAGCTTCTAAAATAAAATTTAAAACAAACCAAGGCTTAAGACTGGATCAACTAGAATGCATTAATATAATAGGCAAACCCACATCATTCAAAATTCTTAAGAAATCTGACAGGTATTTTAAACTTTAGATAAACTAGATAACTGCAGAGTCTTTCTTAGTTAAATTCTTGTAATAATTAGAAACTTTTTCTCTAATTTCTCTGTGAACACTTTCTAAACAAATGTTCTGTTTCCTACTTTGTCCTTCAGCATAAATAATTCTCTTGTCATTACCGTTTGGATATACTTTAGGATAGCTGTCCTATTTTCTCATAGTTTTGCTTTTGCCAAATTTAGTTAGTCTGTTCCTCCTTCTTTGCCTGAAATAAATATTCAAATTACCTAACCTACATCATCTCTGTCCTCTTATATATGTCCTAATATAATTTCATATATATACAAATAACTGTCTACACATACATTGGTGGTGAGGGGCTGGCATGAACCAGCAGTCCAGAAAGTCAAACATATCCTAGGCTGCATCAAAAGCAGAGTTGCCAGCAGGGCAAAGGAGGTGATTCTGCCCCTCTACTCTGCTTCCATGAGAGCCCACCTGGAGTGCTGCATCCAGCTCTGGCAACCTCGGCAAAGGAAAGACATGAACCTATTGGAGCAAGTCTGGAGGAGGACCACCAAGATGATTAGCAGGATGAAGCACCCCTCCTATGAGGAAAGACTGAGAGAATTGGGATTGTTCAGCATAGAAAAGTGGAGGCTACTGAGTGACCTAATTGCGGCCCTCCAGTACCTGAAGGAAACCTACAAGAAAGATGGAGAGATACTTTCTGGAAGGGAATATAGAGAGAGGACAAAAGAGAATGGCTTCAAACTGAAAGAGTAGATTTAGGTTAGATATTAGGAAGAAATAATTCTTTACTGTGAGGATGGTGAGGTACTGGAACAGATTGCCTGTAGAAATGGTGATTGCCCCATCACTGGAACTTTTCAAAGCCACACTGGATGCTGTTTTGAGCAACCTGGTCTAATATAAGGTCTCCCTGCCCATGGCACAGGGCTGAAACTTGATGAACTTTAAGGTCCCTTCCAACCCAAACCATTCTATGATTCTGTGATGACTAAAGGCCTTTTCCTTTTCCCTTAACATTTCCTTTTACTAGTTCTACTAGATCTGATCATTTTTATTTAATCTTCTTTACCACAATTGAAATCAATTTAATTGAGATGTCTACAGTCTCTTTTAATACATCTGAATTAGTTATCCTAAACTGATTTTTTATGATGTGGTTCTTCTGACTTCTCCCACACTTTCATGTGAGCAAAAAAGATGCATAACTGAAAAATATGTTTGTTTCTCTCTTACTGTAAAAAGACTAGAGTGTGACTAAGCCAGGAACAAACACACGTAGGCATATGTCTTTGGCTAGAAACATCTAACCCAATAACATCCTGGCCTTTCAGTCACGGCCTTCTTCAGGAATAATGCTTTGGGAGTCTTCTTAACCTCTCCACTTACTTATTCCCCAGGTCTATTGGGGTTATATATTCACCCAGTTCTCTTTTCAGCTGCTTCTCTCAGTTGTTCTAATTTAGGTCTTATCTCCTCGAAGAAAAACTACCTTTTAACATGAGAGAAGAAAATAACATATTTCTTCAGTTAGTCTAGAACTGAAGCTAGGTATTCACTAAGACACTAGTTTCCTCTTCCTGCTTAGAAAAAGTGAGAAGCTTTTCTTAGAAGCCTCTAAATAGATACTTGTTAGAATTCTCTAGGTTTCAGACCCATGTTGCTACTTCCTTGGCAGCATAAAAAAAGGATGCATACATAAGAGAATCCACATATGATGCACATATCAGTAGTACCTTGCATTCAGGTATGATTTCCAGGAGAAAGTACTTTCCTGAAATTCTATGCTTCCTTGTACCCAGCTTCTGACAACTGACTAGTGAGAGATGGAGAAGTCAGTTCATATGATAAAGCTGTAGTTACAGGTAAACAGGTAAACAACATCCACAGCCTTTCTTTTCTCCTCTATGTGAGGTTACTCATAAACTCAAAATCAAGCAAGTCACTCGTGGGACAATTTTAGAGAAATACATGTGTTTCTGAGTAAACAAGATTGTGAAGAAAGACTATCCACATCCAAATATATCAGCTGGAAGCTTCTGAGTGAGACCAGTTTATTTTATCAAATTGAATAATAAGTGCATGTACATTTCTATTGGTAGGATTGACACCCACTTTCATGCCACATTTTTTCATCAGTTATTTTACCCATCTGTTTAATCATGTCTTCAGCTCTTGGCCTACTTGCATAAAGGATCTAGCACTTCAGACATTTGGTTTCCTAGGGCCTGTAGTCAAGCACTGATGTAAATAATACGTGTTGTGGTTTAACCCCAGCCAGCAGCTAAGCCCCACCCAGCTGCTCACTCACTCCACCCACAGTGAGATTGGAAGAGAATTGGAAAACCTAGAAAACTCATGAGTTGAGATAAAGACAGTTAAATAAGTAAAGCAAAAGCTGTGCACACAAGTAAAGCAAATGAAGGAATTTCCTCACTGCTTCCATGGGCAGGCAGGTGTTCAGCCATCTCCAGGAGAGCAGGGCCCCATCTCACACAGCAGTGACATGGGAAGACAAACACCATCAATACAAACATCCCCCCTTCCTCCAGTTTCACATCTCATCCCCCAGTTTTACATGCTGAGCATGAGGCCACATCGTCTGGCAAATGCCCATGGCCAGACGGTGTTCACCTGTCCTGGCTGTGTCCCCTCCCAACTCCTTGTTCACTTCCAGCCTGCTCGCTACTGGGGTGAGAAGCAGAAATGGACTTGACTCTGTGCAAGCTCTGCTCAGCTCCCTGTGCTGTCTCCATCCCTGGAAATGTATAAGGCCAGGTTGGATGGAATTCTGAGCAGTCTGGTCTAGTGAAAGGTGTCCCTGCCTATGACAGGGGGTTTGGAATTAGATAATCTCTGAAGTCTCTTCCAAACCAGGCTATCCTATGAATCTATGATTCTATGATGTTGGGCTGAGGGCTTCTACTCCAGCCTCTCACCCTCACTTCCTGTAGCTGGGATGAAAACACAAGAGACGTGGGATTTTTTTGTTCGGACTCAATTGTTTATTAATTCATATCTGTTACAGTCTTAGAAGCTATGAGTTCTGCTAAGAAGGTGAAACAAGGTTATAGAATAGCAATTCTCTGGTTCTGCAGAGGTTTTTCAAGGACAATTGGTCCAACAGCGAATTGCCACCTAAATTATTTTTATTTTTAATCCAATATTCAAACCTCTAAGTTTATCAGTGCAGATTTTCTTATCCAATTATAAGACACTATCTAAACCAATGAAGAAGAAGGAAGAAGTGAAAAAGAGGTATCTAGACAACACCCTAAAATCTCCGTCTTGGTATATATGTATTACTATATCTCAAAACTCTAAATCTTAAGTTTCTCAGCCCATGACACCACACCTTCTATTCAAACTACACACGTGTGATTTTAATGCTATCACTCAATTTTGGAAGCC
The DNA here is from genome assembly GCA_013396875.1 of Vireo altiloquus. NCBI lineage: Eukaryota > Metazoa > Chordata > Aves > Passeriformes > Vireonidae > Vireo > Vireo altiloquus. Next base: position 841,806 of record VZRF01001124.1, on the reverse strand, counting down.
TATCCCAAGGCCTCAGATCAAATATAGTGTTTTCTTGTGGAACAGTGTCTTCAAACCCAGAGAATTTAAAATTCTCGGTTTCCAGGGTTCCAATACTATGATACTATGATTGACTCTATGATTCTATCTGCACTGTTTCAAGCACAAATACAAAGCACTGCCCCACCAGCTACCATGAAGAAAATTAACTTTACCCTAGTCATAGACACCATGAGAAAGATGTTGATTTCTACTGAAGAATCCTAATGAAAATGTGATCAAATTCAATTTCAACTGAATGTCTGCAGTTAGCTCTTCTGCTTAATTTTTCTCCTATAAAATTATATCATGGCATTCTGTGGTGGAGAAAAGGAAGGACAGGTTCAGTACCCATGTAAAGAAAATTACTGAAAAAAATATAGAACTTACATCCACTTCAGGTCTGTGATCTTGCCTTTATTATGGTTGTAGCATACAAGTCCCCTTACCTAATCTTCTTGTAAGAATTGTTTCCACTTTCATCATGACAGAGATTTGTTTGTCTCCTGAGCTCTAAAGTATACAAACTTTATACTCTGTGTGAGAACATAGGAGAAGAATGGTCCTTTCAAGAAAAGAAAAGGAAAATGCTTGGCTAACACAAATAACAATAACTCCAACTGCAAAGGCTAATGAAGATTAACAAAAAGACCTTTCTCTGAATTTCTTCAGTGAGAATTTGGGTGCCTACATTGCTGTTACTTGAAGACACTGTAGGGCAAAGTCCCTTCTCTAATGAAGATAGTTAATGGAATGCAATCAATCCTAATAGACATTTCATTTCTGTCATGAGAAGGAAGACTGTAACAGTTAAGTTCTCTGAATCACACAATTTAAATCACCCACAGCTCCAGAACATGTTAGCTGTGTAAACCTGTCAGTCATGATCAGCAAATTGTTAAACATTATAATACAGAAGAGGATAGCTTTGATACTCAAGCCCTTGATATAGGTGCTGCAACTTCAACACCAAAGATGTATGTTTCTGCAAGCATGTGAGATGAAATTTTATACCAAAAAGCCTCCACTATTATTCCTTGAAGACTTCTCAGCAAGGATTAGAATATACATATTTCATGCAAAAATCAGACATAAAACCCAAAATGGCTCTTATTTATGAGTAGGGAAATTCAAAACCTAGAGCTGCAAACTTTACTTAATGCCAAGGCCATGAAAATGCAATGATCTACAGAAATTCACACTTTCGTCTCTGGGGGCATTGTTACAGGCTGAAAAAAGTCAAATTGCTGTTACTTGAGCTTGCAAATAATTTATACCTATCATTTGTCTTATAGTCCTAGCATTTGCCTGCTGTGCTGACCACCTACTCATGGATGTATGTTGTAGAAATCCTGTTCTTGCCACAGTAGCCAGAAGAGAAGAATGTGTTATTTTAGAGTACTTGAAATGTCTGGGACCAAGCAAAAACTACAAGCTCATACACTGAAAAAAAAGGTATTTTCCAAAGTATTATTTAATGAATTATCGATTAATTTTTTAAAAGGTAACAAATAACTGCACAAGTCACCAAGGAATCACTGCTCTGATTGTCACTTATTTAATTACTCATAGGAGTTAAATTTGTATACAAAATTTTTAAGAAAGGATTTGCCAACACCAGTACTCCACATTCCGTGTAAACATGAAAGTAGACATTTTGCAAAAATTATCTTTGTTATTGCCATTTTTGATATTTTAATGCTTTAAATATTAATCTTTCACATCCTGTTCAATCATAAATAACAGAATAGTATTAGTCAGTAAGAACTGAAATATATTCACAACCTGGCCTTATCATTATCCCCTATACTGCAAAACACATTTTTTCTGATGCCTTATACGTTGTTTCCCAGAGTTTGTCAGTAGGGAGGATTTAAATTAAATATTTTTATATCAAGCAGTGAAATCCACACTTTTTGGTGCCAGTGGTTTTCCTTTTCATTGCAGAAAAAATGCTGCAAAATCCAAGCTGAAATCCAAATTGGAATTATCTCTGTTAAACAGAGGCTGTGTGTAATCACTCCAGCATCTTCAATTCTTTGGCCAAGGGGACAAATGTGTCAGTATCTCTCTTCTTTAAATTTATTTAATAGACCTTAGACAGAAAAAAAGAAAAACTCATTAGATCATCTAGTTCGTCCTGCCAATCTCTGTATCTATCATCTCATCTTGGGAAAGTACTGTAAGACAGCCTCTGGGTGTTCTCTACATATAATATTGGCAGAATAAGGCCCAAAGTTTTTATTTTCTTACTACAAGTCACCAAAGTAAACAAACAAAAAAATCCCTCTGAGCTGAAACTAAACAAAAAGAGAACTACAACCAGCTGACCTAAAAAAGATCTGCAGGAGCTGTGTATTAACAGTTTTCCACTCTTTCACTATTCATTTCTAACACAAAAGCTGATCTTAGTGAATTTGCAATGATGTCAGTCAGGGAAGTACAATCCTATTTTTGGCACCAAAAGGAAAGAAGCATTAAACTTTCATATAATAAAATAGCAGCATTAGGTTTAGAGAACATAAGAATCAAAATATTCTAATGTTTCCCTAGGTTCAGTTTAATTCATATCTGTGCCATCAGGAAAATAGTAACAAGATCATAGTGTTGTTGAACTGTTTTTTCCCACTCCTTCCCTTTCCTTGGCAAATGGAGAAAAGAAAATTGCTTCAAATTAAGAACGCTAGTATTTCTTCTTTGTTATTCAAATGGAGACTGGGACTGCTGAAAACAATTTATTTCCACATACATTTCAATCATGCAATATCAAATTTTATTAAGAAAAGAGAACCAAACCACAGCAAATTTACATTTTTAAAACTTGAGTATTTTTATTTGCCATACAGAATATTGATTTTAATGGCTGTCTCAAGTTTTTAAGAGATCATAGGCCCACTTCTTTGTAGCTCCAGTGAACCATAACTGTGGCTTACACTCCTCAAAATGTTTGGTTTCACAAGGCAAGAAATATACAGACCTTTTATTAGTAAAGAAGACTCATATTAACACCAAGAAGGGTGAAATAAAGTTCTTGGACAGATAAATTCTTTTATTTTTGAATATTTAGTTTAAGAATGTTGGTATTGTACAAAAACTTCAATCTTTTGCTAATAGTATCACAAAAATTATCCTTGTATATTCTGTGCAACACACATTCAGACACTTTGGCTGAACAAAACAAACTCATCAATTCCAAGTTTTCCCTCTGGTAAACTCTGGAACTTGCACTGCGGGTCTTGTACTGTGATAAAAAATCTATATGAAATCCAAGAATTATTTCAACATTTCATCAGAATCATGTGGCTTCTGGACCATCAAGAGGTAGGTTTCACACCTGAAGAGCACCTCCCTTAGCCCATATAATTTTTTCTCTACCATTGAATGAGAAACTCACTCCTTGCTGGCTAAAGCTAAAAAGGCAGTAAGGACCTGCATCCAAATCCTTGTGAATTTAATAGAAAAATTCCCACCGGAATGAAGAGGCCGAGGAGGATCCAGCCCTGAGCAATTTACAATATGCCTCCTGATTTGTATTTTCAGCCTGGTAGAGACGGAATGCAAAGTATTCATTGTACATGTATTAGATATGTTTAATATAATTCTAAGGCATATCTTTCATTAAGGTATTGGAAATATATGAAAGCAAAAGTAATGTTATAATAAAAAGCATGTACCCATTTATTTTAGTATATTCATGTGCATTCACTGATAATATTTTCCTGAAGTTTCCAGACAAGCTTTAATAGAAAACAGTGATAAATGCCCCTTACCAGACACTCTCCACTGATCTCATACTAAAAATATTGCAAAACATCAAAATACAAATTTACACCTCCAGTTTAACTTTTGCTTAAGACAACCAGATGTTGGAGCTTCAGTTCACATAGGTTTCTTTCCCTCCAAATGTTTCCAAATGGCAAAAGCAAACAAAACCAAAGCAAGTCAGAATGTTTCTGTCTTCAGGTGAGATATGTCTGAATAGGAAATGCTGAAGTTACTACCAAAGGGTTTTATTGTAAACATTTTAACTAGTGTTGATAAATGCCACTTTTGCTAAACTAAAAAAAAAAACTGTACAGAAAGGATGCAGTCTTACTTTTACAAACAGGAACAATCTGTGACAAAGTTTGGTAACTGTTACTCCCAAATTATATTTAACACTGATGTCTGAATATTAAGTTTCATTGTCCATATCGAAGAAAGTTTGGTGCTAATTGGGTTTCATTAAAAATTACACTTCTCATTCCAACTTTGACACTTTTCTATTAAAAACACATATCTATTCAGGCAGGTAAACCTAAATCTTTGCCAAGACTATATATACTGTTAGTACGCACAGTCCATTTTTCTGAAAATAGAACACTCATAATTCTCTTTAAGAGGACATGCGAGGAAAGTCTCATCCCGAGAATTTCACAGAGTTTGCATGAGCTTTTACTCTCATAACTAAATATTGTGAAAGAGATACAGTATAATTGCATGTCTTGAAATCAGACAAAGTGAAATCAATTAAGTGAAATTATTTTTTGGCCATTCAATAAGTATGGCAAAAATTACAATGTTGCTTAACATCTTTATATATGGGCAATTTTATTCCATTGATTACCTTCTAGAATGTCTTACACTTAGTCCCTTAATGGGATTTTTTGTGTGGTTGATAGGGTTTGGGTCAGTACATCCACACAGCGGCAGATCCGTCCCTGAAGTTCAGAGTCATTGACAGAGCAGCAGGAAGGACCTTGACTGCAAGAATAATCAGCTCCCAGTCGACCCTGAAATTGCTCCAGGTGGATCCCTACAAATCTATGGGGCCTAATTCCAAGAATCCTCAAAGAGCTAGCTGGCATCATTGTAAAACCACTCTCAATTACTTTTGAACAGTCTTGAAAATCCAGAGAGGTCCCAGCTGGCTGGAAGCTGGCAAACATTCTCCTGATTTTCAAGAAGAGCAAGAAGGAGGAGCCCAGAAACAACAGGCCGGTCAGTCTCACTTCAGTGGCTGAGAAAGTTATGGAGAAGATTGTTCTTGGAGATACCGAAAAACGCCTGAGAGGCAATGCAGTCACTGGTCCAGCATGGCTTCATGAGCGGAAAGTCCTGCTTATCAAACCTGATTTCCTTTTATGACAAGGTAACCCACCCAGCTGATCATGGGAAGCCAGTTGATGTCATCTTTTTGGATTTCAGTAAAGCTTTCAATACTGTCTCTCACAGTACCCTTCTGGACAAAATGTCCAGCACACAGCTGGATAAACACATCATGGGATGGGTGAGCAACTGGCTCAGGAGTTGGGCACAAAGAGTGAATGAGGTAACATCAGACCTGTCACTAGTGGGGTTCCACAAGGTTTTGGTAATGAGGAATCTGCAGAGGAGGCTTCTGTGAGAAGACACCAGAAGTTGTCCCCCATGTTGGACAGAGCCATTTCCATCCAGATACAAGATGGACTCACCACCAGCTAAAGCTGATCCAAGCAGTAACATAAATCTCAGACGTTCGTGTTTTCTTCTGTGCCATATAGATCTTACCACAGCTTTCGTGGTAACTCTCAATGCTTAATATCATGTAGGCCTTGAACTCTTCTCTTTTCAAATAAAATAGGAACTAAAAGTGGAAAGAGGTGTTGGAAGTCACTAACATCTATAAATCTAATTTAGATAAAATACTGTTTCTTATGTTGGTACAACTATGATTTTAAATTAAATGTGCTTTACTAGTGATAACCCTTAAAATTATAACAAAACATAAAACATATCTATCTGGGGTGGAAGCACTTAAGTAGCTAAAATATGGCATTCCTAAATATTAATATAATTGAAGCCATAAATAAATAGATGTATATTAAAAACTGACAATGTTAGTCCTGAAGATAATTTTGGGGCAATTGAAAAGCTGCTCCAAAACAAAATCATGTTTTCCTGTATGTGCAGTGTAGCCTGAATGTTGCAGTATTCTCCACATGCAAGGCTTTCCTTTTCTTTCTAGTGTTGCTGGGAAGCCACCCAAGAAAAGAGAGTTAATTTCCAAAGAAATTCAATAAACTCTTTTTGTCTTGCAGTTCTGCAGAGGAAATAATGTGGTGTTAACTGTATTAGCAAAAAACCAAAAAAAAACCTCAAAAACCAAACCAAACAAAAAAAAACAACCCAAAAAACCCCAAGAAAACCAAAACAAAACAAAAAAACAAACAAAAAAAAATAAACACCAAAAAAACCCAAAACAAAACACAAAGAAAACAACAACAAAAGAAAAACTCCACCGGGAAGGTGAAAAAAAAGATTAATCCTTGTATCATCCCATGTAAGCCCATGAAACACAGTGAAGGACAGAGCATGGACTCTGTTCAGACCATAGTGGCCATCTACCAGCAGATGACATGGTTCCTTACCTTAAGTAGAGTTTGTGGGCTTGAGACAGTCTACATCTTTAGGGTGGACTTTTTTCTCAACAATTCTAGCCATCCAGTCTAAGAGTAATTCTACTGTGGGTAGATATGGTCCAGACTCTCTTAATAACTGGAAGAGAAACTGGGCATTTCTAGGACACATCCCATCAAGAGAGAACTGGGATAAATCGGCACCTACAGATGCCTTTTCTACCAGGCACCAGACTTTAGACAGCTGAGACAGATGTGTCCTTTCAGGCCAATATTCGCGTTCTCTTTCTACATGTCAGCCTCAGTCAGGAACATTGTCCAGTGCAGGACAAAGTGTTATCACCAGCTGCAGCCCAATTCACTGCCCACACAACAACAGTTTGTGACTGCACAGGAAGGTGACCTGTAGCAATACGTGTTGATGTAAGCAGAAATAGTAATGCAATACTCTTTCCTGAGACAAAAAGAGGCATTCCCAAGCAACAACACTTCCTACCTTGTAAGTGGTTTTAGGACTACTGGAGCAGAGCATTTAAGACAATTGCTACAAACTAGAGCTATGCATTTAAGCCATGTCATGAACTCCTGTAAATTTGCCCAGTAATCTCAGCTGTAAATAGTTTCTTCATAATTTGTGCTAAAATGCCAAAGCAAGTGGGTGTGACACCAGCCTCATCAATTCTTTGGCTACAGATTAACTTTCATTAATCTCATATTTCACATAGCCTATTACGATCCATTGACTGTAATCCTAATAATGTTGAAACATCTTTGCATGTGGATATTAATCAAAAAAAAAAAAGGTCATCCCAGTATGAAACTAAATTCTCTGAAGTGTTTTAGAGATCAACATGAGGGAATTTTCCTTCAACATGTCTACAGTCGCATTAATCATTAATTATTACCTTTTACCTACTGTGCATCTCCTTGGGACATGCAAAGTTGAGGAGTGCTGGCCCCTTTTTGGTGAGTTCATACTTTGTAACTATGTCCCATACTGCCATGGGCATGTTTGTCTGCATAACTCTCTAACTTCCACGGTTCGGTGATGTGACAGGAGGTGTTGGTGCAGCCAAATCTGCTTTTCCAAGGAAAGCATTCCTTAAACTTATTACTAAATGTATATTTTGTCTAAATGCAGTTTTGTAAGCTAAATAGAAGCAGAAATAGGCATTCATTGCTTTTTGTAGAACAGATCTGAGGGAGGAGGCAGGTACATGGGCCATAGTTTCTAAATGTTGATTTACCCTCTTTTCTAAAGGCATCTAAAATTGCTACAGGATGTCTTTTTATATATATTCCTATTAGGATTTTAGTTAACTGTGTACACAATTAATTAAATAAATGAGGGTTTTTTCCATGTGTACCCCCATTTTTAATTTCTTTCCCCAAACCATCACGAGTTCCAGGCCACACCTGCCAGCATTGTTTGAAATCCAGAGACTGCAACAAAATGTGCTCTTACATAACATGTCTTGTTCTCTGTATCACCCTGTCATTGCCAACTTCATGCTGACAATCACTGATTGACTCAGCCCCAGCACAGCTCTGAAGTGAAGCTCAGTGTGATGTCTGATTCCTCAGCAATATTTCAGAGGGGCCAGTTTTTTGCTTTTAGCTATGATTTAGGTAAGTAAATGTGAAGACACTGTAAGATTCAAATAATATACTGTACATTATAATCCTAGCTGCAGCCTTATCATATTATCTGTTACAATCTTGGCCCAAAATCCAGAGGGACTCTGGATTGCTTAATTAGTTAATTTCTGTTTTGATTGGAAAGACAAAAGTAAACCTTTTGGAAATGAATTCATCAATTCAAACTGCATAGCAGGCTTTATTGAAATGCAGTCTGCAATGTTCTTAAGTCAGCCTCGCCACTGAATGTTGGGACTTATCTTAATTATGGTTGGTTGTAATACTGTACTTATATTAATAATGTTCTTATGTTAAAGAGATTTTTTTGACCTTTTGCAGTGCAGAAATCAATGAGAAGTTGATAAAGCCAAGTTCATTGCTGCCTAAAGTAAAGCAAGCCTGATTTGTTTACTTACCTAAGCCTTCATCTGTCAGACCCATTCTGAAATGATTTATAGACCTCTACCCAATGAAATCATTTAAAGTAGATTAGATTCAAGGAACAATCACCTCTAATATGACAAGCTGATGGAGGCTGACAGGTAACCAAGTTGCTCTGGATGGCAAACAAGTTCCTGAAATTCTGATTAAATTAAAATATTAATGGTACCACTGGGAAAATAAGATTGAATCATGTTAGGCGAATTCAGTATTAGAAACAAAATGCAAATAGAGAATCATTCTGTGCGAAGAAAGCCAGCTGAGGTACCAAGGGAAGTTACCTCCAGTAAACGAGAGAGCAGGAAACGAATTCAAATGAAAAGCATTGTGTCAAGAGCTCACCTTCACCTTTCTGAGGTCTCTAAAACAACAAGGCCTAACAGGCTCTGGGGTTGGTCTGAACACTTTTGAGAGGTTACATATTTATTTGGACTTGCAGCCTAGTACTAATGAACAACTCCTGCTTTCCTAAGGTTATAAGGTTATTCTTTGAAGCCCTGATCCATGATTTTTTCCCCCTTTTTCATGTTTGTTTAGTTTCTGTTTTCAATCCTGTACATTAAGTGGCTCTGGCTGCACTATAATTGCTATATAACTAAATGTATTGACGCTGCCTGCTTTGGGATCTGTATTAATTTTGACATACAGGGTAATTAAATGTGCTATGTGTCTCACGTGCATTAAAGGAACAATAGATGCCTTATCTGCCAGACACGGTGAAGTGTGCAATTACAGCATGTTAAGAGCAGTTGTTTTTTGCTTCACAACACATTTTATTAAGGTTCTTTTAAATATCTTTAGATGTTATTTAATGGCTGTGAACTAAAGACTATCCATCACAAGTAACACTGATGGGATTTATCTCACCTCAATTTAGACAGGGGAGACATCTTCATCTGACCTAATTGCCTAACCCCTCATTTCAGCCAGCAGAGAGAAAGAGCTGCTTATAGATTGCCAGTCATCTGGTCTGGTTTTTATAGTTGCATTTGGATTTAATAAACTGCAACCTGAACACACCTCCCCATACACACTGCTCTGTATCTTTACAGGAGGAAGAAGCTTGGTGGAGCCAGCAGGAAACACCTAGAGGAAACGCTGCACCCACGGTGCCTCTCTAAATAACAAAGTGACAATCTAGTTTCAGAGTAGAGATATCTTTTTTTTTTACCCTAGAAGACATTATATGGTGGCAACGGTCAGTCCAGTGAGATCCACAGCCAGGAGACGAATGGGATTAACAGGAAAATAAACCAGCAGCTACACAGCAGCAGCGACGGAGAGGCTTCTAGATACTCTTATCTGCTGGGAAGGTTAGCTTTTAGAGATAAAAAAATTTGTTGTGCGATATGGAAGCAGTGGACAGAAGGACAGAACATGCATAAAGAACTTACCATGATGAGATAAAAATGAGAAACCTAAAGTTTCTATCATCTTGGGGAGGTGGGGGGGTGGGCTGTGGTTTAAAGTTCAAGAGGAGACCTTTCTCCGGTGAGGAGAATGTCCTAGGCAATGATCAGCTCTCAGCGGTGCTTGATGAGTTTTGTGATTGCAGGAAAATTGAGGTGCTGGAGAGATACTGGTCTGGGGACTTGAGCAGAAGAGACTGCTTTTGTTTTCTGACCTGAAAGCAAGAGGAGAAGAGGAATGTATTTACCTTTCAATGCCACAAACAATTTACGTCAGAATGATTTTTTTGCTTTTTCTTTTATACCTCTCTTAAATACTCTTTTATATAGTTTTATGTATTCTTAGTGATTTTAGCCTACATACTTGTAACTTTCCCAGTCTGGTAACTTAGCTGAGACCCACTGCTCCATTAAAGCAGGAGACCAAACATCCTGGAAGCCCCAGACACCAAGGTTCTCTCCAGAACACATTTTTGTAAACTAAGATAGGCCCATCCAGGGGGAAGGTTCCTCAGAATGGGGGGTTCACTCAAGCCTCTCACTGGGGAATCTTTGATAAATATGCTAATTTTTCAAGGCCTATAATTGTCTGTATTTTGGTGTGAAGGGTAGTGCATGCATTTTCAGGGCATTCCACCAGGACAAAGTGCTGTACCCAAGGATCCTGAAATAAATACCAAAATAACCCCCTTTTCCCCATAAACTGTGTTTTGGTTTTAATTTTAAGACCAGGGAAAGGCATCACAATGACTATGTCAACACTCACATTACTAGATTAAAAACCTGTTTAATTCTAACTGGACTGTTAGGATTACTGTACTGTGAACCTACCAGTGGCAATACTAAATTGAAAACTAGCAGCAATCAAACGAACCTGAAGCAGGTTGGTCAAGCCAAGAGACTGAGGTGGAGATGGAGCCTGGGCAACCACCAGAATGAAATGCTGCTCCTGGGGAAGAAAAAGTGTCCCTTTTATCTTTAGCACATTTAAGTAATGGATGACCAGCTTGACCGCTAGCATAGTGGACCTTGGAGAATGCCAGCAAAGACCATGCTCTTGAAGTGAATTTTCCACTCATGTATTCTGGTCCGAAAAATCAGCCCATAAATAAATGACTTTGAAATTATCTGCAGTTTCTCCCAGTTTGTAGGTGCTATGGGTAATAGAGAGGAAGTTTAACCTTAGTGGTAAAGGAGTCTTTGTGTTCTCACTACATGTGCCAGAAGAAAAATAATACTATTTAATAACGTATACTAAGAGCATTGCTACATAAAATCCTACCTACTCAGAAGTTTAACTTATGCCATTAGGGAAAAGGATAGTAGAGCTCTCACAATGCAGATTATATGTGTATATCTTCCTCAGTGTCTGAAACAAATTCTCACACATCTGTAAATCATTATTTCCACAGTTCAACTACTTCTATCTATATAACGTGACTCTGAGACACAGGAAAATCTCCTGTGGCCAAGTGGGGAAAGTACCATGGGAAGCTACTATTTTCTTACACTCACTGTTCAGCCCATAATGAACTTGTTATTTTGTAGACTGTGATAGGATGCTATGTCCAAGGTTTAAAAAGAATAGGCCCAAGCCTTCATTTCCTAATGATGTTAGAAATTACTTTTCTCTCAGATTTTCAGAATGTTTTAGCAAGCCATTGTTTCATGAGTGCTTTGAAAATTATTCCATGTCCTTAGGTACCAAAACAGAGATCAGGTTCTTTGAAGTTTTCTTTTTTAAAATGTTTGACCTCTAGGTACATTTCACATTGTAGTAATGGAAGTGTGTCTGTAAGATATTATTTCTAGTCTTCTTATATCTCTGCCATTCAGGATATTAACTACTTAGTCATTAATTTCAGTCCCATCACTGTCTGGCACATGTTGTCATACAGGACAACTCTAAAAGTCCAGGTTTTCTTAAGCTTCTTAACTAATACAGTCTAACATTTTTACAGTTAGCTTTGGTATGACTACACAATTAATCCATCATAACATGAAAAGGAGCAAAACATCTGTTATGTAAAATTCAGGGCAAACAGAAGTACAAGCAGGAGCTAGAAAATGTGAGCATCTCTCCAATAACAGCTCTATCAAGAGGATGGAATAAAGTTTCAGAGCAAAAAAATCAACATCCTTCATCCATAAGTGCAACCAGCAAAGGGAAATACAAATTTGAGAAAACTAAAGTTGAGTATTTTCAAAGTTTTATCTTTCCCCCTGAATTTCATTTTAAACCCTGAAAATTTTAATGACACAGAAATATCACTGTCTTGAGCACTCCCTGTGATTGTGCCCATGAATAAATCCTTACTTCTCCTTTCAAGAAGGAAACGTGCTGACTGTACTGTAAAGCATTGACAATTGTCTCCTATATTTATATTCTTCTTATTCTTTCTCACATTCTTTCTTTTTCTACTATATATATCTATACATGCAAACATAGCAATTTGTATTCAAGAGTGTATGCATCTATCCATATAAAGCATGGATATACCTTAATAACTACCTATCTTTCTACCTAACTGTAATGGTAGCTGTTTGTTTGAACTAAGATGATAATATTCCACTTCTTTTATGCAACAGAAAACCAAAACTGTTATTTGTACTAAAAGCAATAAGCTCCAAAAGACCTGGTGGTCATGGCTAAATATGTATCTTTCTTTTGCTGTAGATTTGATGGGCGTCTTATATGTAAGATTTTTATGTGCAATCATAGAATAATCAAGGGTCTATAATGCTTTTTTTTCTGTCCATCATACAGTACAGATTGCTAGTATATGGTTTCCCACATGGTTCCTATCTTTTATGCACTCGCCCCATGCATAGACTGAAAGCATTGAAAACATGTGAGCAGCTGTTGTTGACATTGGGTAAATATGGAATCCATAGATTAAATTTCAGCATCAACTATACAGGTCTGAATTTCTTGCAGCTTTGATTCCAATGCCCTAGTAATGCTTATGCTATCAATATTAGATTACATAACACTCAGGTTTTGGGTCTGGGTAAGATTAAACTGCTTTCCATTCTAGCAGAAAATTTTTTACCTTTCTCCAGAACTCCAAATACTACTAGAACGCTTCATGGAAATCTAAACAGGATTTTCATTTATAAAGAAGTTCTGAACTTCGGCTACTTTTGTCAAAAACTCGCTGTCTATGGTGCATTCCAAACAAATAACAGTCAAGCGTTATTTCAAATGGCAGATTTTTTTCTGTCTAATCTTGCCATTTTGTGATTTGCATTGTCATTTGTTCCTGGAATATCTGTGTTTTTCATATAAAATCAAGAACAGTAGTCTCAAGCTTCTTTCGCCATGTACTTCTGCCCTTGAAACAGGTTCAGCTTAAATAGTGTTTGTTGACCAAGCAGTCAAGGGTGATGGGAATCCATAATGGAGCTCTCCAACCGCTTTCTGTGGAAAAACCTCACTTAAATATGGAAGCTTCACAGCTCAAGCATTTCTTAAGACAGAAGGGCTGCGGACAGAAGATCCATCTGGGCTCCTTTCTTACGACATCTTAGAATGGGGAACATGCCATCCATGTCTTCAAATGCTCCACCCTCAGTTTTGTGAACTACCCCAGGAACTAAGACTTGAATTTTTGTGAAAATAAAACCTGAGATTAGAAGCAAGAGCTGGTATCTAAAGGTGACTGGAAAGTAAAAAAATTTGAACAGAGGCATCAGGCATGAAGAAATGAGAGCGGCTTCATCAGTTGTAGCCTTTTACTTCAGTTTTACATTCAAATCAGTGATACAACTGTGGGCGTACAGACCAGAGATGACATGCTCACACACTGCAGCCAAATCATTGCCTGAAAGGAAGGGTCAAAGCTCTCTGTGAAAGGAGACAGGGAGATATGTTCTGGGGAATTGGTATTCCCTTGTTGTTCAAACACAAGTGCTCACAGGACTTTGAGATTTTGGATGATATTGCCAAGTTAATGAGAGCTGGAGACAGCGCCTCAAGCAGTTTCTGTGCTGCCTCGGTATGGCTTGGCCACACTCTGACCGATGGCTGCTCTTCACCCCCTGTGCCATCCTCAAAAGCATAACACTTGGGTAACAGTGGGGCTTGCTTCTTGTGGGATTTGAGGTTGAATTAAGTTTAGTTCAGAATTAGTAAGGAATTTTCATTGCAAAATCTCTGACAGTTTAGAATTTTAAAAAATAGAATAATGGTCCAACTTTGAAAAGAATGATTCTCCTCAATTAAAAATTTACAAACACATGTACTATTAACCTCTCTGAACATGTGTTTTTCTGCTTTTACGTGTCTTATGGTTAGTGGAGAAGATGGAGGTTCCTCAAAGAACGAGAAGACTCTCATTAGAAAGTTTCTCAGTGCCTGCTGCACATGACTATCCTAGAAAATCATGTGCTTAATACAGAGCTGTGAATACATACAATACATACAATAAACTTGTAGGAATTCATACAATAAACTTGTATAAATTCTAGAAAATGTGTTTATATCCTCAATTTTCTATTTTCTCCTTTTTCCCTGTTGAGTGCTTTATGAGCGATTTACTCCGAGCCTTAATTCTTTTGGGTGCTTTCATGAGTCATGCTGATAAGTCTATTTTACCTCAAAACCTCTACTGTAACATTTGGTATTTTCAAATATTTTGTTATATATAGCAATATACATTGGTGTTTCAGTGTAAGTATAATTTCTATACAAACAGTTTAACAAGTGCATAATTCAGAGAAACTAGAACGGCTAAGGTTAAGCTTCTGAATGCAAAAAACTACAGTTGGATATTTCTATGAGACTCTCTCTAGCAAAATAAAATTAAATCCCTTTTTTGCATTAGTTAACCAAATTGTAAGTTTAGCTATATTTATCTTTAAAGCAAGCCGTGATCTTGTTGCCATATCAATACAGATCTGCCTGGGAAACCAACTTCCTTAGAAAATGTGAATATGACTTTTAATTTGTAAACAACATTCTCCTTTATTCCCAGTCTTTGACTTGTAGCTATGTCTAGAATGACAGATTCTTATCTAATTTTTTTTTTTTTTGCTTAACTGAATCTAACAATTCACTTAATTGCTGTGGTTTCATACTTCCACTTGATGATTTTTTTATGTTACAATTGCTAAGGAATATCACACCACAGTAGTCAGATGTGGTGTTTGTCAGATTCTGCCACTACTATCAATAATGATTGACTGATTAAAAAATGTTTATTTCTGGAATTATTGATTGATCTTCATAGAGATTCTTGTCTTCATTAATCCATTTCTTAAGATAAATAAACTTTGTGTGTTCTTTCTTCTCTCTGTGGATCTGGGATACTTTCAGTCATGCAAGTATATCTTGATGATTTCTTTCAAATATTTATTGCCTTTTTATACAGCATTTGCTCGTAACTCTGTCATGGGGGAGAAACTGTTGCTGTCTTTCAGCTGGTATGATCAGTTCCCTAAGCAAGCTGGTTTTCTGATAGTATCGACACTGATTTTAATTGTGTGTTGTGTCGTAATTTGCTTGTTACTACTCTTTCTAATGATGGGTGTTTTCCAGACACGTGCCCAAGAAAGTAGAACTGATCAGACTGACATGCATGGCCAGATACTGCAATTCTGCAGGCGGCCTGGGGCTTTTTTCAGTACCCATCTCTCCACCACTTCCAGCTGGTGTTGAACAATAACCCGTGAGCTCTAAAACTACCTCTTAGGTTAGTTCCTTCTCTGTTGCCCTTAGTCATAGCAATGTCAGTGTGGACATAGGGATGTGGCATCGCTGCAGCAGCCACTGAAGGGACTTTTTCCTGGGCACAGAGCACTGTGCTTCAGGGGTGACCAGGGCTGAAACAGATGATGGCCCCAGGGAGACAGCTATCCTGTGGCAGGGCTGACAGCTCTCTCCCCGTGGAAAGGTGGACTGGCATGACTGGCTCAGAACAGCTGACTGAGGTCATTGACAGTGGCCCAGCTTCTGTGTCCAGTTGGTCTGCCGAGGATGGCAGAAGTGAAGGAGCTCTTTGCAGGTGTCTTTCAGCCCTGTGTTGGTACCTGACACCCAGCCTGTGCCCACACTAGCACTGCCCCTCAGTGCACTGCCCTCCTAGTGAAGGAGCCATAACTTCACAGAATAGCTGAGGTTGGACAGGACCTTCCCCAAAATCAGTGGAGAGATACCAGCCTCCTTAAGCAAGTCCTGTCCCACAGCTGGTTAATTAAACCAATTGGTTAATTAAGTTATGTTGCATCGCCTTGCCATGAACCCAAACAGCCACCCACTGGTCCATCAGTCCCAGACTAACAGCTGAACCTCATGCCTCACATCCTGTTGGTGCTGGTAGTGTATTTTCTGTTATTTAAGCTATTGAATGTTGATCATTGTGATCTTGCCATGAGTATACAAGTTGGCCCAAGGACTATGAGTCACCCTTTAAATACACTGTCAAAAACACTTTAAATACATTGTCAAAGGAACACTCTCATAATAGAGTTAGAAGAAGTCTAACACAGTCCATTCCTCTACTCCCAAATAAGACCAATGATATGTAAAACACACTAAATAGATATTTTGCTATTTCTCAGAAGTATCCAGTGGTGGAAGTTGCCTTAGCCGGTGTCCTGATGAACCACTAACTTTGACCAGCCTCTTTCCCCGCCCTGTTCTCTGGTTACTCCAGAGGTCTTGGGGCTTGTGCTTTCACACTGTCTGTGTGAGTGTCTGTGCACTCTGTATAAAAGGACTCCAGGTTTTTCTAGGTATACCAGGCATTGCTCTGAACCTCCCTAGTTATAATTTTTTCTCAGTTGGGAATATACCTCTGCCAGCTGTACTACTTCAGTCAGCAGCTATGGGATTCTCATGTAGGTGACAAACTTGGCAGCCCAGCCCCACTCCGTGGCACCAGGGATATACACTCTCTACTGTCCTTACCCCTGGCTCACAGGTTTTGGACTCTTTTTTTCTCTTTTCCTTTTTAAATTACATTTTGCATTCAGGAAAACCAGATATGATTTGATTGGGTTCAGATAACAAAGCTGGGTACGTCACAGTTACCTTCAAATGCTAGTCTACAGATATTTTTGCACTTGCCTGCTGCTTATTGCAAGGGTAAAGTGAAATAGTCTCTAGGCTTCTTTGCAATATAAACATCAAATTCTATTATCAGCAGTCTCAGCATGGTTTTACATTATAAAATATAGACTATAGCTGCAATAATAACTGTAGAAATATAGAATGTATAAGCAATAAATATAAACATAACTGAGGAAGCAGCTATTATACGCATCTCTGCAGAATTCAAATCAGTTTCCTACCAACTTTGTCCATTGTTTTCCATGACCCTGTACCTGGTCCTCTGGAAATGGCTCCATTCATCATAATGAGTCCAAATGTCCTGGAAATATCTTCTTGTCCAGATGGGGAACATTTGTTAAGTAGCAGGTATATGAAATACATATATTTGTATATTTATGTGTATGCTGAAAGGTAAAATATTCATAACCCACTGAAGAAAGCTTAGGCCTTTCTTAAAATAGGGTAGCTTTAATGAAAATAACTGTGATATGAACTTTGCTTCCAGCTTCCTTTGGTAGATTAAAGGAAAAGCACAGACATAAATATATTAACATGTTATTAATGTTTATTGTTGAAATATGTATATATGAGATGTGCTCCTTCATACATTATGTAATGTCTAAATTACACAAATGTGGGGGAGTTTAATAAGTAGCCCACATGGTTTCATCTTTTTATGTAATTTTGCTACATTCTAAATTAAAAAAGCAAAAGTCACCACTTTTATCCATTTTAAAAATTGCTTTACATGTGAAAGCAGGTGAATAGTAACACAATGAAAATATTGTATGTAGCATTGCATTACGATCGTTGATGATTTTTCCTTAATAAAGCAAGGTGAATGGAGAACTGAAGAAAAACAATGATGAAAAATGGTACAAATGTCCAGCAGAGGAGAAGTAAATAGGCTGATTAACAACAAATCTGTGATTAAAATAGGCTGCCTCTAGAAGGTAAATTATTTTTCTCAATATCTTTTTTTTAATTATTATTCAATTTATCCCAAGCAGTATATTTATTGAGCCATAGTGGTGAGTGCTGGATTGATGACAGAGCTTAGTCAAACTCTGGGCAAGAGTTGAAGGAGATACTTGGAATGTTGCAGGATAGAACTGAAAAAACAAATGCTGTCTTGAAGCTATAGTGGGTTGACTCTGGCCAGATGTCCAGCACCCACCAAAGGTACTCTCTCGCTAACCCCCATATGGGACAAGAGAGAGAAAACATAACAAAGTGTTCATGAGATGAGATAAGGACTAGAAGAGATCACTCACCAATGACATTAGAGACAAAACAGGCTCAGCTTAGAGATACAAAGTGATTTTATTACTAACAAATTTGTAGCAGAATTATGAGAAGTAAAATAAACCCACAGAAACACCTTCCCCCTACCCTCCCCTCTTTCCCAGCTCTACTTTCTCCCTCAGTAGTGCAAGGAGGCAGGGAATAGGGTTATGGTCAGTTCATCACCTGTAGTTTTGTCCCACTACTGAGAGAGAGGAGTCCTTCCCCTGCTGCACCATGGGGTCCCTCCCACAGGAGGCAGTTCTCTGTGACCTTCTCCTACGTGGCTGCATCTCAGGAGCAACAGCTCTCTGTGACCTGCTGCAACGTGAGTCCATCCCACGGGCAAACAGGCCTCCCAAAACTGCTGCAATGTGGGTCACTCTTCCATGGGGTGCAGTCCTCCAAGGACAGGCTGCTCCAGTCTGGGAGCAGGGCTCCTCTAGCCTTGGGTCTCCCCTTGGATCACAGCCTCCTCTCAGGCACCCACCCACTCCAGCATGGGCACCTCCCCCACAGGCTGAGGGTGGATCTCTGCATCCCCATGGACCTCCATGGGCTGTGGATGGATCTCTGCATCTCCCATGGATCCCCACGGGCTGTGGGTGGATCTCTGCATCCCCATGGACCTCCATGGGCTGCAGAGCCACAGCTGCTTCACCATGGCCCTCACCACAGGTGGCAGAGGAATTAGCTCTGGCACCTGGAGCAACTTCTGCACTGACCTTGGTGTCTGCATGTTGTTCTCCTCTCATGTTCTCACTCTGCTCTTCTCTGGCCACAACTAAAACTGTGTAACAATTTTTGGTTTTCTTTCTTAAGATATCTTAAGGTATGTTATCGCCATTCCTAATTGACCTAGCCTTGGCCAGAGGATTTTCCATCTTTGGAGCCACCAGGGACTGGCTCTGCACGATGTGGAGGAAGCTTCCAGCAGCTTCTCACAGAAGCCACCCCTGTAGCCCTCCTCTCACCCATGCTGCCCTACTACCAAAAACCAGGCCATGCAAACCCAATACAGATGTTCATGTTGCATGGAATACAATAAAAATTTTCCTCGATGGCCACTTCAGAGCTTGGAGCACTCTGCAACAACGCTTAGGAAATTTTAAGCATGTCAACCAGTATTATTATTTAATTATTGTTTTGGTAGACATCTTTAAAGTATCAGTCGACCTGGCAAACCATATGCCTCTCACAACACTGAGAGGAATGGGACAGGGGTTAATTAGTAATTTTTACACATATGAATATGTGTCCATTCTTTCTTGCTAAATTAATTAGTAGCTACGAACATTTAGTAACTTCACAGAAGAGATGTTGGAAATAAAATTGCCTCTGTTGTGACAGAGAATTTACATACCAACTGATGTGGGAACTTGAATCAAACAGTGTTTGGCCATTGGTTTCAGTGAAACCACAAAGGTGCTTTTGTGCCTCCTCCTAAAGCCCCAATTCTGGCCTGGGAAAGGGGGGTGGATACCCACAGGAAACCGAAAAGAGATTCAAGGTGTCTCATCTCTGTGTTATAAAGACTCTTTTGCTAATCTGAAACCCACACTTTCTAAGAAAAAAATAGTTATTTTGGTATCAGAACTCTAGGAGCAAAACTCAGTCTTTGGATTGACATTGTAGTTCTCTTTTTGATTTCAAAGGTAATACAGCCTATGGAAATTGTACAGAATATTCAGAATACACTTTAGGCCAAAAAAGGGATTTGGTTAAAACATAAGTTAAAATTTATTGCTTTTTAAATCTGTCATTATTTCAGAAATGGAAAAAAAAATGGAAAAGCAATGCTTCCTACGAAAAAATCCCCTCTGATGTTAGTGAAGTCACTCAAATCTTTTAGACAAGATTTCCTCCTTATTTCTCTTTTTCTTGTATATAATCAGCTAGTGGAGTTATGTCCTCTTCTGCTGGGGTGGTTCTGTGGAAGTTTGATGTCTTAGATCAAAGAAAACCGGAGGTGTAGAATTAGCTAATATTTTAAAAATAAATATCAGTAGAACTTTTTAATTATTGTAAGATGTTGTTTTACTTAGAATTTATTATAAAGTCTTAAACTAGTGATCTTTTCCTTTCTGTGTCACAGTCCCCCACATGTCTATTTATCTCAAGGCTCCAACACTCATGTTGTTGAGCTCCTGCTAAGGCAATTGTACGATCGGAGGAGTTTGGTTGGGAATATTGAGAAATGTTTCAGCAATCCTTTTTCTCTACAGTAACAGAATAAATTTTGTTCTGCTATGAAACTGCCTAAAGGTTCATCTTGAGGGTGGTGGGGTGGTGGCATATGCATATGTGACAAAACAATGCCTGTCTTTCATATGAATATAGAGAGGAATCTGAAAAGCTTACAGGATGGTGAGTAAAGTAGTTTCAGTGGCTGCTGAGGGGTAGAGAAAGGTGTGGAGAGGAAGATCAAGGATGATGCACAACTCATAGCTGTCCATGAGAGTGGACAGGAAGCACCTTAGGTCTGTTTCATCTGGTTAAAATTACCATGTCACAAGGGATGAAGAAATTAAAAATGATGCCTCCATTCCCCTCTGGTTTTTGTGTTTCTTCACAACTCAGGTACTATCTCCCAGGGAAGCTGAGCCTTGAAGAGCCTCATTTCAGTTTATGATTTCTTCAGCAGCTTAGGACAGGGACCACGGCTCTGAAACTCAATGTGTGGGAAAGCAAACAAGCAGGATTAATGTAAGCTCCCTTTCAACTGAACCTAAAGCAAGCAGATGTTACTGCAAGGAAGAGTTCCTCAATGTGGAAGAAGATAAGAAAAATTTTAATAATCTTAACTAAGCACAAGAGTTTACAAGGCCTACAAAAGAAGAAGGGAAAGAACAAGAAGTTGCTAGAATAGCTGCAAAGAGGGATTGCTCAAAGATGCCACTGAAAAAAGATACCTGCACAATAATTAATTCAGCTTCAAAATGTCCCTCTGAGGTAGGTAAGTATTATTAAACTAGAATATACAGAATTAATTAAGGTTTGAAGGAAAAAGAAAGGGAAGGGAAAAAAAAAAAGCTGAACAAATTAATACTAGCCGAAGGGGTAAGGAGAATAAGACTCCTACAGACAGAATCAAGGAAGAAACATATCGTAGGAAGAAAATGTACTCATTAATAATGGAGCCATTATTGGAACTGATTGCCAATGCTTTCTTCATTATTGAAACTGATTGCCAATGGCTCCCTAAGGGAGGGCAAAGATGCCAGACTCTGCAGGGAGTGGGAGGAGGGAAGGACATTACCTCCTTGCTTAGCTTAGCTTGTCCTTTATGCTGATACTGTGTCAGGCAATCGCCTCATTTTCAGATTTTCTTTGGGAAGTGTTTTAAGAAAGGCTGTAGAGATGCAGGCTCAGGACACCTACCCAAGGTCTTTGGGACTCTCTCCCTTAATGTCAATACCCACCTGACAGCACAATATTAAACGCTTTCATGGAGTTTCTTTGATGCTGCTAATCTATTAGCTATCACTGCCAAGAGATAAGAGAATTGCCACACTCACATCTCTTTGATTATTTCCAAAGATAAGCTATTTCATGAGGTCGTGGAAGTCCAAGCACCCCCATTAAAAATAAAGGAAACCCTTAAACCCAAAAGTCCTACGTTGGATTTTATTGGTAAAAGAGGAGACAGACCTAGTATATCAGTCACTGTCACATAATATCTTGAAAAAGAAAAAAACAAAAAAAGTCTTAGTATCATAATTCTAAACAAATGTACTGGATCTAGCTGGGATGAATTATTTTTCTTCATAGCAGCCTGTAGGTGCTATATTTTAGATTTGCAACTGGAGAAGTGTGGATAACATGCTATCAAGGAGCAGTGCAGCTTAGTACTGGAGTTTTCTTCATACTCCGCTTCTCCCAGAAGAAGGCTTGGGATGGGCAAGAGCTGTGAAATCTGAGGTCTAAAGAAAACATTGGACAAGTACTTGTTGAAGATGGCTAATAACCAGGAAGGAAAAGCAGAGGCATTTAAATGCATTTTGTGCATCAGTCTTCAATAGTACTGATAGGCACTGGGCTGCTCAGTCCCCTGAGTCAGAGGTCCATGAGTTTGACAGTGACTTTCCATTTGTAAACACTGAAATTGTAAGGGACCAGTTGTATCAGCTGAATGTTCAGGAGTCCATGGGGACTCATGGGATTCATCCCAGTGTACTGAAGGAGCCAGCAGAGGTTGTGGCAGAACCCCTCTTGATAATCTACCAGAGGTCTTGGTAACCTGGAAAGGTCCCTGCTGGCTGGCAGCTTGTCAATGTTATTCCAGTTTGCAGAAAGGGCATGAAGAATGACCCAGAGAACCACAGACCTGTTAGTCTAATCTCAGATCCTGGAAAAAACGTAGAGGAGATTATACTGGGTACTACTGAAAGGCATTTAAAGAGTAATGCACTCATCAGGCACAGCCACCAGGGGTTCACAGTGGCAAAGTCCAGTTTAAACAATTTGATATCCTTCTGTGATACAGTCACCCTCCTCATGCATGAAGGGAAGGTAGTGAATGTAGTTTTTCTGAATTCTAGCAAGGCTTTTGATATTGTTCCTCACAGCATCCTTCTGAACAATCTGTCCAGCTGTGGGATGAGCGGGTTCACAGTGCACTGGGGTAAAAACCTGGCTGAAGGGCAGAGGCTAAAGTGTTGCAGTCAATGGGGTTACAGCTGACTGGGAACTGGTCACCAGATGACTCTAGCTGTGTCCAGTTTGGAGAAAAGAATGCTGAGGGGAGACCTCAGTTTCTCTACAGCTCCCTGAGAATCAGAAGTGGAGAGTGAGGTGCTGACCTCTACTCCTAGGGACGCAATAGCAGAACATGTGGGAATGATTCAAAACTCTACCAGAGGAGGTTGGACTGGACATTAGGAAGCATTTCATGACTGAAACAGTGGTCAAACACTGGAACAGGCTTCCTAGAGAAGTTATTGGTGCCCCAAGCCCATCAGTGTTTAAGAGGGATTTGGACAATACCCTTAATAACTTTTTGTCAGCCCTGAAATAGTCTGGCAGTTGGACTGGGTGTTTATTGTAGGTCCCTTCCAACAGATCTATTCTATTCAAATCTCATCTAGCCTATTTTTTTTCTTGAAAATTGTCCTAAAACTGAAATATTCTTATGAATATGTTTGCAGCTCAGAGTTGTTTGACACACTTGTGCAAACAACTTGCAGCTCATTTTTTTGAAAGCAGTTTGTTGCAAATGCTCATTTAGGGAATTCATTATTCGCAAATCATGTTTTGATGTTTGTAATCATTCACCTACTTACGCACTCAGATGCCACAATGATAATTAGGAAGATATTGTTTCTTTTCCCCAACTGGATGACCTAACATGTATAGACAGAAGTGGTGCCTCAGCAAATCACTGGGGCTCATTATTCTCTCAGGGAACATTTGAAGAAGCAGAGAAAGATGAAGGTACTCTCAGTAAAGTAGATTGCAGATTTGTTGGGTTTTCATATTTGTCTTCATTCTCAAATAAATTAAGACAAAATTTGAAAGTTGTAAATTTTCAAGAAATATGTAAGAACTGTTTCGATTATTTTCAACTATGCGATATGTTTTTTCTATTACAGTCTAATTGTAATCATGGAAAGTATCAGCCAGGGTATGGCTGTACAAGTACAGCTTTCCAAAAGATCCAGATAACTCTAACACTTCTTTTGGTTGCCTGAAATCTTGCTAGGGAACAAAAATGCATGACATGCATTCTTTATTTTTTCCTTTTAAAACATTAATATCCTAGCAGGTAAGAAAAATTTGTGAAGCGAAATCTTGATTAATGATATCAGAATAGTTGTACTGCAGCTCTTATAGCTTGTACTGTCAGATCTTAAAAAATATGCAGAATCCTAAAAGACAAATAATTGTGCATTTGTATAGGATACATATGATGAAGAGGACGGAGTAATAGCATATGCTTATGGCACTGTTCAGTTTTTGGTCTAAGGGAGTGAAGAAGTTGATTCCTTCTTTTAATAAATCAAATCGTTTTGTTAACCAAAGAAAATGTGGATATTTCTGCTTCCTGTTACCCAAAAGATCATTTAAACCCCAAGGAAGATAGCACTCTTAACCACAAAACAGACACGTTTTTTAAAGAGTCTAAAAAGCTGCTTTTAACATCTGTATTCTTCTTTGGATTTGTATTTTATTTTAGAAAATGCATCTATGAGTCGGTCCTTGTTTATGCTGATTTTTCATTAGCATTAGTTAGGAGTTGCAAATTGTGAAGATCCTTCCTAGAGCTTATTGTAGAACAGGGAACCACATACTTGAGGCTCAGACAAACAAAAGACTTTAGTCTGAAAGAAAAAGAGCCCTCGTACAAGAAATCTGTGTGGTGTAATTATGATCTTTATTTCAGGGAAGGAACTTCATAAGATATTCCTGGTATACTGAGGTCTGATTCTGAAAGAAGGAAAGGATGGTTTCTTTAGAAGTGAAGGTGTAGGCATGGATGTGTTATCAGAGCCATAAGCCATGTCATAAAAGCTGACTTTCTTCCATTCATTCCTCAGAAAATCCCCAGTTTCAGCATTTATAAAGTTATTGCTGGAAAATACTTTTTGCATTCATATACTAAAGATTTCAAAGAAAAAGCAAACACTGGAAAATATTCTACAGAAGATGTTGGTTACTTTGGTCTAGCTGATGTTTCCCGGAAAGAATGCAAATTGTGGCCGTATTTAAAAACTGGATATTAGCAGCTTCTCTTTAAAAATTCTAGTTGCAAATCTTTGTACAATTCTGACAGTGTTTGCCTAGCACCCTTATTATTTCAGTAATGGTCTGTCTTCGATGCAGTACATAAGGGTCCTGTAGAGTGCTGCAGCTGATTCTTAACAAGTCTTTTAAGAAAAAGAGCTTCATAATAACTGTAGAAATATTCATATTAGTGTAGAAATATTTATGCAGCCATTTTTAGTCTTATTACATGCAGGAACATAAAATTACTTTTAGAAATTCTGTTAAGATAAAGAAATCTTCAGTGACTTTTCAGTTCCTACAGTGACTCTTTGAGCTTAATTAAGCTGAAAATATTTTTTTTTAAGTAGCTGGCTCATATAGAACAAATATATTTAAACCAGAATTCCAATTCTTATTAAACTCTGAATATGATGCAACAGGAAACAGTCTGGTTAAAACAGCTAATAGAAAGAGGTAAAACTAACTTTAAAAATATTTCTGAGGTTTTCCCGTCTCCTTGAAAAAGGCAGTTGGAGTAGACTGTGTGTGCTCTTGACATTCTGTGTATTCAGAATACTTGAGAAAAACCCAGGAAAGTGGTGAGCCAGAGGAAGCATAAGGAGGAACGTATCCCTGTCAGATCCAGACAAGCCTGAAGGAAGTACATGTTCTTCTTTCTATGAAATCATAAAGATTAACTGAGGGAAACACTCTCAATTGCACAAGCAATGATTTCTGGGCCTCTCCGCAATAGCACTACATCTGTTAATTTTTCTGACTTAGAAAAAGGTGAACAATGTGAGTATTAATAGTTATCTTAGTGGTGCATTTGCAATGTGATTATGGCACTGGAAAGCTTTCAGAAAAATTAAGTTGTGAATTTCAATAGAAATGTAATGTATTTATTTTTCTTTGACATCTTTAATGGACCACAGTGATAATGAAATTTTAAATTCTCACAATGTTTGCTTATACAGTGTGTCCAATAGGACAGAGTACAGAATAAAGGATGGTAACAGGAACACAGTGAGATTTCATTTGATTTTAGTTTGTTACATATATGTGAAGGTCAATCTCAAGATAGCTCTGAACAGATCTGGGTGCCTGGTTTAAACAGCTTCATTTCTTTCTGTTCCAGAGGAAATGTGTGTAGGTATCTTTCCACTCTAAGAGCTTTAGAAGAGCAGAAACCAATGTGGTTGTGTTGGAGGAAGTCCATGGGCTGTCTTTTCAATATTTCCACTCTGTTCCTCTTCCACAGACAAATAAAAAATATACTAAATTTTTAGTCTCTTTATCACTTTAATCTACTTTCCTTTTGTTTGTAGCCTTGATTACATGTGGTAATTCCTATCTATGCTTCTAAAATGAGTTTTCTGAAGTATTTTGTGAGCTATGTGCTGACATCTCACAGACACAGTCATGAGCCCCAGATTTGGAAACAAAACTAAACAATGTCCAGGTTTCCAAGTGAGCTTTATATAAAGTTTATCCTTACATAAAAGTATAGTCTGTAGAGAAAAGAAAAAACTTTGCAAAAACTATCCAAAAATTAGTGAGCTGTGTTATACTACACAAACTGTACTCAGTCATCAATTACATTAATTTTCTCCCAGCTGTAATTGCTTTAGCTATCTCTAATAAAATAAAAGTTCTCCACAGAGATACTCAGAGACTGCTGTAAGATCACAGTTACCATAATTTTTGCATGTGTAAATTTATTTTATTCAAGTATATTACATATTGTGTTCTTATTTTCCTTTCTTACCTCTCTAATATCAATATAAAGGGGTGTAAATTCAGTCAGATGCCTGGTTATCATGGATGGAACACAGTAAAATAAACAGAAGTGAGACAAAATAAAACAAAGGCCCAGATGATGCTATGGCAAACAAGAGACACAGGACAGATCCATAACTTCTTAAGAAATATAATTTAGAAAGTAAATGGAAAATAATTTCTCTTGGATTCTCCCATGCCAAAGGCATATAAATATATTCAGCTCAAAATTAAGGCTACTGTAATTAGGAAGAAAAAATGAACAGACTGAGAGGTTGAGCAGAAATGAAAAGACAACAATCTCTGAGCAAAACAGAGAAATTCCCCTTGTCTTACAAATGGAAGCTGGGCCAGAGAGGCCATGTTCAAGACATAAGTTTTCTCATATGTAGTCTTGTATTCTTTTGCTACTCCATTTCATATAGCCTGCCAATAAATCAGTGTATCCTGGATGACTGAAATTGTCCAGGGTGTTACTTTTAATTACAGCTCATCCACCTGCACCCGCTTGTGTAACACCAGGAAAGATAACCAAAGTTCAGCTCTAAGCAGAGCACAGTGCTTGGTGACTGGATAACTCCAGACACTAAAGGAAGGAGAGAGTTAGAGCCAGTCAACAGGAAACACTAAGGGGGGAAACATTTGTATTTCCACCCCTCTTCAGAGCTATTCTTCTATAATGGAAATTAAAGCAAAGCTTTCTCCACTAAAATCCCAACCCCAGGATCCTTTGCAAGAATAAGCGCCTGCCATTATTCTCAGATAGCAGAGACAAGACCACTTTTCTTTTTTTTCTGAAGTAAGCTGGAAGCTGCTTTTGTGGGAGATAGGTTGAACTGCTTTCTTGGCTAAGCAGTTTCAGGCATTCACGACTTCCATTCATCATTCATGCTTTCACTCCTAAATAACACACTACCTAGACAAAAGATTCTGGGGTGTTCTAGCAGTTTGGTCAAAATCATGTGGCAGAGGGCTAGTAGAAATGCCTGAAATGTGTACCCCACTTCCAATTGTTGAACTAGAGGTCCACCATCTCAAAACCTGGCTTGGTCCGTGACAGGTTTGTCTTTTTTCAGACTCTAAACCACATCCAATTCACACCTCAAAGTCTCTGGTTATTTTAAGGCTCTGCAGAGGGATCTGGACAGGCTGGATTGATGAGCTGCAGCCAATGGTATGAGGTTCAATAAGGTGCAATGCCAAGTCCTGCACTTGGATAGCAGCCCCACACATCACTAAAGGCTGGGGGAGGAATAGCAGGAAAACAGCCAGCAGAAAAGGACATGGAAGTCATGTCCAGCAGGTCAACTGGTGGCTGAACATGAGCCAGAGTGTGCCCAGGTGGTCAAGAAGGCCAGTGGCACCCTGGCCTGCATCAGCTGTAGTGTGGCCAGCAGGACCAGGGCAGTGACCATCCTGCTGTACCCATCGCTGGTAAGGCCACACCTCGAGCGCTGTGTCGAGTCCTGGGCTCTTCACTGCAAGAAAGACATTGAGGTGCTGCAGCAAGTCCAGAGAAGGGCAACAAAGCTGAAGGGTCTAGGGAGTGAGTCCTGTGAGGGGCACCTGGGGGAGCTGGGGGTGTTAAGCCTGGAGAAAAGGAACTCAGGGGTGACCTTATCGCTCTTTGAAACCACCTGACAGGAGGCTGTAGCCAGGTGGGGTCAGCCTCTTCTCCCAGGCAACCAGCGACAGGACAAGACAAAATGGCCTCAAGCTGCCACAGAGGAGGTTTAGGTTAAACATCAGGAAGAATATATTCACTGAAAATTTTGTTAAGCCTTGGAACGGAATGCCCAGGGAGGTGGTGGAGTCACCATCCCTGGAAGTGTTCAAGAAACAACTGAACTTGGCATTTAGTGCTATGGTTTAATTGTTCTGGTGGTATTTGACCAAAGGTTGAACTCGATGATCTTGGAGTTCTTTTCCAATCTTAATGAATCAATTCTATTCTAAAACACCAGTCTGGTGAGGACTGTCCCTTCCAGAACATCTGGTGAGCAGATATATGTATAATATATATTATATTTTTTATAATACTGCATGGAAGTGAGGAGTAGTCAGGACTTGTGAGCTGAGCAGGAATATCTCTGTTCACATGAAAGTCATTCAAACAAATATCTGCTGCTGTTCTATTATTCACAAGCATTGAGTTAAACTGGTGTCTGGCCAATAGTGTGAAAATAGCTGTAGTCTTCAGTGTGCTGTCTCATATACAAAAAATGTACGTGTACCAAGTGAATTTATTTAAATGCATTGGTCTCCATTTTTAGTCATTGCTATCACTATTTCGTGACAGCCATTTGTCACAAATAATTTAGAAGATGTGTATGTGTTCTCTCAGCCCTAACTGTAAAGGACACATTAAGATCTTGGTAATAGCCTATGTGCCACAATTTTTGGGAACAAATCCATGCCTATGCCATATTATATTAAACAGTGTTCCATTAATAATATTATATAATTAGTCACACCAACTCTCATAATAAGTTACTACAGTTGTAACAGCAGAAATGGAGATAGAAAGGAGCCTTTCCTGACTTAAAAACATATTTTGGTTGCAGACAAAATGGTTAACTCCTAACTTGGACACCAGAATCATATATTTGTTCTTATAAGCTGTCACACCTGGGAACAGTAAGCAAAGATGAACTGTTTCCTTAAAATACTGCCCTAATTTAGAAAACTTGCAATTGGGAAAATGAAATTTATAGAAAGAAGTGCTACAAGAACTCTGTAAACTACCTATCCAGGGAAACTTTTAAAGATTTCAAAAATACTCATTTTCCACAAGTGGACAGAAAATAGAAACATTTTAAAATCTGTACCCAAACAAAGAAAGAAATTTAATGGATAATTGTCAATAAAAGTTACCAAGATGCTCATTCAGAGACATTTCAACTTGCTTCATGCATGTGGGACATAAAATCCCTTAGAAGTTATTGTAAGGAAGTGCCTAACTTTCTTGAGTTCCTGAAGGTGAGGAACATTTCCTGATAGAAGTTCACCTGAAATAGTTATACATTCATTCTAAAAATTGACCACGTTGCTCAGCAATTCCTAAACAAGAAAAGGCCTTGTTCTAGCTAAGCCTGAATACCTGAGCACAGTAGAAAAGCACCATTTACTGCTAAGATGCACAAAAGCATGTAAAATCTCAGTGATTTATCCTGATGATGACAGCATCAACAAAGAAGAACACTATATTATACACCATTGCCGCCTTATTCTGCATAAAGTCCTAAAAAGATGTCAAAAAGTTACTAAGACTAAGAGGAAAAGGGAATTTGCAATTATTAATAAGGAGATTTGTGTCTATTTTCACTAATATTTCTTAATCTCCTTCCAATGTTTTGCTTGCATGAGAATAAAGAATTAATGTAAACAAATTAACCCTTCCATTCTATAGCAGCATTGATAGACCCAGAAAAATGCAGATTTATATTGGATAGTGACAGCATGTAGAGGCTGGCAATGTTCTCAAAGAATTGGTGAGCCAAATGAAGAGAATCAGAAATGGATGGCAGAAAACTTCAGACTTGTGTAATATGTTTGTGCCACAGTGCTCACCAGTTATCCTTTCATTTCAAATCCAACATCGGTCTCCTCTAAATTTTCCCTGAAAATGTTAAGGCATAATTACTGGGAATTATTATATATTTATATTTCTGTTTAACTAAAAAATATAGATTCAGGAAATGTACAGTATTTTTTCAGAATTGTTATGTCTCCTGTACTTGCTACAGTGGAATACCAGTATCCAGAGGAAGAGGTTAATATTGAGATACTGGAGTATATCACCTGTTCGGCTAAACCAATATATTATATAAAGCCAAAAGTGGATAATTTTTCCTGTGGATAATTTCCCTTTTTACTTTTTAAAGATTTCTCATAGGCAGTTTGGCAACTCTTATTTGACTTCAGCAACATTTAACCATAGCAAGGCTACTCTGAGAGAGGAATCTGGGAAAAAGTAGTGGAAAATAAAGTTCTATCCAATTTGGTTTTGAGACTACTAGTGTTTAAAGAAAACTAGTTTGTGTTATTTGTTTATTCTTCTCGGTCTTCTGGAAAAAGAAAAAAGTCTGGAGAAGCCTCAATAATGTTAAATTGCACTAGATAGAGTCTGAATTGCCAGATAGGATACTGCATCATGGTGGTGGCTTCTTTAGTAAATAAAATAATAATATTCATGTAAACTCGTTTTCTGAAAGGCATGCACTATGGCACTATGAAAAAAAGGGGAAGCCCAGCTGAGAACTAGAGGCTCATGATATCTCTGCACTCTCTCAGATGTTCTTTCTCTAATGCCTGCCCTAAGAAAGGATGTTCTTTTATTCCTGCCTTCACTTGTAGATGTTCAATATTTAGTGACAATATAATGAACATCATACATTACTGACTAGCAGCCACGTATGGTGCTGGAGAGCTCGGCTGAGGTTTGTTCCCTGAGGACTTTGACTGACCACTCTGCTAGCATTAACAAATGGTGGCATATTTTTGTGATTGGGATTTAAGTCCTTGTGGGGCTGATCTAAGAACAGCAAACTCATTTTTAACAAGGGACCTAAGTTACATTTTAATTCAGTCCTCCAGAAAACGAAATACCAGAACATTAAATTGCACCAGATTTCTGTCTATAAGGTGGGTTGTCAATGACTGACTGGTGATCAAAATCTAATTAGTCTGTTTAGTGAGCTTAGCATGTTCCATTGAGTTTGCTAAATTATGAAATTATATCTCAGAAATTCTGCACTCCTGTAGTATGCCTTATGAACACGGTGCTGCCGTAGTTTGGGTAACTGTTCTCACTAGACTTTGCTTAATAGACCTTATATTTTATGTTTTGAATGAACAACTCATACAGGGTTGAGCCAAGGGCTTAATCACTCTTAATACAATAAAGCAGCACTTTAAAATATTATTAACCTCATCTGTCTAGATTTGGAACTAATAGACCATTGTGTGTGTATTGTCTTTATCCCTGCCAGTTATGTACATATTTATTAATCCACTCTTCCAGAGGAAAAATTTCTAAAGGAAAACCAACAGTAACCTTCAAGTGAGCGGGCACAGGTTAGAAGGGCACTAATTAAATGTCAGACTTGACAGATTAAAATTATGAAATTTAAAATCACCGTGGAGCTCTTTGTCATTGTCAAATTAGGAGTCAGTGTGATGAGGAGCATGGAAGTGAATGGTTTAATGGATTGAATGGGAATGTGGCTTAGCAGCAGCCTTTTCTTGAATTCAGATCAGCCTGTAGTTCAGATCAAAGGCTGCTAGTTCAATTTCACATTCAAAAAGAGTTGTAGCTTACCTGCATCAGTAATAGATGTGTATATATGTATGTAGGCTTAAAGAAAAAAATGGAAAAAAAATTGAAGACAAATATGTTTCATGAAAAATAATTTTTGGTGATAATTTATGTGTTTAGATTAGGATAGCAACATCATTTTTTCTATTATTTGGTTATGAGGAGTTTGATGAGATTTTAAAGTCACAATGTTCATGAACTTCTCATTATTTTCTTTAGAAAGGAACTTTTATTCTTAGAAAGGTGAAAGATAGGGAATGCTTAGTGCTGGATAGGTTGTGTTAAAGGTAAGAAGAATAAATTCAAGTGTGCTAGCCATATCCTGATAATACCTGTTCTAATATACATTGAGGAAAATACTGCTGACTTTAAAGTGTTTACACGAGTACACATTAATTATATTGAATAAAATGGAAAAGGGAATAACTAAAATGTCATGGACTCTGTTTAGATGTTAAGTCTGCTTTATGGGGAAATGCACTTAAATGGTTGATATTGTTAGAAATTTTATTTGCACACACATATATGTGCACAGATGTAAAAACAGATGTAAATATTTATATATGTAAAAGTGTATGCTATGTCTATCAGACATCAGTTGTAGAAAATCTAATGATCTGACTCCTATAAATTAAATCAATAATGTATGAAATTAAAATATTTCCCTTTCTTAGGTCGTTTCTATGTTCATAAAATTTGCAACATCCCTTGACTCCTTTTTTAAACAAATCAGAAAATTATTACATTGCCATTCTGAAAAAACTTCCAATACAGTAACTCTTCATTCAAACATAGCTTTGAATTATATAGGAGATACTGTACAACAGCAACTGAAATCAATAGAATTGGTTTTTAAACAGGATTTGGTAGTTATTTAAACTAGTGGGAAGTCTTTTAAACCATTGGGAATCTTTTTATTGAATTCAAAAGGTGTTGGATCAAAGCTGAGTTCTTTAATCAATATATCTAAATTTACATTACAAAAAGCATCAATAAAAATGTCAAGCCATTAATCGCATTCATAACATTTGGGTTTTTTCTTGAGACAAGTGATATAGTATGACAAAATTATGCCAGGTAACTCTGGTCCCATGTTCCAGTTTCATCCAGGCACTGTTTAAGACATCTGACAGAGCTGGCATCTTCAATTCAAATGCTGATTTGTAGGAAGATGTCTTTAGCATACTGTAAACCCCACAATCAAGACATCTACCTTCTATGTCAACGTTCACATGCATTGAACAGGGAGGCAAGGCCGAACGTGAGTCTACAAAAGCATTTCTGGGGAATTGGGCCTGGTACCTTCATGTGAGATGATTCAAATTCAATCCTAGCAGATCTCAGATAAATCACTAATCTGCCATGATCACTGACACCCCAGATAGACACAGCAGTTCTTCAGCCAGCACTCAGGGAAAATTTCCTTATTTCAGAAGCTTTATCCAGGTTCCTAATCTTGCCTGACCATGGTCAAAGAGATGAAAAGAGCCACATCACAAACTTTCAATATTCTTAACAAAAAGAGGACTGTGAAACAGTTACACAGCATAAAAAAATTATTTCTGGAAAAAAAAGAGAGACATTTACTAGTGCCATCAACAACAAATGAGATGCCGTACATATCTCACCTACTGGAGTGACATTACTCCAAAGAAGGTGTTTTGGAAATAATAGCATAAATACCTTAGCAAGCATTAAAATTACTGTAGAAAAAAAAGTGCATGTATTATTTCTTCCCAATCCTGCACTTACAGAATGTGTTGGGGGAGGAAGAAGTCACTAAGCATAGGCACTCAGAGCACCTTTTCAAAGCAAGAGATAAACTTCTATAAAACCATATTCAAATGATTTATCTCAGGAACAAGAAACTCCGTGGGGGTTTTATGTAAGTATTCCAGTCTCTTTGCCCATCTGAGTTAACAGGTGAGTTAACATGTTAACAGTTTTTGCTAGAGGTATGAAAGATTGGATTTTTCTATAAAACATTAGCATTGTCACTTTTTGGCATGGGAACAAGAATGCATGAATGAAAGAACAAAGAAGAAAGCATACAACTGAGAAGTCAGTCCTGTCATGGATTCTATTAACTGCTCAGTAAATTAGCAAGTACTTGTGTTTCTACATGAGCAAATAATCATTGCCAATATTGGCCATTAATTTTCCAGTAGCCGCTGAATATCTTCACTTTAAACTTCAATGAGAATTTCTTCTCTTATAAGAAATGGTTTCAAGTT
Organism: Vireo altiloquus; assembly: GCA_013396875.1. Taxonomy (NCBI): domain Eukaryota; kingdom Metazoa; phylum Chordata; class Aves; order Passeriformes; family Vireonidae; genus Vireo; species Vireo altiloquus. The sequence continues at coordinate 807,550 of VZRF01001124.1, read as the reverse complement.
TTGCAAAGAAAGCAGATACTTCCACATTTAAGTACATTTATATCCACATGAAGTTCATAAAAATACCAGTCATTCTAAAGAGGTTATGATGCCAAATAAGTGACATTTATTAAAGGCCTTTTCCTCATTTTTCTCTTTTATGAGCACTTCCTAAATTATTTAAAAAATGCCAGTGATTCCTCTTGAGTTCAAAACTTTCATTTGCCAGATTCATACATTATTTATCCACTCCAAAATATCACAGTGACATACATTTCCAGTACATTACTTGTCAGGGGGTGCAAGCCACTTAGAAGACAAAACCTTTAGTGCTGCTGCATTGGCCTTATTTTAAAGGGGGCTGATGAATCCCTCCTTGAGAAAAGTCCTCTGAATGGCACAGCTGCATAAGAGCAGCCCCAACAACAGCAGATCTGAGCAGGAAGCTCAGAAAAAATGCAGGTGGGCTCAGTCAGCTCAGTAGATACCCAGACAGTGACCGCTCCTGTGGGACAGCCCAGTGAATTGTCTCTTTTTCTGGAGCTCCCCCAGGAGNCTCAGTAGATACCCAGACAGTGACTGCTCCTGTGGGACAGCCCAGTGGAGCTCCCCCAGGAAGGACCAAGCCTTTAGACAGTTCTTTGCTCAGACTCAGAGCCAAGGAAGTGCAAGCTTTCGCTTGGGAACTGTGTCAGCCCAGGTTGGGCAGCTGGGCTGGTCTGTGCAACTCCACCCTGGTAGATCAGCCTGAAGCCACCCACCCTGTGTGCCAGGTTCTGAAACTGTGTTGAAACTATTGGCAATTCTGTGTAGCACTAAACCTCCTTTATTTTTCAGGATTCTGTCCTAACTCTCCAGATTCCCGCGTTGGAATCCATTTCCATTTCGGTCTTCGCGTTCAGGGGTCAAAGGGTGAACACTGGTCTTGGTTTCGGGGTTTGCTTGGCCCCTCGAGTTGCATGGACTGTAAGCACTTCATCTGTAATACTAGTTGATGCGACCCTATTGGGCCAGGGAAGAAGCACAAACCTGTGAAATTACTCCAGGTGACTGAACATGAAGTTATTAACCCAACCTATATCTTTTAGGTCATTAGAGGGAGAAAAGGACTACAGAAAGAACCATCCTATGTGCAAAAATGCACCAAATAAAAGTGGAGTTTTTTAGAGAAAATAGGTTGCAAAAGTACATACGATCATCACTTCTGACTTGCACCCAAGTTTCTTGTGGTGGATGGGTAAAGCAGAAAGATATAATTTAGTGAACACAGCTAACAGTGTCTGAATTCCTGCATATTTGTGAAACAACTGATCTAGTAGTTGGCTATAAAGGGCAAAGGCTGACTGGAGCATTTCCTACAGCTGGGATGTTCACAATATTGCTCTCTTGCTCAGAGTCTGGTATCTAAGAACGAAGTTTTTCTCTCAGGGGACTCTCTGGAAAGGTCTTTCTTCTGTATATAGCTATTTTATTCAAACTTTGAGGAAATTACAATCTCTCAGATCTTGTCCCTCCTGCCAGCAACCACTGCAATTAGCTGGAGCTTCCAAAGTTATTAAGGAAACACACATATAAAGAAAGAAGTGCACACACCGTAATTGAATAAACTGCTGCATGACAGAGACCAAACACCATAATCATGGCCCAGAATGTATAGAAAGTTTTCTTCCCAGTGGATGGAGGGTAAGATTCAAGGAATATGTTTGTCATGCAAAATTACCCTTTCCAGATATACTCATAGGAGGCACAGAACCAGCTGGGTTCCATGCCTTCACCAGCCATATCAATATAGCATAGCAGGGCACTTAGTCCTTTTGGCATGCAGCAAGTGCATCCTGCCAATTACATTTGGCAGCTGCCCCTGGATTCAACCTTGATAAAGAATAACAGACAACCTGACTCAGGGAATTGCTGGTGGGACAAAGTGACTTCTGCCTTTAGGTGATCTGAGCAGAGCAGGTACACAGTTTCCTTCCATGTTGGCTCATGAAGTGGGGGACAACCTATAGCACTTGTGCAACATGCAGATCATGAGCTATTCTAGTACAATTCTTGGTTCTGGGTAATATTACACAGCCAGCAGCAGGGTTGTGCTGGCATTGAGGCTGCTAGATATACTGGCATTCTGGCTGTGAAAACAGCTGTGCCCACGGGAGCAGTACAGCAAATTTACTTTGCACTGCAATAGAGCACTGGGACCCTGCAGGGAGGCTCTTTTTACCAGTGTCTGTATCAGGAAGATCAGGAGGTAACTAGTACCTGATCTAGCTTCTCTCAAGCTTGTGAAACTTTTTGAAGGAAAACTATAGGATCCTTTCAATGATACTCTCAAAGGTGGTAGTAGTCCCCCAAAAGTCAGTGGCAGTAATTACATGAGTATGAGTCAATTATTTTAATTCAAAAGTTTAAAAAGTAGTGTTCAGGAGTGCAGGGTGCTGGTGGTAACTCATTTCAGCCACCCTGAAGAGGAGTAGCACTTCCAGCAAGTTACTTGCTCTCTCTCACTCACTGTAGGCAAGGTCATTGGGACTAGCTTACAAGTGCTAAACCGTCTGTTGAAGCAGACACAACCTGCAGTAAAATGTGGATTGTCACGTGAATTCCTCCTTGGCAGAAGCCTGGAGATGTTCTACAGGAAAGCAGTGACAGGAGCTATACAAAGAGTAATATCCAGCATTGCTGGAACGAAAAGAGGATGCTTGCCCAAATGAAAACATGAGGCCAGAAGGAAACACCTGGGTCACCGAGTGTCCCCTGAGATCTCAGACAGTGCATTGTATAATCTCTTGCATATATGTATTGAGTTCCCCCTACTCCCAACAGAGACTTTTCCTGAAATTGAATGTTTCATGATAATGCATGCAAGTGCTGAACAATCAGATACTAAAAATGTTCATTTAAGAGGCCGTATTAAAGTATAATGATGAAGAGGTCAAGTAAGATTTGTTATCATGATTTTTAAACTGTCATTCAGATGGTTTCTAATTTAGGACAAAAGTGATCGAATATGAAATCATCCATAAATTTAAAATAATTACTCTCAATATGTTGCAAAAATCTAGCAGCAGATTGTTGTAAACCCTTAAAGGTCAAAGAGGTAGAGGTAAAGCCACAAAAACAATCTTTAAATTTGTAATCATATATTCTTAAGGAGCCCTTTATCACTACAGCAAAATAGACATTACTCACTAAAACAGGCAAATTAATCAGACAGCATTAATTCCAGTACTGTAGCTGTTAATACAGGTTAATCTGTATAGCCACACTTCTGGTTATGGGGTGAAGTATTTTCCACTTTTTTAGAGGTCAAGTTGCTAGTTTCAATAAAGACTACATATTCAACCATAAACAAGGTGAAACAGATACCAAGCATCAGTGAAGTCTGATAAAATTTCTTACATCAGAAAGGAAGTGGAGCTAGCTGAAATGTTTTCCAAAGTTTAAAAATAGAATATAGCATTTTCCAAGCAGTACCAAATAAACTTGGAGCTTAGAACCTGATGAAAGTTAACTGGAATTCATGTGTCTGTCTCTTTTTGGCAGAAGGGAAAGTAAGATTGAGTAACTTAATACCTTACCAGAATTTACATCAGAAACTTGAATATTTTTAAAGCACCATACCATTGAGAATGATTCAATATTTTGAAAATCAAGAAAAAAAGAAAAAAAAAATCAATAATACAAGATGTGTTTATACAGTCCAGTCACTGTGTCTGATATCATACACCAAATACGAGAACCAGTTTTTGCATCTATCATTCTCATAAATTAAGATATTATATTTCATCTGCAAAATGAATTGCAATTTCAGTCTGGAATTTTTTGCCAAATGTGACAAAAAAGCAAGTAGCCAGACTTCCCAGCAGTCTTACTGCAGCCTGGTGAATCATGCTGTTTAAGTGGTGGTTGTAAGAAATCATATATTACTTTTATCCATCCATTCATCTGTTCTGTGTATAAATAAAACATGTAGTCTCTTTAAATAGATCTTTTTAGTCAATTGCTTTATGGAGGCCCTACAAACAGTGATAAAAAAAAGGTACATATGAAAACAAGACCATCTTTACTTGTGTGCTCCCCTAACATTATAAAACACTACAAAAATCCAGAAAGCAGTGTGAAATAATTTATCCTGATTTTTTTGCGAGTTATGTGATGTTTGGACGCTATTTTCAGTAACAGCAAGCCAGGACATCTTATAGCAAGTCTGGTCCCTGTAGTTAATTACTGGGGTGTTTTATTACTCCCTGATCTAACTGTACAACTTTAGGGGAGATAGAAACTCTGTGGCTCCATTAATAAGACATAGAGACACAGGTGATATGGGATGCATCTCATCTTAGTTCCATCAATCTGGAAATCTACAACTTAGGTAAATACTACAAACTAATCATCCAGGTTCCACTCTAATGAATGGAAAAAGCAGATCTTCTAAAGATGGTGATTGTCACCTCTTTCAGAGAGGATGAGTTGTTCCTGCCTCCATCTGCCTCCTTCAGCTCTCATGTCCTAATGCAGCCCTGCATTAGTGTGCAGTGGGCACCCATGGGCAGGCAACTGAACAGAGCCTTCTGTGTCTGGTTGCAGAGATTTCATCGCAGGTGTATTGATGAGATGTGAGGCACACCTCTGGAAAAGGTTATAAACTGTAGAGACTACACTGGCATGGCAGCTCTGCTCGAGAAACTTGTGTCGCCAGCACTTTGCAAAATGTAATTACATCATATCCATATGCTTTAGGAGAGAATCAGGGGACCACTACTGTGCAGTGAAGGACAGTCTTACATCTTTAATCGTTCTGAAATGTTGGCGTTAAGTGACCTGTCTTCTAATCAAGGATGCAGTGATACTGCATTTCACACATAAAACCTGAGTGTACAAATTCATTCAACTGGCTTTAATTTGAAATATGGACATTATCAGTTGTACAATTTGTGACAGACTGATCATTTTTATGATATGTCTGTTGGTATGGCCAATATTTTATTGCTTCATCACCTACACTTAAATCTTCCTTGCCTTTGGATGCTGTGCATGTGCAATGTGTAATAAAGAAACTGAATTACCTCTCACCCCTGGAGAAGGTGATCCCTGCGAATCAGCACAGTGGCTATTGGCAGGCAGTACACATCATTTGCATTGTGGCTGCCTGCACCCTGCTTGACCTACATATGAATACTGCAATTCACCTAATCCCTATTGCTTGCCCAAACAACTCCAATATAAAAAAGTATGATAATTGCTGCTGCTACCTGTCACAGGCATAGCATCATACCATAGTACTCATGAGAGCTTGTGCAAAATGGTGATCAACTGGCAAGAAAATTAAAGAGTTAATAAAATCAGACCCAAGATTTTTCACTAGCTGAACATGTAAGAAATAAAGGAGAGATTTTCTTTTGGTAATAAATCAGCTCCCACCCTCCTTTTGTTTGTTATTACAGTCATGGTTCAAAGAGCTCTACAAAAACAAGGTCCCACTTTATTATAGGACAGTCAGGTTCAGAGCACAGCTTGCAATAAAGAAATTAGCAAACCAGAAGCTGCAATTCTGTAGAAACACTCAAAAACGAAGAGGATTTAAAGTGACAAGATCCAATTAAATTTAATTACCCAAGCTGTATTTTCATTTTAACTGACACTTTTTATTAAGGAGCCACATGCACTAAAGCTAGAAACCTGGGCCAAATTGCATCCCAGTAATACAGTTATCTTATGCAAAATTCTTAGTATCTAATTTTCTAAAATGAAATTAGAGGCATGGGGTTTGTAAAAGGTTCTCTTTGTCTGATACTATAAGATGCTGTTTGCAATGTACCTACACTACTTTTTATCTGCTACAGTAACACCTGATGTACCTTATAAAACTTATTATTGGGAAAGAGTTTTAGTACACCTTTATTATTTTTTAATATGGAAATATTCAGTATAAGTCAGGGATTTAAGCATGTCAGTATAAATCAGGGATTAAACAGCAAGTTTAACAACTTCAAATCTAAAACTCTGAAAACTGAAGCATAAAGTTTATGACTTTGACAAGAGAAAATTATTTATTAATCTTTTAATTTTGGGCTTAAACTGGCTTATAAAGCTGAACCAAATTATTATTTTGCTGTCATCTTATTTTTTCCCATGGCAGAAAAGAGCAAAGAAGGGCTGCAGAGAACAAACTGCTGCAAGACACTTAGTTCCTTCCATGCTTCTGATTTTAAAAAATACATAGCAAAAATTTTGGGAAAAAAAATTGAAAAGCAGCTGATGAATTATTAAACTAATAAGAAAACAAGAGAAGGGACACATCTATTTGAGAGGGTCAAGCCAGTGGAACAGTGTACCTTGAGGCCTTTAGCATGAGGCTTTAACAAACGCATGAGCTTGCACAGCGATCCTTCCCTCCCAAGGGTGGAGCAGGATGTGCCAACCCCTGTGGTGGCTGTGAGTGGAAATATCACTGGTGTCAGCACCTCAGTGCAGACCCCATGCCTGCTGGCAGCCCTTGCAGAGAGCAGCATTAGTACTCCCCCAGGAGTGGGGGGAAAAGTGGGAGCACACTGTCTGCCCTGCCTTGGCTGGACTATCATCCCCCCATGAGCATGGCTGCTCAGCCCCACGGGAGACTGGCACTGCTGTGCTCCCTCCAGACACCCCACACAGCCCCTCAGGCTGCTGGGGACATGCATGGATGGCTTGAGTGCCTCTCATGCCAGCAGCAACCAGGGGCTGAAGGGCTGGTCAAAGGGGTCCATCACCAGGATCAAGCCACAGGCTTCCTTTTTTCCCGGAGAGGGGAGGGGAGGAGCTAGAGCGGCAGGTTTCAAAGGAAAAGTGCTTCCTCACATGAGCTGTCTCCCTTACAGGTATGCACATGGCATTACCGCAAAATGTATTTGAGAAAGTGAAGCTGGCTTCCTTTTCTGTCAAGTACCACTGTTAAAAAATCTCAGGTTTCTAAGCGGAAGAGGGCTGTGGCTCAGTTTTGGTATGGGAGAAGGGAGAGGAAGAGACTGGGATAGAGTCCCAGACTCTTTTATTTTTAAAGTGTGAAACTAAAGGATGCAATTACCTCATGGGAGTGAATTCAGAGCCAAAAAATGATCTGTAAACTATTTTGAGAATGGAATGAGGTGTAGCCACAGTTGCGTGGTCCTCCAAGCAAAGTTTTAGTATCATTCCCCTTTGTAATTTTTCAGCTTAATTTCCTGTGAAAACTGTAAAGAATGTGGGTATTAACACCTACCAGACCAAACAAGGTGGCAGACCTGTTGGAGTGGGTCCAGGAGCGTCTCAAAGATGATCAGATGGCTGGAACACCTCTGCTGTGAAGACAGGATGAGAGAGTTGGAGGTCTTCAGGCTGGAGAAGAGAAGGCTCTGGGGAGACCTTATAGCAGCTTTCTAGCGGGGGCTTGCATAAAAGCTGGAGAGGGACTTTTTACAAGGGCATGTATTGATATAGTAGAATTGGCTTCAAACTGAAAGAGGGTAAGTTTAGATTAGATATAAGGGAAAAATTCTTTACTGTGGGGATATTGAGGCATTGGAAAATGTTGCCCAGAGTAGCTGTGGATCAAACACAGCTGAAAGTGTTCAAGGCCAGATTGGATGGAGCTTTGAGCAACCTGGTCTGGAGGAAGGCATGATTCTATGATACTATTAATACCTTAGCACTCTTGTTCCTGCATTGGGCCAGAAGAGTAGAGCTACCACAAGAACTGGATCATCTATTTTAACAGCTTTCTATAGAATAACACGTTTGAAAAAAAGCATAGCCACATACATCTTCCTCCCAAAAGTGAATAGGTTCCTTGTGGAAAATGTTTCATACCATTGCTTTCATCTTGCCCGTGTGCACAATAGCCAGAAAGCCTAGTGGTGAAGTGTCTCATTTTTGAGAACTCATAACCTGTTGCCTGAAATTTTATCCAGTAAAGGAAACTAGACCAAAGGGAAAAATTGTGCCATAAAGTAAATAAATACTGATTTTCATGAGGTACTCTGGCTGTATTCCTATACTTGAATTTTAAATGTTTAGACCTAAGACTGGTGTCCGTTGGAGAAATGTGCTCATATATTCCAAACTTAACAGCATTCACAGCTAATTTAATAAATATCTTTGCCAATTAATAGAAATATGGTGATGGTCAGAAAAAAATCGCTGAAGAGCCACAGAGCTCACACAGGTAAGTTAGGCCAGTTACTGCAGCTGATGACACCAAGGGGACCATAGAGCTAGCACCTGTGCTGTCTGCCTATTACCTCCTATCCTGAATAGCTGCCTAGAGTCCAGAGAAAGTTTCAAACTGTCCTTCAGCATGACTGCTTGATGGGTCCACCAGCAAACCCCCAAACCACCACACATACACATCAAAGGTCCTTTGTCAAGCATATTCTTTTCCTTCCTTCTTTCACTTCAAAAATAATGAGGAAAAAATAGTTTCAAGTAGAATGCAAACAATTTCTTTTAAAGATCATACTGACTTCCCATCGTGGCTAAGCCCAGTCCACACATGGTTGTGAACTGTATGTGAACTCACTTGTGCCTCTTGCCCACATTTGTATGACCCCAGCTGCTCTAAGATACACCTTCACAGTGCAACATAGGACGATTGGGCAATGGGGCAGAGGTCTTCACCTTCCCAGAGGAAATTCACTTTCATTCATCTCTCGAATCCCAGGTACACCAAGCAAAATGTGGTTTTCCAGCTGCTGACTTTTCCTTTTTTTTTTGCCTTTCTCCATCCAAGCAACACAGAAAATCAAACACAGTGTACACCAATTCAGTTGTTAATTATAAAAAGGCTGCAAACACAAGTAAATTTGACGCATGATTCCTTCTAAAGATATAATGTTTTAATCTGCCCTCACTAGCCCGTGGTGTAATCAACAGCCTAAATCAGATCCTTTGAAGCCCAGTGCTACTCCTGAGAAGGACAGGGGGAGTGCTCAGGAGTGGTGTCAGTGGGGGTCTGGGGTGTCAGCTTCACACACAGAAAGCAACAGAGACAAGTAGAATCTGATTAACATTCCGGATGACTAACTGAAAAATACCTTCTGCTTTACTACCAGTCTTTTCCAAAAGAAATAATGCATAAACAAACAAAAAAATTGTTTTCCTTGCATAAAACATTAATTTGTCTAACCTTTTATAATTTTCTTATTATTTCTGTCACTTTTGATATGTTTCCACCTTCAAACTGTCATTAAATATGAACATTATAGGACATACAGAATAACCAAAGAGCTTCTTGTTCTTCCAGTTGAGGGATATTTAGTGATATGATAAATCAATTTAACCAATATATCAAATATCAAGGAGACTGTCAGAAAAAAAAGGACAAGCTATTGTACAATTCATATACATATTAATTTTGTGACTTCCAATTACCTGCTCAAAGACGGCTTCTTCTTTTATTACCATTCAAAATCCATTAATTAAAAGTCACCCACTTAAGAACAATGCCTCAAGAAAAAAAATCTGAATTTAGCCCACAGCCACATATTTGTTTAGAAGGCTGAATGACTGCAGGGGAAAAGCCCACCCAGCATCCAGTCACACGCATACCGTGAATGGCTCTAAAGCGCCTCTCGGGTGAGCAAACAAATCGTGTAATTCTATCGTGTGCTGATTCAAAAGTAAATGCTGAGTAGACTCAGTGGACTCCGTCTGGCTGTGGAGGGTGTCTCGTTTCTAGCACCAGGGAGAATTAACAGGTTTGTAGTCATTTCCATGCAAGTCTGTAGAAACAACTATAGAAGTCTATGGAAGGTATTCATTAAGATTGAAAATGGGGGAAACAGCTTCTCTTGGATGAATGAAAAAATGTCGTTTAGCTGTTTGGTGAGCCTTGCTCATAAGTTCTGAGTTAAATCAGTCTTCAGATTTGATGTCAGGAGAATATTCCCCCAAATTCCAGGACTGACTGTGCTTTCTGGGAGGCTCTTAATTCTCCATGGCTTAATCTCCATGGGTTTTTTAACATGTCCCAAGCCATCACAGAATTCTGGGATTTGATGAGGGTCTCGATCTCTCCTGTTTTCTGACTGAGACACACTTTTTTGTGAAGCTTGCTCATTTCCTATCAGTGAGATGCTGAAAGTGACAATAGAATCAAAACATCCATTCATGTCTCAGGCTGGGTCTCACGTTTCAAACACAGAAGAAGACAATTTAGTTTTACTATTTTTTGTGTTCTACTTCATTCGTCTCCATGACAGACTTTAGTCTCCATGCTGGTCACCCTGTAGTCTACAAATTTTACTGCATATGTATATTCATGCATACATATAAAATCAGTCAGAATGAAAAATATATATACAGTTAATGTGACTAAAGAATGCTGGAAGAAGGTCTAAACAAATGCCAACACTTCATCAAGCAAATCAGGACTGGGAGAAAATCCAGAGACACCATTTGTTTGCCTGGTTAAGCTGTATTGTTATGCTCTGTCCTCCTTTAGTACACCCCCACCTTTTGTACTAATCTTCTCTACATCTGCTGCTAGCTAGGCCAAGCTCAAACAGCAGTGTCAATTCCAGGGTCAGAGAGGTCAATGGTGACACCCGATTTAAGTGTTATTCACTCTGATGCTGTGACAAGACAGATACAGCGTGGCCTGACTAAAGTGATGTATGTTAAATTTGTTGCAAATTACTGGCATGATGGATCTATTGATGACCCATTCCAGCTGTCAGGATGTCTCTATCAGTCTCTCAGTTACGCTTTCTCCTGCTGCTCAGCCCCATCCCCCTCTGACTGCTCCCATCAAGCACAGGGTTGCTTCATAGTCCCTGAGAAACTCAGGGTGCAAAGAACAGGGAAATAAAGCATCAGCATCTGCTGTGAATCTGAGGAGCATTGAAAGTCATCTCATGAGAGATAAAAGTTCCGTGGTTTATAGACTTAGGACATTGTGAAAGTCTACATTATCTTAAAACCTATAGATAAATATTTGTTAATAATAGGTTTCCAAGTTAATTTCTGTTTTCATCCAAAACGGTGAAAACACAATTATTTGAGCTCTTGCTTGAAGTATGTCACTCATCTGAGAAATTCTCTGAAGGGGAATAAGTCCGCTTTTTAGCTTTTTCTCTCAAGTAGAGCAGAGAGATAACTGACCCGTATTCTCTACAGCAGAAAGTGGAAGAGCAGGGAAAGGCAGAGAGAGACTACCCAGAACGTTCCCTTCCTACAGCTCCCTTCCCTTCATGGAGCAGCAATATCCAGCTTCTCTGGCAAGTGGCACTATAGCCATGGGAGGGAAGGACAGGAGCCACTTTAGAGCAGGTTCCTTGAAGAATCACAGCTTTCCTGCTGCCCATGGTAGCTGAGACTCTCCAGTTTGTGCCCTGTGGCAAACAAGATGAGTCTGACTTCTGTTTTTGCAATGCTGGAGCCTGAGGCAGGCATGGAAGTCTGATCTAGTGAAATGGAGTGAAATTGATGAAAACCATATAATCTCAAGTATAATAGATGATTTCTGCTTCAAAACCAATGTCCGTCCTAGAAGTGCTTGCTCCTGGGTAGGTGCAGTAATTGCAGAAATACAGCCCTTCCATACATTTTAGCACAAATAGGTAAAGGCCCTAGTCATGATGATAAATAATATCACTTTTCATAATTACATTTAAGGACTATCTTATGCAAATTTCTTCTGTTTCAAGTACAGTACTTCTGTAAAGTATCTGTTACAGTCCACTGTAGCTCTGAGGCGTGTTAAGTTAGTTTTGCTCTTTTTTCTAATTATCATTACTTCCTACTGCTTCTTCATCTTTTGTTCTTTCATTCTGACCCACAGATTGTCATTCTTTAGTTTGGTGTTGCAGAATAATTTTTAATAACGGGTAATTTCTTCACATGTAAAGGAAGAGCTCAACAATTGCAGTTCCTGAATGCTGGACAATTTGCACTGACAAGGGATGGCCCGGGTGGTTTTTCTCTCCCATTTTCTCTCAGATAATAGTAAAAGTCACCCAACAACAGGAACATTCAGGGATGCTGAAATGCAGTGCCCAAACCAGAGAAAATTAGAATAGTTAGTGCACAAGTGAGCATTTGCAAACCTGAAGATGTTCTCAGAACACACAACTTATGAAGGACCATTACTGAACAGGGGAAATGGAGAAAACTGCCTTATTGCTTTCAGTTGAACTTGTCCCTGGAAGACCAATATGGCTATTAGATTTCCAGTTCCTCTAGTGTCTTCAGCATCTTTCATTATGACACATACCTGATCTCTTTCATTTTAATTTGAGTAACCAAAACCCTAAAGAGAGGAGGAACAGTGAAGACACATGGGCCGCTTTATTCTAGAATTGGAATAATGTCAGCCAAGGTTGTGGTTCCTCAGTTCATTTTAATCCCTTGTAGTTATTCATTCATGGCAGAGATGAAACACTGACAATTAGGAAAGACTCTTGAAAAAATTGTGGGCCCTTCAGCAATTCAAATATGTTGATATAAGTAAAAAGAGTTTTGCCTAGCTACATGTGGATTGAATTCAACCCCAAAATAGTACAGAATCTGTACTTAAATGTTACACTAGAAGCTCGGGGTCAACTTTAAAACATCTTACAGGGTTCTAAATCATTAGGCATGGTATCTAGATCTACCTTTCCTTCATGACAGTCACAAAATGGTCACTTGGATAGTCCAGAGCCTGAACAAGAGAGTTCATCCTATGTCATACTCTAGAAGCCATTGGGTGATGCTGAGAAAATAGACATGAGAAAGGTTCAAACACAGTTAAGAATCAGGCTTTAAAATTAGAGTACTCACATTAATTTATCTCAACTGCACCTCATGTGGAAAATGGACAACATGAGAGCCATGGTACTTCTCAACTAGACCACAGCAAAATGTGGTAACAGCGTGCAGTATTTAAGAAACACTGGCTGAAAAAGAATCATAGAATCATAGAAAGGCTTGGATTGTAAAGGACCTTGAAGGTCATTTAAGTCAAACCCCCCCAGCCATGAGCTGGGAAGCCATTCACTAGATCAGGTTGCTCAGGGTCCCATCCATCCTTGAAAACTTCCAGGGATGTGGCATCCACAGTTTCTCTGGGCAGCCTGTTCCTGTGCCTCACTTACCTCTAAGTAAAGAATTTTTTTCTAATGTCTTCTCTAAATCTCTCCATCTTTAGTTTAAAAGTTTCCCCCCTTGTCCACATCTAATCAGCAAGACTGTCAGCATTAGCTATTATGTCCTTGTGCTCTGCTTCTTCCAAGAGGCTTAATTAAATTATCTCTTAAATTAAAGAATTTGTCCTTATCTCTAAATCTCTTGGTGGCACTGGCCAAGATTAAAATATAGCTTTAAGTTGTCAGATAAGGGGGCTGTCTGCACCACTCACTACCACATTTAGCACATTCTTAGCAGCCTTCCCAACTCCGAGGAATAATATGAGATCTAATCACCATAGCAAAGCTCATCACCTTCCACTCCAAGGGCAAGGCATATTTTTGTGGCATCATCTTTAATAATATAAGCAGAACGCTTTTATGCATACTCTTTTTTAAGTCTTTGAATATATCTCCCAAAGGTAGGTCTTGTCTAGGAAAGAAGATTTCAACACAGAATAAATGATTGTCACGTTGACTCATGCTATGCTTCAACTAATAAAATTCTATACTGAAGCTGGATAAATCCATGTAAGCTACTTAATTGCTGTAAATATTGGAAACTCTATTTGGAGAACTAATTAATTTGGTATAAAAAACAAAAATACTTCACATAGAAGTGAACTCTTTTCCCCTTAACCATGGATCCATTTCCAGTCTAGGTAATAGAAACACTCAGGTTTGCTCTCTCTTGGTTAGAAAATGCATTCAATATGTTTAGGTACACATGCTCAGAACATCCAGTATGCGTTCTCATGATAAGGTGAGTGATTTGGAATTTAATTTCTTCAGTCAAAGGCAAAAATTGGATGAAATCCTTTCTGGGAAGGTTCTGGCCACTAAGCAATTGCTTTGAAAAGCTTTATTTCAATATTATGAGCTATCATCACATTTTAAGAGTAAATCTTGCACCCAATTTCTCAAGGGAGTTAAATGACAGAGAATGTTTCTTTCCTTTGCTTTGGTGATGCTTAGAACCAAAATGCTCACTGGTGTTGAGATCCACACACAGATTTATAACCATCAAGGCACAGGGAAGTTCATGGTCAAAGACCACAGTGTGTCTGATAGAGAAGCACCTGCAGTCTTAGAGCAAAAACAGAGTGAAGTTGTTCAGGATAGCCATTTTGAAAGTAAATATGTACAATTAGTTTTAATCCCTCTGTATGTAATCACCGTTTTCTGAAAAGTGACAAGATCAAAGCCTAAGGTGATATGACTCCAGACACTGGAGACACATTTTTAACTCCAGGCAAAACTGCAGTCATCCCCATGGGTTTGGCATCTTCCTTCTTTTCTTTCTTTCATACTTGTTTTCTTTCAGTCATTCACTCTTCCAATCTTACATACTTTACCACTTTCTTTCTCTTCCTTATTATTTTTCTTTCTTCCTCTTCTCTTCTCTTCTCTTCTCTTCTCTTCTCTTCTCTTCTCTTCTCTTCTCTTTTTTTTTCTCTTCTTTTTTTTTCTCTTCTTCTCTTCTCTTCTCTTCTCTTCTCTTCTCTTCTCTTTTCTCTTCTCTCCTCTCCTCTCCTCTCCTCTCCTTTCTCTTTTTCTATGTTAGAGAAAAAAAAGCTTTTCAACCCTGAACAGGAAAAATATAAACATCTGTGGGACTATGACCTAGTAATATAAGTTCTCTGATTTCTCTTGGAATGGACAGACCTTTAAGTGAGTACACTTTCAGGCAGTGAAAAAAAACTCTGGAGTAAAAAAAAACTCGATTTCATGAAGATATAAAAACACAGACAACTGTGACATCATACCTTAGTGCTTGCTATTCAGAGAGGAAGACAAGGCTATTTTTTATTTCTAGATGCTATAACTTGACATATAAATCATGTATGGATATTTTATTGTATTACTAAGTTTTTGATTATGTTAATATGTTTTTCATTGTATTGGACAAATCTGTGTCTCTAATATAATCCAGAAGGCATCCAAATATGAAAGCAGATCCTGGCTAAAATGATCCAAATTCCTTTAGGCTTATTATAATAGTGATATTTCTGTCATGTTAACACCCTTTAATATTACATTAGTGAAAACCCATGAAAATGTGATAAGAAAATCACATATGCAGTATGCACATTATTAATAAGATTCATCAAATTACTAGTTTGAGAAACAATTTTTCCAGCTATAAAATGAGTAAAATTCACAAGGTAACTTCTAACAGTTTGACCTCTTACAGTACTGGTATTCTTCATCTCCTGCAGAAGACTACCTGCAGATGAACTCCTGAGACCAAGTACCACAGCTACAGGAGACTGAAGTACTGGAGGGATGTAGAAGTGCTGACAACAATTGTCATGTGCCATCACTAATTCCAGGGCATCTGTCATCTGTCATTGCTATGCTTTCAGCATAACATTTCTTCCAAGCTTTGTATGACCACAGCTCGAGAGGTCCAGGTTAGAGCTATTGACCACATCTATGTATCTCTGACCATTAAGCACCATCTCTTGCTTCCCATGCACTGAGGAATGTCCTCAATGTTCATAGAATCAAGTACGTACCCACGACTACAGAACAGGGTTGCATAAATAACATCTTTAAAATATTGCGATTAAACCTTTCAAAAGTCTTTCCAAACAGCTATGTAATGATGATCAGATTAAAATCCATCATGTAATAATAATAGGTAATGAATAATATATCTTGATTACAGCTCATCTCAGGCCAATTATCACTAAAACTGATATGAACAAAGCAAGCCAGATGGTCTGGTAAAGAATGTCCATAAATATCCCAGCCAAGCACCCTCTGGCATAAAGTGCCAAGATCTGCTTCCACTGTTCTCAGCAGGGACCACCTTTCTCAGAAAATAATCTCTCTAAGCAGTTTGTTGAAACCAAAGTCCTTATTTGAAGGATCAAGTAGAGCATAAAAGGGGGTTGTAGGAAATAAAGTTGGAATAATATAAGAATATAAATGTAGGTAAGTCCTGTGGTAGAGCATCTTTCAGATATGAAGTCTGTACTGTGTCCCCTCATTGTGACTGTGATGCTAAGCCTCCAAGATAAAATAAACTTCCCACAAAATGGCTCAGTAACAAACAAAAAATGATTGTGTATGAAACCACTCAAGCTATAACAAGACTAATCCAATGTGCTGTGCTTTAAATTGCTGAGAAGTTTGGAATCTTTATTCTTTGTCATTCCTTGGGGCTTCTCCATGTGCTGTAACTTCTCTATGCATGGAGAGTATAGTTAGTATTTTCATTTGCTGCCTAAGTAGCAAATTACGCTGTAAACAGCCCACAAGAGCTGGTCTGTAATTGAATTGTAACTGTTGACTTTAGACATTTGGTATATTTGCTGCAAGAAGTAAATTTTCAAAACTTCATCTTGATGCAGTCAGACAAAATGAAAGGTAATATTCTTTATCTGCCACAGATTGCTGCAGATGAACTGCTTTCATATGAGCTTAAATAAGATTTAGTGTATTCCATCCTTCAGCTGGCCACAATTGAAAGTGATCAGGATCAATATAGCTGCCCCTGAATGCAGCCCAGTATTGTGCATTACAATAGAGGAAATGGCTGTATTCAAAATTTTCCTGTGTCAAATTAATTTCCATGTTATCTCCAAATTCAATTAGATGGGAACCCCGTGTAACTAAAAAAGTGTCCGACATCCCTTAGTGACAAATTACGGTGCTTAGTGTGCATATCAAGGTGAAGTGTTGAGCCTTGCTAATCTTCTCACTAATTCTCAATTACCGTAAAATGAAGCCATAAATCACACAGACAGGGGATCGATGGAAATGTTGTTTTCAGGGTGATTGGCAGCCTCCCCAAAGGTTTTCTGTAAGTTGGTTTAAGGTTACCATTCTCTAAGGGGAGGGATGAGGTAGTCTTGCTCAATCTCTATGATATAGGCCCACAGGCCTTTTGGGGATAGTGGGGAGGGACAGCACCAATTTCAGCCCATCAGACATCCAATTTTTCTCCTTTTCATACCTGCTGTAGTAAATGAGAAACAAATTAAATTTCACTCCACTATCTCCACAGAAACCATTTAAATTTTTCATGGAAACTAAATTGTCCCTAGACAAATAGCCCCCTGATTCTATGAAAATATACTGGAGCGCTGGGGACAGAAATAAATTTGTGTCACTCTGGATATGCCATTCTCTGTAATGTCATTCACTGCCGGCCAATAAATGAGTCCCTCCCGGAACACAATGGTAAAGCCTTGTGCTCTGGTGGATTTGCATTGTTCCCCCACTCTGGAGCAGTCTAATATTCTTCCTGTTATTAATTTGCAGCCTAGGTTTTACATTCATGAGGCCAAGATTGAAATGTAAATGAGGCACAAAATAAGTAGTCAGCAGTAGCCCTGGCCGAGCAGCCTGTGTCATAGACTCATGGACTTACATGAAAATAGTTATCACTCAGAGAGATTAGCAGCTCAGAACATCAATCACTGCTGCAAGGAAACAATGAATAAAATCGCCCCGACACGAGGAAGGAAATTACCCGAGCTTTAAAGTGGAAAGGGAATATGTAATACTGCTACCTGTTGTCGAAGCACTAAGATGGCTGTAATAAAAGAAGCTGGACTCCTTCTCTCACTCTCTATCCCTCCCCCTCCCCTGTTCCTGTTGATAGCTGATATTTAAATTGTGCCATTTTTCTCATCTCAATTTATCTATTAAATGAGCTGCAGTTCCTTGGCCAGAGGTACACGATACTTCACATCGCACTCAAATGAAACCCACAGTTTTGAGTCTGAACCCGCTTTAAAATGATGGCACCCTATACATCATCCAATCTCTTGGCAAACAAATAGATACATAAGGCCTGAGTCTTCAGGTTTCAGGAAGGTTCAGAGGATGCCGGACTTCAAACTAGCAGACAAAGGTGGCTTTAATTCACCGTTGTGCTTTCGTAATTCTCAGATGGTGCAAAAATAGTGCAGGACACAACGCAAGCAGGGCAGTCTCAGGCCAGCTGTTCCTCAACAACCTCTGAACAACTCTAAGAAGCTCTCCCAGGACCTGTCAATAACCAGAACCTGGAAAAGACTCATCTAATTCTCCTTTACTTCAGCAGATTTGATCACCCTCACCAGAAGGAGAAGTGTTGCATTACCTGTTGGGCTTTTTTCCTTGAGTGTTCTCTGTATGCAGTAAATGCAAAATACTATTCCATCTACCACAATTAATTTTGCCTTCCTCTGAGGAAATGTCCCTGATTATCACAGCTGAGTAGCAAGAACGTTTTCTTATAGTATTTGTTCTTTAGACAACAGAAATATAGCCACATTTTACTAAAAATCTGCCAGTTTCTGGACTAACTTTTCATTCTCCAAAATTTAGATTTTCAACCACAAAAATATCTTTAAAAATGTGTCCTAGGAAGCAAAAATGTGTCCTTCAAAGCAAATACCAAAATAAACTCTAGTCCTTCCTATTCTGAGGTAGCTTTTAACTGCGGTTTGTCACAAGACTGCAGTGGGCAGGAGCATGTCTCTGACCTGCTTTCCCAAGGATACTGGACTCCTTCTCATTTGTCTACCTTCAAAAAATCTGTTTGCAGGGAGAATTATAAAGCAGGAAGTGGTTCAGTCTGGGTATGCTTTTTGTTGTCTTACAACTCTTAAGATTGTTTAAAAATATATAAAGTTTAAAACAGTTAAAAATATAATGCCCCCCTCTTAAAGCAACTTGATTTGGGATTTAAGAAAAATTGTTTAAAACTTATTGCCTTAGATATCACATTCCGTGTAACAACTTTCATTTAAGATATAAATGCTTTTCATGCAAAAATATTAAAAGGTTCTTAAAAGCTTTATATTTTGATACCAGTTTTAAAATAGGCAAACCCAGTCTTAGAAAAGTGGTGTGAGAAACTGGCAATGATAATAAGATTGGAAACTAAATCTCCATTTTCTGTGCAAAATGGTAGATCATGCTGCCTTCAGAAACCAGCTTTCTATTCCATTCCATATCAGGAGGAAGAAAAAATAAAGATATTGAAATAATCTAGTAAAAAAATCTATGTGAGGTGAAAAATATAATGAATATTTCTTGTTGTATGGACAATGGATATTTTGGTCAAATAATCCCTGGAGAATCAGAACTGAGCTGAAAAAAGTACTAGCATATCAGAACTATTGCATATCAGAGAAAGCAACACTTTCTTGAAGAGCTACTTTTTTCACAATCGAGATACTGCTATTTTCATTGAATGTTCATTTTTAAAAGCTCAATACAGCCATATTATACAGAGCAAGTGTTGAACAATGATGTGTTCAGTAACCTTTATTCTGTTTCTTTCTGCAGAAGTTCACTAAGGATAATGCAAACAGCTGAGGAAAGGAACTTGAAATTTAAGAGAAGAAATAGACAGCATAAAATCAGATGTTCAGCTGTGTATTAAAACATCCTTTTGAGAGGTCAAGAAATTGATCATGGGTGAGATGGCAGAAGATATTGAACCTTAAACTGCTTTTTTCTTTTTTTACTTGCTTAAAAAGACAAAGTCAGGCCCAACTTGTTACTGGAGCTTTAGAGCCCAGCAGCAATGTGCAATTTGTGGCTACGGAGCAGGAGCAGCACATTTCACGTGGTTCCCACACCAGGCAGCAGCTTCTGCTCTCAAACCCCTCCTCTTTTCCTCTGTTGTCATTGTCTTCACTCTTAGTGTCTCAGAATATCTTTTTAATTGCTTATCAAATGGATAGTTATTGTATCATAAAATCTTCAAAGCCATTTCCCAGTCCCATTCAGTTGTGGAGCTGAACTTTTATACAATGATATATCACAATGGATTATGCTAATAAGCTTGTTAATAGCTCCAGCAGTGTTAACTGAGTGCATTAAAACAAACTGGTCCTTGCAATAGATTGGGAAATGTTTTAGAAGGGGCATGTGATCTAAGAGCCATCATGACAAGGCTAGTAAATAATAGCAGAAACTGGCATGACCAAAGAAATGCTCATCTAAATTATTTATATGTTAATCAAAAATACAGTTGTTAAGCAATATCATTAGTTCATTACTAATTGGTTTATGGATTTGTGATGAATTACTTATTTGCATGCAAAGTAAACCCTCAGCCTTTTGTTCATCGTTTCTAACCTTTGAATATTTGCAGGTTTCCTCTCTGCAGCGCTCGTCCTTCACTAAAATGATTACATCAGCTTGTCAGAGAAAGTAGATTTTCAAGGTAAAGACATAATTTTCTTCTGAAATGTATGCAATATATTATTGCCATATATTTTTTAAAAGTCATAATATATCAGAATTTCATGCTTGAGAGAGATGCAATTAATGCTATACAGTGCATATTTCTCCTTAATCTCCACCAAAAATCCTACACTTTGAACATTTATTAGTAGTAGAGACAGTGATCTTGTTTCATTCATATATATCAAGTTAACTGTCAAGCACATTATTGTGGGGAATGTTAAATTCCACCATTGTTATGATCAGATTGAGCTGAATATAACTGAAGAACTTAAGCACACCTCTGGATGTATTGCAGGACAGCCTAGAGATATGACACAGTGATTTGAAGGTGAAGGTGATGATTAGCCTTTCATTTGGTGCCTGAACTCATCAGCAAATTTTGTAATTATAAGGTTTTCAGAACTGCAGTCTCTCATCAGGCACTTCTCTTCTTGTCCTTTGTTTCCCTCTCTTCCTCATATTCTTATCGCAGCTCCTTCCTGTCGTCTCCTCTCTTTTTCTTCTTCCATTTCCGTCTGTGTAACATTTTTCCTTCTCAGTTAACCCCCCCATGCAACACAGTCACCTGTGTTCACAGCTCACACCCCATTCTTTCCAGCCTCACTGCTTCAGACTGAAGAAGCTAGACCCAGGAACTATCATTGCATTTCTTCCCTTTTTGAGTTACTTTCCCTGTAAGCAAAGCTTAGACTTCCTTTATAATTTTCTTTTTTCCCTTTCCTTTCCTTTCCTTTCCTTTCCTTTCCTTTCCTTTCCTTTCCTTTCCTTTCCTTTCCTTTCCTTTCCTTTCCTTTCCTTTCCTTTCCTTTCCTTTCCTTTCCTT
>VZRF01001124.1:708995-786424 GCA_013396875.1 Vireo altiloquus | reverse complement strand
CTTTCCCTTTCTCCTTCCCCCTTTCCCTTTCTCTTTCCCTTCTTTGCTTTTCTTTTCAAACCCATGGTAGTACAAAATCATGTAAGCCATGAATATAATTAAATTAAATTTATATTGTCCATCATCTTGGCACACATTCTTCTGAAGAAAAATTCTTTTCTCTCTCTTAGAATTTAAATAATAAGAATAATTATTTATATTTTACAAATTTATTCTTCAAGGATGTAGGAATCAGTATAAGATGCCTAGAGATTTTTTTACCTGTTATTATTAAGCAGAAGTTCCAGAGGTATTAATGCAAATATACCCAGCAAGGACCAGCAGTCCAGGACATGCACACAAGTTTCTGTGAGCAAAAACTAATCCACATGGAGAACTCTCTTCCAGCCGATCTCTCTATGTAATAAACTAACCAAATCTCACCTTTCAAACGCACCCTGCAGTTGATTTTCACTTCCCTTACAGAAATCTACATTCTGAATATGCTGGAAACCCTTCTATCAGTTGACCTTCTAGGGTTTTGTCTTTGCAATCACAGAGGTTGTAGTGCATTTTCCAGCAGCTGCAGGTTGTTTTTCTTTGATATTTATCATCCACAATCTGGCTCAGCCCAGCAAGACATGCATTACAGTCTAATCCAAGCGAGTCTCACAAGGACAACAAAGACCTGACCAAAATAAAAAAGAAAGTGAAAGGTAACACAGAAGAAGACCACCCAAGATAATTAACAACTTTTAATGGTGTGATAAAGCAAAACTTTTATTTCTGACAATAATTTATTATGTTATAATAATAATAATAATGTAAAGGGACAGCATAAAGGGATGTTGAGAGAGGCATTTCAAATCTTTCTTGCCCAAAGAGAAGAATATAGCATTTCGTTCAGTCACGCCTTGGTTCACGACCACATTGCAGATAACTTTGTAAAATTCTCTATCTTTCTAAGGTGGAGACCTTAAGTCAGAAATATCCGTGTCCAGAGGTCCTTTTCGAATTAGTCCTGGATGACTGCAGAAACTGTTATGAGGCTCTTTAAACTCTTTATTCCATGCTGAAAGACAAAAAAGAAAGGATTCCTATTCTTCAAGCAAGTTAGGGCTGTATGAAAAATTAATTTTCCCACTAAGCTCTCTCAGCATGAGAAAGCCAATGCGCACATTGAGTCCCCTCTTTGCCGCTCATATGTTGGAACCCTGACCTTTTGTTACTGATGTGTTTGTAAAAACTTTTTTTTTGTCTTTTACAGTGGTAGCCAGATTAAGTTCTTGTTGGGGTTTAGCCCTTTTGATTTTCTCTCTGCATAACCTCACAACATCCCTGTGAGATAGTTCCCACTTCAAATCTCTCTGAATAAAGATCTGACTGATTCCAGCAGGTATAAAAGCGTGGAATTTTCTGAGAGGGATGTGAGGAACTTCACCTATCCTAGCTAAAGTTATATTACCTGTTAAATACCTGAATTTGCCAATGCTGACTTTGCATGTCTATGTGGGAATAAGTGGACTTCTAAGTAATGTAAATCCTCAGCTGCATGTGCAATATTGATATTGAAACTATCACAGCTCATACAAGTGCCTAAAGGCCAGGAGGACTCAGCTACTGCAGTAGAGTAACTCCTAATCCCCAGCAGTGCACGAGTCAAATCTGTTTCCTGAGCCATGGAAGGAAGGCTCAATGAGCAAATGAAAATCCATTCTCTCTCTCACTAGAGCCTTATAGCCCTTGGCCTGCCTTCTTCCACTTAGCTTGACATGTTGTCTTCTATACAGAGATTTGTGGAAGGATTCAGCTTTAACGTCATATTTGTGATTTGGTCCACCCTGGGCCTCCTGGAAGCTGACAATTCCAGCATGTGTGCCAAAATGTGAGTGGTATTGGCTTTGGAGATACAGCTGTAATGAGATTTGGGATGCCAGAACACACATAGCATGCCCCTCGAATACCTTCAGCCTTTGAAGCCCTGGAGGAGTTTTGGGTGGTGCGTTGTCTCCGGAACATTATGCTTTCTTTCAGGGTGATAGGAGCTCTCCTCACCCTCTGAAGCTGCTTTCTCTGTGGCTCCTTCCAGGTCTCACCTTCTCACTTCTCTATTCAGGAAGTCATGTGGCCACTCGTCACTCTTGCAAAAGGAGGTGTCAAGCCAGATGCAGTTCACCGGAGAGAACCCAATACACTCTGGCATGACTACCATTGAGGAAAAAACAACAGTCACCAGTAGATGTCTGCCTATGAACAAAGCTGGAATGAAAAGTGAAAGAAATCCCACTTTTTTGTTAGCTTGATTGTCAAAAAAAAAGCACACAGAAAGAGTCAACTAGCTACAAGGAACAAAGTGATCTTTTCCCATTATAATCAGGACACAGAGCCTGTGATATCTCTGGGAGCTCAATCTAAATAAGGCCCCATCATCTCGTCTATTTCACATTATGAATAAAAACATGAAATTAGTTTTATGTCAGAAGAACAACCCTTAAGACACTTGTAACTTACAATTATAATTTCTAAGCTGTTTGGCTTGTCAGTATCAAGGAATTCACAGCCCAAGACTTCCAGGACTTTATAGGCTGAGACACGCTGTGCTAGCTACTGAAAATTAACTATGAATCTCTCATCTGCATCCTGATTTATTAACTACAGTGAGAAACAGAAAGTTTAAAAAAGTACTATATGTGCATAGCCTGCTAGAGTGGAGGGAGCCACTGGCTGTGTTCTGCTTCTATTCAATAAACTACTAGCAATGGGTAAATGTAGCAGTTTCTTCCTGCAAAAGTATTCAGTAGTTTTCTTGTAAATAAACACTGCAAATTTTTTACCTTCATTGAAGAGTGGAGTTGGATGGTTTGAATTTCAGGGTTCTGCTGGATTCACTGGTAGCAAAAAAAAAAAAAAGATATCCTAAGAGTCTCTTTGCTATGCAAAATTCCATTCTCTTTTTAGATCTGGCTGAAAATGTTAACATTGCCTGTGATGTTTTTGAAAAAATACCAATATTTTTTACATACTTTAAATAAGAATTTTGAGAGGGAAGGCTGCCAAAAAAAACCCCCAGGAACTGAAATCCACTTCAGATTTTCAGCTTTTACCAAAAACCAGGAAAAAAAACCCAAAATTGAAAAAGAAAATGTTTCATCCAGGATATTTCAGGAGCAGTTTTTGCCAAAATTTTCCTCTTTCAAAAAAAATGTATTTACCTTGTAAAGGGTACTATTCCATGATTCTGCAGTTTCTCCAGATTCTATTTTCCCCCCAGTTTTGAAATATTTTTTCAATAACAGCACTGAAATTCTGCCCTTTACTATTATTTTAAGGTTTTAAGGAGCTTGTCTGAATTCCAGATTTTGTTTTGGGGGAGGCAGAGTAGGGTTTTTTTTCCTCAAAGTCAGTTGGTTCCATTTTGTAAGCAAAATACTTTGTGATTGCAATACAGCCTGGATCCTAAGAAGGCATTAGATGATAAACCATTTTCTGAAAATAAAGGCAAGTAGCAATTCTCATCATTTTTGGATGGAGAAATGGGGGCAAAATAATAACTTGCCCAGCTTCTCACTGTTCTGACTACCAATGTCAAGAGGACATATGTCTGTGGTTTCTGGGTCCCCAGCACCGTACAACAGGATGTCCTGAGGGGTGCTGCTCTAATGAAGCTCCCAAATATTCTCTCCCAATTTCCTCTGGCATTGTTTGTTTTTCGCAATGTTGCCTGTCTTGCTTCTCCCTGTCCCCACGGGTTTTCAGAATGTACCCCTTCACTGTCTGAAATTTTAAAAATTTCAATTGATTAACAATAAAACAAAGGCAAAAAGGAAGAGTCTCCAGAATTTCAAATAGTTTGATTACGTCAGGTCCATTTAGAAATCACTCCTGATTTTTATTTTTCAAGATCAAAATCCAATGACAATAAATTTCATAATTGAATCACTATTGTGCCACTTATGAGTACAAAGTTATAATTAGACCTGGGAGTTATTTTCCTTTTTTTGTGAACAGACTATTTCTGAACTTCTAATAATGCTGGTGTTCAGCCAAACACAAAATAGAATTTGAAATTAAATTTAAAGGAGTAAAGAACCAGAAAAGAATATCCTTGACTCTGGTATTAAAAAAAGCTTTTCAGAGTTTATGCATTCTGGCTGTGACAGCGTTAAACGACTCTTCACAGATATTTGATATATATTGACTGTACCAGATTAAAAGTTAGACTTTATTTGTAGCATAAATCTGGTAGATGAATATGTAATGTACATTCTTCTTTTATCGCAGTCATAGAATACTCTGAAACTTTAACCCCCCGGAATGCTATCTACACATTTCCCTCCATATTTTGTATTCATAGAAATAATCACATTAGTTGTTGGATACCCTTTAGTAACACACTCTTCTTTTAGTAAATAAAAAAGACTGCCACTTTCCATCATTTCACAACACCTAGAAAGACAGTAAAATCTTCAGAGCGATCACATCTTTCTTTTGCTGGCTCTCACACACGTTCCCCCTAGAGAAGCAGATGTTTGACTTGTCTCATGTAAAAGGCAAAAATTGAGTTACAGCTTCAGATTGCAAGATTTGCAATGTTTGCTACAGTTTATTAATGTTAACCAAATAAAAATGACATTAGTGAAAAAGATCTACATGATATCTCAGAACTCCCAAGATTAGGCCAGATGGTCACTTCTAACTGATATAATCTAGTAAGCTCTGTTGAGAGACAGGCTATTGATTGAATTTCTGCCTTTAAATGCAAGCTCCATATCTGCACATGTCCACAGTGATATCTGTTGCTTGAAATCCAATACAGAGGTGTAGATTGGGAGATGATGTTAGTTGCTACCTATTAAAACTGTCAATTCCATCTGTTGTCTAACACTTTAAAATACTGAGTGTAGTTTTTAATAGATCAGTATTAGATTAAGAGGCCGTATATCAAGGCTCTTACTAGCTGAGAAGTGTGGGTAAACGTGTAATGAAATGACACAATGGAAAAGGAGCTTCGTGGGTTGGAATTGGCCCAAATTAGCATCAAGCAGGAAGCAAATGTTGTGATTTAGGATTTCTGCAGCCGCCAGACTTCCCTAAGAATGAATAATGTGCAGCCCTATTGAAATTATTTTTATAAGCAAGTATATAATGATTAAAAACTGGAAGTGTTGTAAGACTTATGATTATCCAGCTCTCCATACTGCACTTCCACAGGTACTTCAGTGGCTCTGTACATCTGCCATGATAAACTACAATGAACTACCATGCTCTTGCTGGCATTCCCAGGTGGGTTGCTTCAGATGGCAGATGAGAGCCCCATCAAAGCCATGTTTCTGGAAGACTGCAGCCTTGAAAGGCCCCTCAGAATATGGTTGAAAACCATCATTGGGGGTCCTTGGGTTCTATATAGGGTAGTGATTCAACCTGCTCCTTCTCCACAGGTGTGGGGTATCCCAGGGCACTTGCCTGGTATGAGGGGCTGATCGAGAGGGAGGGGGCTGGACAGCCACTTCCAGCATTGCCAGCCCAACATCCAGCTGCCATTCATGCACCAATTTAATAAGAGAGGAAAGCTGTCCTTCTTGAGCCCTTTGTACCAGTTTGACCACAGGAAAGGGAAAAACTACTGTAAGGGAAGGGAGAAAGAGAAAAAAAATAAGGGAATGTATCTTAAATGCAGACACATAGACAGAGGAAATTGCTTGTTTTATAGCTCTTAATATTTGCATGTAGAAGCTAAATGAACATACCCAGCATGTTGGAAGAAAAACAGAAGTCTTCCCCGGAAAGGGCCAGAAGCAAGATTCATATAAAAATCCATGATTTATTTTTCTCACTACATTTTTGTTAGAATAAGCAAGTAATCTCCTAATTATTGACCCTATCTGGGCCAATGCCTTGCAAAATAGAGGAGAAAGTGGGTTTAGTGTTCTTTTTGCATCAACTTTCAGAAGATATTCAAGTACGAATTTTCCGCAACCTGTGAAGGATGCAGAACAGGCTCCAAGAGAGGAGTTTGGAAGCAGCTTGAAAAATTCTCTTTGCAAACTACTAGTGAAGGGTAGTATAAACAGCTTTATAAATTCCCCAAATACACCACAAGAAGTGCTTTGGATACACAAAGTCTCTTCATGTTATTAACCAGTACAAGGTACATGAAACATTCATGGAAAATTAATGTTAAATGAATACTACAGTATACTCATAGAATACAAACTGTGAATTCAGAAACACTGTATTCCCAGTAGAAATGCAATTTGAAGAATTATGCTCATTCCAGATAGAAATAGAGACAATATTGCGTGATGTAGCTGATAAATTAACCAGCAAAAGTCCTGCCTCATGTATCAAATACTCAAAACAAATCTGTAGGACCAGAAATATTTCAGGGTAGCATGAATCTACTCAGAATAGCAAATATCTTCAAGAAATCCAAAAGTTGCTATGAAGATTATCCACAGAAACAATAAAAATTCAATTAAGGAATTATTTAGACCCTTCTGCTTGCTGCTTACTATCCTAAGAGCAGAAGCTGTCCTTCACAAAAGCAGAACATTCATGATCCTTTTCTCTAAATTTGAAACACTTGGTACACCACAGCAGAACAGAGGTAATAAGCACTTCAAGTGTGGAAAACAACAATTCTACTCTCACTGTGGCTCTCTTTAAAGGGCCTTGATTCACAAGCATGGCCACTTTGGTGGAATTCTCCCTGGTATGAATGACACCACCAAAAAAAAAACCCACAAAGATTTTTAAAGATATTTCATAAGAGTTAAACCTTTACAGCATGAATGGACAGAGAGATGGAATGGGTATTTCAAAGCTTTCAGTGTGCTTTAAAATAAAGTGCTAAATTTAATTACATTAATGAGCCACTGAAAAATCCTACTTCATAAACCAGACTTTATCAAACTAAAGGTTAAAAAACTTAGAAACATTTTAAACTTTTTTTTTTATTAACCCAAACGGTAGGAGAAAAATAGTGACTGTAATAAATTGTTCTTTTAAACAGATAATAGGATTTTTAACTGATGTTCTCAAATGAGACCAGGAAAATGAGTAGCTAAATATAAAAAAAATATTATTTTAATATAATATCTCTCCCTCCATTCTCCAGCAGAAGTGGCAATTCACAGAAGGAACTAGCACAACAGCTAAATCAAAGTCATGGTAAAATGCTAGATCTGCACCTTAGTGAGTGGTTTTTAGGAAGACAGTGTATTTAGTGATAGCATAGGTGGGAGGAGTTGCATAAACATTAGCAACTCAAGTTGCACATTACCCCGTTGCATACATCACACACTTTGGCAGTTCCAAAGTGCAGACTCCCCTACCATGTGAGTTTTTAGCTACTCCTTTGCTTTATCCCCAGGACTTCTAAGCAACCTGTTCAACTCATGATTCCTTACAGGATTTGTGCTTATCAGTCATTCTGTATTTGTGGTCTTACAGGAATCAGATGCTAAATTTACATAGAAAAGAAAACAGTAGATGCCTCACCAAAATAAGATATTAGAGGGATGATGACAATGTAAATGATAAATTTGGGATGGGAGAAAAAATTGATCTGATATAGTATAAACTACTTATGGTGAACTGCAAGCACATGTACGTACAAACACATGTAACTGGCTGAAAATACACGAGGTATAGAATTTCAGCAGACCAAGGAAAAGCAAGAACATGAACATTGCATAAGATGATTAGGCGGATAGCATCAAACATATGGAATATTCTCCTGCTAAAATACACAAAGGATTCTATTGCTATTGAATTTTCACCAGCTGCTAACTTGGCTAATGCTGTTACGAGAACACAGAGATAGGACATGCCTCGAGACTAACATAAGGGGGGATCAGCTTTGCTGACTGCAGTCTTTTATCCACCTCTCCCCAAAACTGTCCCTAACACACACTCTTCTCCAGCTCCAGCTCAGAGCTGCTATTTCTTTCTGGTTGGAACTGTGCTGGAGATGCAAGTACTGTATCAGAGGAAGAAGACTTGGGGGCCAAGAGAAGGATGGAGAGGAAGAAAAAGAGACAGGGAAGCTGTAGACTCCTTCCTGCTTCCTTCTCACTCCCTTTCTTTTCGGACAAAGTGCACAATGTTCTCAATCAGACCTTGATAAAGGGTGTGGCACCCAACAGCCTCCATAGATCACAATCTGCCCAGTAGGAGACACTGAGCATGGAACAGGGTTGAAAATCTGTTGCCTTTTGAAGAAGTTTTGCTAAGTGTTGAGTTCTTTTAAAAAACTGACCTGAGTTACTATCAATTTTGAAAACTGGTTTCCTGTGAGTCTGAAATGCTTAATATTATAGCACCGAAGGGCAACTGCATGAGAGGAACTTGATCCTCAGTGCTAGGTTAACTGAGTTTCTGGTTTTGTGTAGTAAATATCATCAGGTCAATCATGAAGCTGTCCTTGCCCATCCTTCTGTTAGGAAAATTTGCTTACATAAAATAGAGCTTACTGAATCATGTCTATTTTTACACAGTATTTGCAATTCCAGATGAAGGAGAGGGTGACCTGCCTGACATGGACACATTGAATAAGGTGGTCCATTCTAACAAGTTATTGCAACCGCTTTTCCTGTTAAGTTATTTAGGTTTACTTATTCATAATATCACTTAGCACGATTCTTTTCTCCACTTATATCTTTATTGTAACAATAAGTGTCACCATTGCAGCGGCAAGAACAACCCAGAGAAAAGATTGCAACTCATTATCATTCATTACTGTGGTGAAGAGAGATTAGAAACATAATGGAAACTGAGAGAAGATGTACCTTTGTGTCACTTACCTTATACTTCTCTCAGGGCTGGGAACTTCCATGGGCAGTGATAGTGATTCGGTCACTGGCTGCCAGTCAGTGACTCTGGGTGGGTCACTTGACCTTCCAATGACTTCATTGCCCTGGCGTAAGCTCAGATAAAAAGCACAATCACATAGAAACACAGTGCTGTATTTGAGGAGACCTTTCCTGTTTTTACATCTATATTTTTGGGCTTGTGTAGATAGAGCTTCTTAGTGAGTTATAGTTATTTAATACTTCCCATTATAAGACCTAATTTTCAGATATTGTAACTTTGCCAGATTCTAATAGTCCAAGCAAAAACATTTCATGTTGTGTGACTGCCACAGTGTGACAAAAGAAGTAGTAGTAATATTTAGAATTTAAAGGAACATTTCTTAAGATGAAGAGTTGCTAAACACAAAAAAAAAGTTCACAGTGTTAAAATAATTTTTACAACAGAATGACAGACAAGCCCTCTGCTTTGGTAGAGCAATTTGATATTTGCCATCTCAGCTGGGAACTCATCTTTTGCCACCATCTGAAAATCTATGTGTTTTTCAACAAATTATTCAGTTTTGTAAAGAATCTATTTGTTAATATTCAGTGGAAAAAACTTTTGTTTCAGAGACTAAGTTATTTGAAAATTTCCATCAGCATACAGAATGTCCTACTGCCTTGTCTGTCTGAGCAGGCAGGGACCATGGGGGAACAAGCACATTTGATCCCCTCACAGCTCCTCTGCATGACAGCAGTGCCTGAGTGGTAGCTCTGGTCCAGAGAAAGACTCACTTTTTAGCACCTCTCTCCACGATGGCCTTTAGTTTTGCAGTAGTACCTGAACCATGAGGGGAAGGAGAAGCTGGTGAACAAAGACTTTTCCTTTCTGAGCTTACCACAGTCACACATTAGCTCACCTTATTGTAAGGAAGAGTAACAAGTCCAGACTCCAACAATAGCTTATAAAATTATACTAGGAAAGAAACTATGAACATATGTTCATGTCATAGCTGAATGGTGCAATGACACTATGTGGAAAGAGGTTTGATTTGGTTTTGTGTTATGCCAAGTTCTTATGCACTTAGGATATGTACCACTCAGAAGACCAAAGGTCAGTAGTGATTCCAGGTATTTGGTCCAACAACTGAAGGACTTGCTTTTGCATTATCGCCTTGCTACTACAACACCCAGCAGAGTCAGACAGCCTTCACACACCAAAATTCTGCTTTTTGACTATAATACAGCTTCATACTCTGGGGTCTAATGCACAGTCATAAGTTTCTCTGGCAGCAAACTCAGGCTATATTGCAAGGCACAAACATCCAAGCAGTCTCTACAAGAGCTAGATGAAGTAGAAGCTTATCTGTGAATGCATATAGCTCAAGCTTTCCTCTGCCATGTCTACACTTATTCAGCTACACTGCCAAGATTAGTTTTAACTCCATGGAATAGCTCTGCTCTGCAGTATGCCTTGGAGATTTATATAACCCGAAAGAAACAGAGACCAGAAGTCAAGCTTCCAGTGATGAGCAGGAGGAATGACATGTGGCACATCTTTCCTTCTCCTGTCAGTGGCAATAATAAATAATCTGTGACAGTGTCTCACAAATGCATGGGTGTGAAGATGGCAGGGCAAACATACTCCCAAAAATGTGTTCCTGATCTTGGAAATCAAAGTTCCAAAGTAATTATACGCACAAATCTGCCTTACATTTGGGATTTTCTGAGGGAGAAGATTTGCCAGCTGAGCCTGCTGAAAAGTGGACATCAGCAGGTTTTTCAGAAGCTTTCAGCATGTAAGTGGGTGGTATTTCTCAGAGCACAGCCAGACAAGTGTTGAGGATGTTGGATCCCACATCTCATTTCAAAAACTCATATTTGAAAATGATCCAGGACAGCCTGACAAAGTCTTTCTTTAATATGAAAATGCCACTTTACTGAAAACTTTCTATGGGAGAACTTCTCATAAAATACATGCCATAGGACACAGTGGGTCACTGAATTCAATACGTTATCTCCCAGGCAATGGATGCTGCGTAAACTCAACCACAAATTTACCAAGGTCTGCCATACTATTTATTAAATTTCACAGTTCAAGTTCAGACTGCTTGGTTTCGGACTTTTTTCCCCCTACTTAACGTATTGGACGATTCTTCTAAAATTTAATTGATGAATTAAAGTCTTTGAATTATCATGCTCGTCCATGGACAGCACGTGTGTAGCACACCATGGGAAAATCCATCTGGGGTCTGCCAACACTGCATGAACATGGGATTCCCAACATCTGAAGTGACATGAGATTCATCCATCATCTGTATTCCCCTTTTCACTCTACCTTATGAAAACAGCTATTTTATTACACCAATTGCTACATATCCCTCCCCTGTGCAGAAAAAGCGTGATCTTCAAAATTCGGTAATTCTAGAGTCATCTATTCCTCAATTCCTATCTGGTTTGGTAGCAGATATCACCAGCTTGCTTCCTCTTAAGCACAGCACAGATGTAGTCAGCTGTCTTCAGTCTGGTGAATAGTTACCAGTGGGGGTGGAAAAATGGTGAATTGTCACATTTAAAGATCTGATGCCTTTTGTGAAACCCACTCTTCAGTGTGCAGATGTAGGCAGCACCTCCAAATACATTAGGCAATTAAAAAAGTTAATAGAAATTACTAATAAAAGGTAATAAATTTAATCTAAAAATGTTGGTCAGATCATAAATAGTTCCCAGTGATTCATGGGTTTGGAGGTTTTTTTAGGTAGTGTTTATTAGAGGAAAAAATACTGCTCTTTTTGCCTTTTTCAAAATAAAGTCCTGCAGTTGCTAATTCAAGCTCTAACTAAATGCACAATCCTGAACTTGATATTTGCTTGTGCTGCATGTCATTTCTCAACTCAGACTTCAAGACAGACTCAAACCTGACACTTCTGGATCTTTCATAGAATGTTCTTCTCTCCATACAGGCTTCTCTGTCATCAAAAATGTGGCTCAGATATTTGTGTGTGTATGTCTGCAGGTAATGGACAGAAATTTAACAAGCTTTTATTAGCCACTCTTAGTATCAGCCTGAATCTTTTGGTTAGTTGGGAGTTAATTGCCAAAAGGATTTATGGTATATCTAATTGGGTCAGTCATCCTTCTGTGCCATGAACCCTACCAGACTGCCAGTGTGCCCTGAACTCAAACAGAGGGTAAGAGCCCATCAGTTATTTAGTATGTGCTAGAAGCATGCATTTTCTTTTCACTCCATGTGAAAATAGTTAACCATAAGGAAAGAGTCCTACCCCTCCACTTTGCAAAATGGTGAAATTAAGTTTTCCGTACAGCTACCAGGGGACTGCAGTAAATTACCCTGGTAACAGAGTTTACATTGATTCTGAAAAAAGCACTTGTCCATATGTAACAACGATAACCTTTTAGAAGGTTTGGAAAACAAATCTGACACCCCATTAAAAGGCAAATGATTTTTTCTCCACACAAGAAAAAGAAACTTTTAAGACATAGAAGGCTATTAATAAATAATGGGGCTTTTTTATAGGAAAGGCTGACATGAAAGCTTAAGCTATAAACTGTATCAGAGGCAGTATTTTGACTTGTGTGGTTTATTTGTCAAAGCAGTGAGATGGGATCTCATTTTTATTAGCTGCACAAAAGATATTTTATTGAATGTCACATTGTAATTTGATTTTAAAAGGAATAGAAAAAAATTACATTTTCTCGGATACGTAATACTGCAAAAACATGATAGTCATACTAACCACTAACCACAACGAGTAGCAATATAAGTCTTACAAAATATACACTAGTACCTTACCAATGCAAATGTGTATTTTGAGATTCCGTGTACCAGAATATTTTTCCTGAATCTGGTTTCATTTACTACTGTCAGAATAATATATAAAAAATATATGTATGTTATTAAATTATGTATGTAAACAACTAAGAGTTAGATTGAGAAGAAGGACAGCTTTTAATATTTTAAAATTTGTCTTCAAGCTTGTTCACATAGTTCATTTCTTTACAAGAAAAAGATCACAGCTGAATGCAACAGAGAACAGTGTTTATTACCTAGATATGATGGGGATGAGAATAAAGACCCCTAGCAGAAAGTAAAGAAGACTGAGTAAATTATATTCTTTTTCACTTTGCCTTTGACTCCCTGAAAGTTGTTTAAGCCTCCTTTGGTCCACCTCCATGTCCATATTTTTGAGCCCTACTGCCAAAAGCAGCAAGCAGGCTCAATGCTTAAAGAAATAAAAATACAGCTTCCAGTACTTTTTCTGGTGCCAGTTTTGTCACAAGAGACAGTGGCATCGTCCCTGGGTGGGCATCCTGGGCTTGGTCCCAGGATGAGAGCACTGCTGTGGAGTGTTTAGCTCCTCTGCTCTCCTCCAAAGCCACTTCATCACACCATTCAGCCCCGTCAGACCCTGATGGTGACATACCCATTCCCAACAAATGCACTTTTGCTACTCACAGGAAACATCCATTGCCACTTTAACTGATCAATAATAATATATAATATAATACAGATCCCAAAAAACCTCCATACTATTCAAATCAAGGTCTGAGTGATATGGAAACATATTTTCATTAAACCAAAGCCACTGAATTTTTATATTTAGCTCATCTAGTGCCTCACTTTTTGTCAACCACCTGACACATCCAGAAAGCAGTTTACTCAATTTCTACAAATGAAATAGAGGGAAAACGAAAGGAGAGACATTAGTAGGTGAACCATAATCATATTTAAAATCATAATTAGAAAGACGTGTTCTACAGTCCCACTGCTACTCCACCAGTTTAAATCCTGCTTATCCCACCGAAGCTGTCACTGCCCCCTGAACCATTAGCAATCATATATATCTTGCTAGACTCTCAAACTCCTCAGCTGCAAAGAGGTTACAAATAATCAGCTCCTCCTTCAGAATTCAGTAACTGATAGCACCTACCCTTGCATAATCTTATTTAGATAGAATCAGTTCCAGCAGAAACTCAACAGAGTAAGCACTTCACAAACCTTTGTCAATCCATGGTCCTAACCAGGGGTAGTTTAAAATCTGATATAAATCCCAGAGGGAAGCATGCAAGAACCATACATACTACTCCATCCCAAAAGGTGGGATTCCAAAACCGCTAAGGACAATTCAGGGCCAACAGCCTGCAACAGCTCTTGCATTCCTAAAATATTTGAGGTTAAAATCGGTAATGGTCTTTTTTGGCACGACAGTGTTTATTTTTTGAGCACTGACTAAAGCGACGAGATGCAGAATGCACAAGAGTATCTACAGCTGCTAGAGGCTGTCTGCCGTCAAACACGCGCAAGGATGTTGAAACATGCTGGGGTGTCTTTCAAGGCATAGAATTTCTTTAAGACTCCAGTGCCAATTTATTCCCTTTCACTTTTAAAATGAAAATTTTGTTCGAGAATTGGAATGAAGATTGCTTTCCCAAGCTCCATAATTTGGTAATTTGGATATTTTTTTCAGAAGTAAATCTTCCTATAGGCAAAAGAAGACAATCGTCAAATTTCGTTGGTTCTTGCTATTTCAAAATCAGATCCCTACCATTTCCTCTTCCACTTGGTTCTGTAAAGAAAGCAGTAGCTACCACTGTGTTGTGTTAAAAGCTCTCTTCAAGAGAGCTGTAAGGTTGCTATTGAACAGCTCAAGTGCTCAAGGGAACTGAGACAGGAAAACCACACTTTCTGGCAGCTGATTAGGGCGAAGCAGAAGCATGATAGTAACTGATGAGCCTGACAAGACCAAGTCAGGTCTGAAAATATAGAAAAGCATGATTATGGGCTCTGGGGATCTCTCCATTCAAACACGGAAATTCCTAGATATTCTGGCTGGTTCTGGAATTAGGCAGGAGTATCTCAATTTCAAAAAATTCCTATGTTAGGCCTGTATGACCTAACCAAGCATTAAAGTTTTTATTAAGACTTTAGGAACTTCTGGAGGTGAAATCCGAAGGTGTGAACAGAAATTCAGTACAGCAAAATATGCAGATGCCTTCATAAAAGATAAGAGAGATTTAGAACACAAACTCCAACAGCAGCCTCTCAAATCCTCAATGATCCTAAGAAAAGGCCTGACTCCAGAAGTCCTACAGTAAACCTGTAGCTTTGCTGTTGATCCTACAAAATGTAGGAAAATATCCAAATAGGAAAATTCTGGGTGTGTTTGGGGTTTTTTTAATACATCCAGAGGTAAGTTGTTTGGCCTCACAGACTATTTTGGGATTTTTAAAGGAAGAAAATAACAACAGGTATTGTCAAAGTCCAATGACAGTAACACAGTACCTCTCACTTGCCTTACCTATTTGCATCTCTCAAATCTGTCTTTGGCCCCCTACAAGGGTCTCCAGTCTAACTCTCAAAAATTTTGGAAAGTCCTTAAGAAATACCCATTTGTGACCATTAATGGTTTTTTTTTTTTTATGTTGGGAGAGTTCAGTCCCTACATTGAACTTCTATAATAGCACAAATGTTTGGAATAAACCACATGACCTCTGGTGATTCCTGAATAGATTAGTTGGAATGCCAAATATTCCTACGGCTACCACATGTCTGACTTTTCCCAGCCAGTTACCTGGGGCAGATGAGAGGTGCTCATTCTTGCCAGAGACAATACATTTATTTTTCAGACAGACTCCTGAATAGAGGGATGCAGGGCAGCACAGCAGCTCCCACATACACACCCCTCTAAATTACTATCTTGCTTTTGGGGACAAAGGCCTGCTGAGAGGTCACCTGGGCACCTTCCCACACTCTCACCTCCTTACTGTTTTTTGGTACTTGGCTGGCAGAGAAACCATACCCCTACCAATCTTATTAGCACTGTCTTCATCTGATTGTTAGCACACTTCATTTGCCAATTAGCATATTCTTATTATTACTGGCACTTGGCAGTGGCCATAGCAAATAGTGGCAGGAAGAAAGCAAATGTGTCCACTCTCCTCACTGACTCCATTGGAGTCTCCAGTGTTGCTCCCTGTCTCTGCCTCACCTCTTCTACTGGCCAGTTCAGGGCAGCATATATTTCATGGCTGCTTTGCTAAATGACTCTGAAAGCATCTGCTAATTCATCTCTGAATAAGTTTTGCATGCTCAGATTCCACCTACAAGCTTGGGCCATACATTCTTGTCCCCAGCATGGAATCTACAAACTAGGCTGCTCTTTCTGTGCCACTGTCATCTTTTCAAGTCCTACAATCAGCACAAGAGTGGTCCTTAGGAAATTTCCAAGCATTTCAAAGTTTGGCCTGTATCAGTAATTTCTTTGGTTTCTCTGTAGAATGCCGATGAAAAACATTCCTCTTACAACATTATAGTAGGGGATCTGGCCATGTTCAAAGCACTTTAATATCCTTTTAGGGATAGCACCATAAAAGTATAGTGTAACTAATAGTGTCTGAGGATTTTTGTTTATTAATTATAAGACTTAAATGAATGAATTTAAAATTAAAATCTTAAATGAATTTCAGATTTTTAAATTCTGCAGATGGGAACTAGCACATCAATGCCCAAGTACTTATTAGATTTACAAGAACATTGACTTTAAGGTTATTCAAACCAGATTTCTTCTATTAATATTACACTGTTGTGCCAATCTCACAGCAGTTGGTATGTTATGAAGAAAACATCAGAGGGGTGTGGTAGTTGTCTGCAAAAGTTCAAAACAACACCATGGCTACAAACACGATATTGCTCATCTTGGTCTCATATTCTCAACCTTTCCCTGACCCAGGATTCATTACCAACAAAAGGAAAACACGAGGATGGCTCTCAGAGGTTTTTTATTTTCACCTAAGCTCAAGATGTCTGCCATACAGACCTCTCTGCCTGGGATAGGTGCCACCAGCTCCCTTTGAGGTCAGCAAAAGGTACTTGTATTGTGTAGCTCATTTGAACAGGTTGTCATGTTGAGGGTGAGACAGATTATTCTCAGAAGATCTGGCCAGCTCAGATGTAAACTCCCAATTCAGACAGATGAATCCTGCCTCCTCCACTCTGCTCCTGATAAGCTCCATTAAATTACGAAGCTGGTGCAGAGGAAGAGAAAGAGTAGAAAAGTAGCTATTTCTGCAAATACTAAATATAAGGTCCAGCAGGAAAGGTTTACCATCATCAGTGTCACACATGACTGTCCACCCACTTCCTCACCCCCAGAATCACCCCTGGTGCACCAGCTCTGGAAGGAGGCTTTGGAGACTGTCAGCAGCCGTGCTGCTGGGCCAGGCACAGGCACCAAATTACCACCAAGGCTTCCCATAGGAGCAGGGAGCAGAACAGCTCAGGGGTTTTGGCACTGAAGCAGCACGTCCTCTCTCCCTTCATGCAAGAACTCTTACCTTCTCTTGCCTGCAGCTATAAAAATCTCTTCTGTTATTAATTACCTTCAAACTTTTTGAAGTAAGAACAGCTTTATCATCTTATCCCTGACACTGAAATTCACACTATCAGAATTATGTTATTTATTATTCCTTTGCCCCATTAAGAACTTAAAAGTTTTATTTTTACTAATTGCCAGAGATTTGGTGGAAATTTAGTTGGTTTTCTGTAAGTTAACTTTCATTAAGCTGGAGTGTATCACTTTCAGAAATGCAGTAGTGTTCTTCTGTCATGTGAGCACTATTAAAAATGCCCCCTTTTGATGTTGCAACCCCTTTAAATCTCTCCATATATGTGAAAGTCGTCTGGCTCTAAGGCAGGGGTTCTTATTTGGTTTTTTTACAACCTAGCAGAGAATAAAACTAATAAGTATTTCTCATTCTTTAAAGATTGATTTATTATCAGTTCCAAAAACATGCTTTTTCGTTTGGAAAGTCATTTGCTCAGTTATGATTGGATATAAACAGCTGCTAAGGGTCAGCACAGGCCTTGGTGCTTGTTATTGCTTGCACTCCTTATGATTTTAGCTCAGCATAACTAGCAGTGGTGTCCTGGGATTCCAGAGTCTGTACTGATTACCAACAAAAGCCTCTTTAAGATCAGCAGAAGCAGTCTAGGGACTAATGGTGCCAAGGCAGTCTGAGGCACTGGAGCAATGCCGCAGGTCATAAAATGAGCAATGACAATTGCCCTGTCCTTGCTGATTTTATCAGCCTGAGAGTTTTTTAGTATCACACAGAAGACAAAAGGAATGTTTAGTGTTGAATAATATTATCAGCAAACATGACTTGTTTGGGGCTCTTTTTTTGATTTTTGTTTTCTGTTTGGTTTTGCTGCTGATCACTTACTGTGTTCAAAAGACAGGTGGATGTCTTAGTTATTTTTATATATATATATATAAATGGCTTTACGCCAGTGGCACTTCCTTTCACTAGCTACTTACTTTCACTACTTTCTTATTATGCTTATTTTGGAGAAAGGAACAGAGAAAAATGGGAAGTTTTACTATTTTAAGTGTGTTTATATACGCTGTAAAGTGTATATTATTCTTATGTATGAATAGCTAAGCTGTATGTCAAATTCACCTCATCAGTAGAGTTTTCATCCTGGCTTAAGCTAAAATGAAAATGATCTGTGACTGGCTCATCTCTCACTCCAAATGAACATTTCAGAAAACCATTATATGACTGGCACTCTGTGCAAAATGCACAGGGATCAAGTTGAAGAAGTGTTCACGCTTCTTTAGCTGTGATCATCTGAATGAGGAAGATTTCAAAGCATCGTGGAATTCCCTGGAAGTTACACCAGAGATGAATTTGGCCTTTAGAATGAGGTTTTATACATCTCATTCACGCACAGCAAAATGTTTCATCACAAGTGGAGACACTTTTTAAGAGAGTCTTAAAATTAATCCCAAATGAGGAAGCCCCTCTCTGAATGAGTGAAAGTTGGCAGATTTACAAATTCAAACTGAGATGCATTAGCAGATCTTCTGTAGAGAAATTTGTGTAATATCTGCCCATATGATACCTGGTTAAAATCAGGTCTAGGGATCATATTTCTACTGAATTAAATACATAATAGAAATAAAACATGTCAACAAGCAGTTCAGGTTTGCTGTGTTTTGAAGTACTGGCTATTCCCACTTCCAGGAAGAGCCACATATTTCAAGTACACTCAAATTCAGTTGCTCTCAGGCCCAGATTTGCTAATGTGCTTGGGCCCCACATTTACTTCGTATTCATTGAGCTCCTAAATAACTTGCCCATTTCTTAATAAAAAAAAAATTGGAAAAAATAAAGTCCTGAAATTTATTTCAAGGAATCAAAACAGGGATTATTTTTGTGCATATAAAAATCTCATTCCAAACACAGAGGACTTGGGGTGACCAAAAAATTGTCTGGAACTGCAAGCTTGTAATTGCTTTGCAGATCATTTATATTTTTATGCATAATTTTAATGATAACTGGCACAAATCATCATTAATGACAATCCAGAGTTCAAACAGGAAGAGCACAAATTCTATGGCATAATTCATTTCTGGCAGCAAGGGAAACTTAAATCACGATTCAGACAATTATGTAAGCAGAGTGGAGACAGTTTGTCACACATCACTTCTGTCTTGGAATTGCCTGTGTGCTCTTTCAGCTACCTCTGTTGTTCATCTCTAGGTATTCATGCAAGGTGTCTAATAGGATGTTACTGAAGGCTGTCATTGTAAGTGATGCAGAAGACAGAAACATTTAGTACATTATTAAGCAGGGGAACAGAGACAGGGTCAAAAAACAGTAGAAGTAAAATGGCAAAAGAACGGAAAAGTAAATGTGTTATCAAAGGAAGGCTCAGATAAAAAGACACTCTCCACTACATATCTCTATCAGAAAGTAGAATATATATTTTGTAGCAAAATGCCCAACTGCATGCAAAAAACTCTTCATAGAAAACTGAATAATATTGAAGATTCCCTTCAAAATTCTCATGTTTTGGTCGACACACAGGTGCACCCCCTTCACATAAACATTCATTAAAAACTTATAAAAGAATTTTGAGGAGAGAGCCCTCTGATCAAAGAAGACCAGAGGAAATGATGGACAGAGGCAGACTGAATATTTGAGTTAGGTGCCAAGCCTATGACCTTCCCACCTTTCCTATCTCCAGTGGCCTTTCCATCTTTTTGATGTTCAGTCCAGCATGCATCAATA
This sequence comes from Vireo altiloquus, assembly GCA_013396875.1. Lineage (NCBI taxonomy): Eukaryota > Metazoa > Chordata > Aves > Passeriformes > Vireonidae > Vireo > Vireo altiloquus. The sequence goes on along the minus strand of VZRF01001124.1, from coordinate 766,556 downwards.
GCCAGTTTTGCATTTTGTAGGCAGGCAGTAGGTTCCATTAGTTAAATTTCTGAACTTCCACGTGTATCTATTCCCTTCTCAGCCATGTTTAAGAACCGAATGTACACCAAAGAACAAATGTTTCCTGCAGGAGCAGACAGAGGGAAGGCACAGCCCAGAGCAGGCAGTAACATTCTCTCCCTCAACACACCTATGGCCAGCTCTCATCCTGCTCTTTCCTGTCTGCTCCAGCTCTGGGATGGACACCATAGAAAACACTCTTCACTGAAGAAATTTTTGCTGGACAGTTCCCCATCATATTTCCAGAGTCCCTGAGGGATGATCAGTCAATTATCTGTGGCAACATTTGAGGTTCACTGTAATTCAGACAGAATCCTTTAAACAATTGTGTGAAGTACAACTGTGCTTCATGGAGACACATGTGCAGCTCAGATTTCCACAACACTCTGAAAGAATAGCCACAATAATAACCAAGGAAAACTTGAGAGCCCTTGAGTTCTGTTTGTTGATCAAGACTTTAGCTCAGGGCAAAAACACATATATGCTCAATTGACTCTGTGATACTGCTCTTGTTTCACTCTGTGCAGAATAAATTGGCTAATATCAAATTAAGTAAGTGTAACACACCAGTAAGTGTTCAGACTTGTTACATAGAAAACAGCTCACATTATCGATGTTGGGGGGGGATTTTTAAATGGTAAATCTCTTGCCCATTTCTGTTTTGCTCAAGTGAGGATGACTCACAGAGATTCCCAGTCTAAGACATACCCCTAGACACTTGAGTAACTTTGCCCACTTCACAACTGGTCCACTTACCAACACAAGTAAAGTTGTGCAGCTACCCCAATATGTCTTCTGCATATTTTATGCAATTGCATTTCTTTCCTTTAAAAACTCACAAATTTGAACACAAGATGTAGCTTGATTATTTGCAGGAGGAGCTTAAGATGAACACAAAAATATCTGTTTTACCTAGAACCGCCTAATAATCCAGAATCTTCAATTTATTTCCAAAGTTACTCAGACCACTTATTTTTTTTGACACTTTTTCAAATCCAGAAACCACAAGGACATAGTTTCAAATGTGGTTTGTTTTATAATGCTCCTCTTTTTAACATTCAGTGCTACTTTAAAAATGTGTCCAAATATGGCAACATACTGGCCTAATTTTGTGAAGACAATGATAAATAATGAATATTGGTGAAAGAGAAGTAGAATACAAGCTGTTTCAGTAATAGCTGGTATTTTCTTTTTTTTTTTTTCTATTTTTCTAGGAAACAGAAAGCTAGTAATACCAGGAAAGTTTTTTAGCTTTGGAAACACTTCTGTAAGAAAGAAAGAAGTGAATTATTGGTTTCATCCTGTTGTGCAAGTTCTAAAGGGTAGTATTTATAAATTCTACCCCATCAAACAGTTCATACTGTGAACATCAAGAAAAGAGATGTGTTTCAGAAGGAAAAGGGAATGATACCAGGAAAAATACTTTGTGCCTAGTGTAGTTTTGTAAAAGTAAGAGAGGATCTTGGGGGATGAATCCCCAAGAAGCATCAATGAATTAATTGAAGAACGTGGCAAAAAGATTCAAAAGTGCAAAAATAGATGGCATCTTATCTCTAGTATTGAATGGGTAGGATTCTTTTTATAAATCTATTTTCTCTAACTGGACTGTTACGCTGCATCAGCTAACATAATACAATATAAATACCTGTAACAATTAGACTGTGATCAATTAGAAACTAAAAAGCAAAGCTCACACTTCATATCAGTTAAAATACTCATCCTATTTTAATATTTTTATTAAATATTAAAAATATTTTTAATATTTAATATTAAAAAGTTCCCTGAGTCAAAAATATTTGATAAAAAGACAAAAAAAAAAGGTGCATTGTTTGCACAGTTGTAAAATCTTAGTGATTGCAGAAAAAAATCTGTTAATTTTTTGCTTGTATATACCTATTGGTGATTCCTAACAGATGTACAGAAGTAATGAAAACATTCTATATAGAGTATTACTTTAAAATGTTGGGATGTTCCTGTTTCTGTACAGGCAGCAGTTGCTGTGTGCAGACATGTCTGTTACTAAGCATATCTGCCTCTTTTTATGGGACAAAGGTGGGTAACAAAAGTCCTCCTGGGGGTCATAGTCCTGACACACGGCCCATGGGTCCTGGGTGAGGAAAATCTCTCCTACCATGCTGTTTGATGTCTGCTTCCTAGAAAGTTTAATCCTACAAGTGGGACCTTATATTGAACATGTGTAATCTTGAAATTGGAGTTCTCATGAGATTCGAGGCCTAATTTGATAGTCAAAAGACATTTTTGAAGTATCTCTGCTTTGCCTAATGCAGATGTAGAAGAGGGATAAATGGGACACTGCAGGAGTTTGCGGTTGCCGGTGGGCAGCTGAACTGGGTGATGAGTAGAAAGAGAGCAAATATAAGCATGGAGAGCAGCAGGCTGGTGGCTGTGAGGATATTTGGTAAAGACACAATACAGCACCTGAATCTGTAACCCTAGACTCTTTTGTCTGAACTCAGATATTGGTTACTCTTTGGGGAAATTAGCAAGGAGCACTGGCAGGCTTTTAAATCGTGTCAAACAATTTCTCCTGATGCCTGTTTTAAAATAAAGTCTCTTATCTAAAAAGCATGTGGCAGGTACTTGAGCTAGACAAGATGATCTCTGCAGTTTGCAGCATGACTGAGTGATTCAATTTAGGTCACAAGTTAATCTTCAAGTGATAAAATAAGACAGAAGTCCTAATAGTTATGTCCAGTTTCTCAATAAAACAATAATCAATGGAATCCTAATAGAGTGATGCCTGAGCAACTGGATTACTGCTTCGATATGTAAAATGTCTGTTACACAGAAGGACTCTGAAGCACAGGAGTTATCCAATCTGAGAGAAAGAGTGGAGTGTGGTGTCAGGCAATGGCTATGGGAAGGACACCATGGATCCTAACACCCCTTCTACTCTGTAAATGTGCGTGGGCATTCCACATCCTCTCCCACTCTCTATCCATCCTGACACAGTGAATTCTGTGCTACAGGAATGCAGAGTCTTTTCAACCTTCTCATAACAAGGTCCTCCAAACACAAAGTTGCAAATGATGAATGTCCTTAACCTTTCTATTATCAGTTGGGGGCTAAATATTCATAAAACCATATGTGAACATTGTGCTGGTTTTCCCTTTATTTGAAGATTTTATCTACTGGTCCAACACATAGACTGAGAAAGTAACTGGCACCTAATTTGGAGTTACTTTTACTTTCGATGAACATATTCCTTGACTAATAACCTGGTCACCATGCAGTGTGTTAGTGGATTCAGATTTGGCCCCAACCCACTGTAGACCAAGCAATCTCCGGCATGTGAGTCGTTAGAAGAATCCCTCTGAATGTCACACATATAATTGCAGCAAAAAGACTACCTCTATTTACCTCTCCTGGAATGGCTGTAGTGTAGACAAGCAGGCTCTGTTGACATTTCTCAAAACCAATTATTCATCTGTTAACAATTCACCTATTCTGTCCCTCCTGCCTCCTTTTTAAGGTCATGCTTTTCATGTAGATATTTAAAAGCTTCACTATGCAACCTATATAAAGCCCTTATTATTGTGAAAAGCGTTAAATAAAATATAGCAACTAAACACAGGATAAAAAGAGGATTAGAATGAACATGCCTATTGAAGAAAATGCCTGTTTAACTCCTTTTGAATATTGAAAACCTTGTCTGTAATCAATATTTATTTTAGCCTTCACCTTGTCCACAAAAAGCAGTCCTTTCTCTATCTGTTAGGGCATCTCTAATTTGGAGAAAAGTCATGCCATCAGGATGTTTCTTCAAGGATGTTGAAAAGTGTAAAGTTAAAGTTAAATATTTTTATGAATGTTTTGAAAAAGTTAGGGAATTCTAATCAAATATATTATAGATATTTTCTGTTACGTCAGCTACTTCATCTGTCGTCAAAAAATAAAAGACATTCCTTCCAATGCAATCTCTAGTATTTTGCTTGGATGTGCTTCAAATTACTCAAGACAGAAATATTTTTATACAATTTTACATTATTTATATCTTATGAAAAGCTGAACTTGCCTCTGATAAGGAGAAAAGTCCCAAAGATGACATAGGTGTCATGATAAAGACTATGCTGAACATCACAGAAATCTGTGACCTCGTGCAGAATACAGATCAGGCATCTCTTTCTTGCTACCTGAATTTCGTTTTAAAGGCAGAACAGATGCAGACTGGAGCTGGCATCAGAATGGGGCAGACTGTAACACTTTTACTCACACCGAAAAGCACTTTACTCCACAGGGGTGTTCCTTGACTGGAGCGAGCCTATTTAGTATGAGTCTCCATTTAGTGTGAATTAAGGTACTGTAAATTTCACTAAAAGTGAAAGCACTTTTGCATTGTTATAAAATAATTCTAACTTTGATTTGAACTCATAGATTAAGTGTCCAGAAGAGTGGGATGATGTATTTGCAGGTCTTGCACCATCATCCATAAAGAGAACGAGAGGTTACTAAACTCAACTGCAATTGCCTGAGCTCCTGTGAAACCAATCCCACACAAGACCACTTCTTGGAATACAGCAATAGATAACATAGTAACTAGAATGGAAAAAAACAGAATAGGCAACAAATTTATAACACAAGTTATTTGCAATCTAACTGAAAATCAGGACAATTAGGTGTAAGACTACATGATAGAAGATGAGCCCTGCAGTGTATATATATCTCAATGACAGATAAGAAACTAATTTAGGTATAAGTAAGGTGATGTCACTACCACCCAAACACAGTGGATCTTCTTAGAATTAAAATTAAATTATGTTTGAGGAAAAGTTCAGAAATACTTGGTTAAGTTCTGGTGGGTTTTATTTTGCATTTACAGTATTCACCAACTGAAAAGAGTAAAGAAACTACTAGTTGACTGTTCGTTTGGCATTTCTGGTTGAGAGCAGAAGGGGGGAGAACGTATTCTCATGAGGTTTCCAGCAGTTTTCATGTCAAAGAGGTTAGAATAGTTTGAATAAACTCCACATAAACATCTGGGACCAGATTCAGGGGATATTCCAGCTGCTTTGGAGCAATTCAGTGACACAAAGCAGCAGTAAAACCCACTTTACTGGCCATTTAAGTCAAGTTTATGGCTGCTTTGCATTCCCAGAACAGCTCAAAACAGCCAATACCCGTGAAACTTACTCTGAATTTCTGGGCTTTGAGCTGAGCTTCCACCTAACTCCAAAATCCTCTAATGTGTCCATTTCTACTAGACATAACATCCTAACTCAGCATGTGTCTGCTCATCACCGCCTTTGTTTACAGCATGATTGCAATGATCTAATTAGGTACTAAAAGTACTTTCAGTCAATTAAAACTCCTTGAAGTTTCAAAAACCACGACTTTCAATGAGTTCAAGTAATTGTTAAAGAAATGTAACATTTTCTTTCTAATTAATTTGTTTCTCAGGATGCACACTGTCATTTCAGTCCCTGTAATGTGGTATAACTCTTGCTAGCAGCAAACTATCAGATTTGCACTGAGTTTCCCAGACCTCAAGAATGAAGCTTGCCAAGCTTGCCCCATCTGGGCTTTTCTTGTCCAGCTGGCAACTTTGCTCCTCTTGATTTGTCTTTAACATCAAGTTTTCTAATGTAACAGGTACCTCTGGCTGATTTGTTTTACTTTTGTTAATTTATATGGTATACCACTATGATTTCACAACTCTAATATATAATAATGATGTAGTGTAGAGAAACCCAGGCCTGGGGTGACAGCAGAGAAGTGGAGAGAGAGGATGCAGTCTAGAGGAATACCTCCATGGGATGATAAGAAATATGTACACAGGCTTGGTACTCAAGACCTGCAGCTGTAAGCAACTAATTTACAGTCAGTTAAAGAAAAGCACACCTGGGATTGGAAAAACCTGGGCTTAGGTATAACTGTGAATAAAGACAAAACATCTAGCTTTCAAAATGGGCACGTATCCAGCAAATTTGGACATAACTTAAAGATGCAGACCCATGAGGAAAGAGAAAATATGTAATTATATGTTAGCAAGCATATAGAAAGTCCTTCGTTGAGGAAGAGGAAACCATCAAGATGAACACCATATTTCTTTGACTGAATGACAAGAAGCTGACAAGTCTGCATTGCACCCCTAGTATACTTAAGAGCAAAATGAAATCACCAACATTGGGAGCAAGAGGACATGGAAAATCTTGAGCATAATAACAGAAAAAGGGGTGGAAACTAAGCATGCATATAACAATTTTAACTACATTGTTATTATTAATGAGATTTTCTGTATTAAAATATTATTTTCTGAAATTGAATTTGCACAAATGATTCTTGGATTATACTGAAAATATTTTAGACATGACAGCAATAAATTTTTGGCTAGGTATATAAAGGGTGTTTCTTTGCTCACGAACAGTATCGTGTGCATAACACATATAACAAATAACAGTGATCACCCACCACCTCCCAGGATTTTGCAGAAATACATTATTGAATGTTCTTGAAGACATTGCATATTATAATTATGAGTACCATCAACTGAATGTGGTAGGAGGGGTAAATGAAAAATGGTGAGGAAATTAATAACCCTGTACTTAGAACAGGGTTTGTATTTTGTAAGACAAATAAGGCTTGGATCTCCATACCACCTCTGAAGAATAGAAAAGTCGTGAAGGACCAGTCAGTCGTTCATTAGGAGAAGCAGGAGTCCCTGGAACTGTAGCATAATGGCGTTGGCTGCAGAAGCTAAATTAACATTACACCAGCAGCCATGTATTTCCTGGTTTTTCAGTGCTTCATTTAGAAACCTTAATATTCGTTTAACCACAGGTATTTAGAGTAATGTATATACAATATCTGTTTTCTCATTAGATTTTTTTTTTCTTTTTCTGCCCATCCCTTAATAGGGATGGATGGAGCAATTAAAACCCAGCTCCACTTCAGAGCATACAGCAAAACCCAGGAGGAGCTTCTGCCTCTCGGAGTGCCAGAGGGCATAGCTGGCAGCAGCTGTGCCATTTCTTCCAAAAGTGTTATATATATATTTATGTATATACTTTCCTGCAGCTAATTATTTCAGATGGACACTCAAAAGGAAGCAGAAGCTATGACCTGATTTATTCTAAAATGCCTTTAGTATTTATTAGTACATTATATTACAGCCAAAATAGATTTTACAAAGGGAGGTGAAGGTAAAAAGGGACAGATTCCTTAATCTCCACAACCTCAGAATATCTATAAGGAAACATCCCATTATGTCGCCATTATTATGTCTGCATACAAGTTTTATCTAACAATATACTCCCATCTCTGAGCCAATTTTCACTAATTTTTTCCTCTCTTTTCTCTCATTGCATTTTTTAAAGTGGTTATAAATATGCAAGAAGTTTATTTCAGTCCTTATTTTCAGCTTGAATAATTTCAAATTCAATAGAGAAATTTTTGCCTATTTGCAATGTATATACATTGCAGAGAAATAAACATATACCATATATTATCAAAAATGTATACATCATATTTTCAATTACATACTAATTTGATTTAGTACATTAAAAACTCATTCTGTTTTTTGTTGTAAAGTTTGCCTCCTGCAAATCCCAAATAAGAAATCTTGTACTGATTTGTGGATTAATTTGCCCTGTGTTTCAACTTTACATTTTTTTTAGGCAATGAGAATGAGCAATCCTACATTGTGGAAACCTCACCAAGCCAAAAGTCCCAATTAGAAGAGCATAGGAATGTGAACTACCCCAAAAAGCAGCTCTTCTCCTTCTATGGGGTATCTTAGGCAGACAGAGGTTCATGTTCAGATAATCTGAAATATATCACCTTGCATCTCTTAGGTGTATAAAAATGTTTTCATTTGAGCTATTCTAAATCCTGAACTAAATATCATAATATGTCACTTCCTACTTATGGCATACTGAACAATTCCAAACTTTTATGAAAAATTATGATTTGATATATAAAAAGTTTGTTCACAACATCACAATGAAAATTCACAGTCAGATCTATATTTGATCTGAACCAGTGTCACAGTAGATTAGAGTAAAAGACAGATAACTGAAAAGAATGATGTATTTTCGTTAAATTTCCTATAATTTTGTTTATTAATTAATTAAAATGAATGAGATTCTTCCCTTCTACTTCCCTTATCCACCTCACAGCTTATCCATTTTGCCATACCTGAAACACCAAGTTTTCTATGGAGGAATATGTGGGTTTGGGTCATTGGAGAAATGGGGAGAATTTTTTTTTTTTTACAGTATTTAATCTTCTGTAGCCAAGATCCTTGGGTGTTTCTATAGTCTTTGCTCCTCTAGGGTTTTTTATGGTTCCAAGAACAATGATAATGAAATAAAGAAAGAAAATACACAACCAGTGGTACTTACTTATTTTAAGATGCTTCTTTTTCTACATCACAATAAAAACCAACCATGAGCCTCATGAGTATAACACAGAAGACAGTATTTTAGTGCATTTCATGCTCTATTATCTTATTTAGTGATACATCAGATTTTAAAATTAATGTAACAATACCATTTACTTAAATAAACTATGCCACAAACACAGGGAAAAGCCATTGAGAAGGATTAGCAGGAAGACAGCTTTTAAGATGTCTTTGTTAGCACAGTATATTACATTTAAAAATACACAAAGTTAAGAACATCACGTTTGCTTTTTTATCGTTAGCTGTCTGATAGGCTATTTATTTCAGAAAATAGTGATTGAATGCTGGCTGCCAGGTAATAAGCTTTCTCTAGTCTGTTATAGGAATTAAATTATCAGCAATCAGTACTGCTCCTGGTAGCCATGTATTATATGTACAACACACTAGCTGTCCTTTAAATCAAGATGTATCTTTTAATCAGAGGTATCTTCTTTCCATAAAGAATTCGAAGTTGGTGCAATTCCAAACCAAGCTAGAAAAAAAAATAAAAAGGCCAACTCATTCATGACTTAGAGTGACTGGTGCTGTGGCAGTTATTTTTATTTCCAGTCGAGCCCTCGGCGGTGGCTGCGTGGTGCAGGTCCCTGGGAAGGCTCGGGGCTCTGTGAGACACTCACTCTCCTGTGCTGCCCCAGAGGTGCAGCAGGAAGCGCCCCAGGAGCTCTGTGCTCCACCACGTCCTCTTCAACAACTGCACCGATGAAAGGGTCAGTCATCTTCCACAGCCACATACCAGACTGCCTTTTGCTCTCTCAAAGGAGAGGTTAAGCCACTTGATATGAGCTCGGGAGCGGCCAGGATATGCTTCTTCCTTAAACGGCAGCAAAATAGCTTCACCAAAGGCCTTTGTGGGAAGCAAGGTAAATCCAGAAAGAGCTGGGATTTGTGAGCCACTACATAGGGCAGTTTCATTGTTGCTTCCCCAAATACTGCCAGCTGAGAGACCCCAGTGTTCAATTACCAGCATACCACGATGGACACAAAGAGCAGGTGTCTTTCTGGATCTTTTCTAATGAAAGAGGGCAGCAGTACATATTAAGGCTCTGGACCTCTTGTTTATTTGATGCATTCTCTTGTAAAGTCTTATCTAAAATTTTCTGCCTTTATACATGTGAAAATTCATCTAGGGAAGAAGAGAACCTGGACTGAACATGGAACCTGCCCATATACCATCTTTGTCATATCTACCCTAAAGAGTTAATACCTGTGATGAAAAAAACAACCAACCCACATGCCACAGATTCCAGATATGCATAAAATAAACCCAAAACTCACAGATTTGAGGCATGCAACAGGAAGGATTACTTCCCCTAAATACTACCCACTTGTGACAGTCAGAGATAGAATATCAGATTAAACTGGTTATTTTAACTGTTCCCCTGTTCTTGAGACTTGATCTTGAGATATTCTCTGAGATGGTCAACACTTGACAGGACAAGGACACAAAAAACTTTTCGGAGGGTTGGAGGGCTGGACCAGAAGAACTCTGAGGGCTCCAACAAAAATTATTCTGCAATTCTGATGTCACTCTATATGATTTTTCCTGTGTAAGAGATTATTTTCCACACCATGAACATTGACTTCTTTAAGGACAGCAAGAGAAAAGGATTAAGGAGGGTCAGAGTGGTGACTGCCCACAGCCATTTATCACCTTAGGAATTCTCATTCCTATATTATGGAAGCCAGTGCACCAAAAAAAACCACAAAATGGCCAGGGAAAAACACAAGGTGTCAGAAGACCTAGTTCTATCTTTCCCCATCTTTGAAAACTTCCAGTTTCTGGAGCAGCCATAAGAGAGTCACTGACTTTTCATGCTGTGCACCCCAGTCACCTCCTCTGAGAATCCCCCTGCATGACATTTACTTTAATAGGTCTAATTATAAAGAAATGCACTTTTCAGTCAGAACCGAAGAACCAGTAGGTTTTCCTCTTTAACATGCCAACCAGCTGTTTTGAAAGGTACTTCTCTAATCTCTTTCCTTCCACATGTTCAAACAGATGAAAGTAATTTTGTGCTCAACTGTCTATAAGTAATTAGACTGGGATGTAAAGGAGTCTTTATGTATCAGTTCAGAAAGAGCTACACTCTTAGCATACAGAATAATTATTAGCAATCTTCTTCATCTGTAAGGTATACCTTATGCATTTTACATGAGTTCCCATTATTAACATAACCTGACTATCAAAGCTCCATTGAAACTGGTGTCTTCTTTTTCATGTAACTGACTGAAATTCCCCAGAAATACAGTAATTTGAAAACAGCAATGCTGATGATTTGTTTCAGCTGTAATTTGTTATTTTTTTCCTCTTTGTTGTTTTTCTAGTAAAGACCTAAACCAGTGGGGCTCCAATATACACAAACAAGTGTTCTGCTTTTGCTACAAGATGGATATTAATATTCAGTGAGGGTCCTAGAATGCTGCCTTTTGTCAGTTTCCTGGGCTAAATTCCCTTAATCTTGTTAATTAGGAGGTCACAAAAAGAATACTTTATTGGGAAACAAAATGTGTGTTCTAAAGATAGGTTGAATTAAATTGATGAATTTAGAAGGAATGATGACAGTAGAATTCTTCTTTAGAATCTGCCTCTGAACTGTGCTTGACATGTCTGTAAACAGGGTGGGCAATTACTGAAAAGTCGGAGGGGTAGAAGTATCTTTTGAACAATAGCTATTAAAAAAGTTGGAATATCTTTCACAAGAGAAGTAAAAGCTTCAGGACTGGGACTGTACTCAGTGTAAGGAAAGCTGGAGAAAAAGCACATGCCATCCCATGTCTTGCCTCTTTGCATGCAGGTGCATGCAAAACTGAAACAGGTTGGAAGGGATCCAGTAAAAGGCAAGGTACTTCCTTTTCATCCTCTATGACAAATATTTTTTGAAAGCAAATTGCTTCCTCAAACATATACCTCACTTCACAGCTACATACCATGACCACATCTTTTCATGAAGTCTCAATTTTCTTAGAAATAAAGTACCATTTTAGTTTCTCTAGAATCACAAGGCATCCTCAGGATGTGAAGTCTGATCTTGGTGTTTTCACCACCAAAGATGGAGGAGAGATTGTTATTTGCCAACAGACAGATCTGCATCACAAGAACAGTAGTAGAGAGGCCAAAAGCACTCATTTTTTTGGTCACTACCAAAGAACCAGTATTTTGCCCAAGCACACGTCAGAGGGACTTGGTGTAACCTTCAAGGATTACATGTCAGTGCAAGTGACTCAGATGCTCAGCGTCTGTCCCCAGAGTAAGACACGCTCTGTGAACACAACCAGAAGTGAGGCACTTTTCATTTGTTGTTTTGACTGACAGAAACTATACTCTATAGATGTGTTAGAACAGCAGGCTCCTGCCCTGAAGAGCTGATTTTCTAAACAGACCAAAAAGCAGCAAAAGACCAAAATAAAACTGAAAAGAGAAGTGAAGATTTTTTTTATACAACATGTTACAGCTATGAGAAGTGGTCCAGCAGGACAAAGCCAGGGCATTAATCTGTCAAATCCATGTCATGACAAAGGTATGTCAACAAAACACTGCGATAATGGATCAAAACACTGATCTGCAGCTCCATCCAGTCTGGCCAGACATACAGTGAAGAGTAAGAATAGCCATACACCAGATATGTACTTCTTAAACATGCTGGGAAAGGCTTGAGAAAAGCCCTGAGGAGGATTTATCCCACTTCTATATAGCCTTGTGAGGGAAGTGGGAGATGCACAGCCTCAGGGGGTAAGCTGGTGGCAGAACATGTGGCACACTCACTACCAACTCCCAAAAAGCAGACACACACTCTACTCCAGTTAGTCTCCTCCTGAAAAACCTAAGATACTTATTCTGTTTACTGGCTAGATGTGTGCACATCTGGTACATACCCTAGCAGAAATCACAATAGCAGCAGGACAGAGCCTGTCTGCAACAAAGACAGTTTTTCACAAGACTGATTTTCAAAATTAGAAGTAGCCCAGTGAAAGGATCCACCACAAACCAAACGAAAAGAATTGGAAAATTACCTTATGATGCAGGTGAAAAGGAAGAGTTATATTTGCACACTTTGTATCAAAAAGGGTAAATAACGTTCCAGATTTAACTTTCAGATAGACAAAAGATTACTACTCACTAGGCAGGAAAGGATGGCTTGAGATGATGAGAGCATCAGGCACTCATTTTACCATTAGAAATCAATTAATCTCTGTCTGGCCCAGAGTTCAAGTCATGTGACTTCATGCATAACACTTAATGCATTCAAGACTGCAATGTAAGTATCCCATGGAGGCACAAAAATATGGAAACAGAACAGGGCTGGAACTGTATTCTTGCCCTTCACATTATTTTGTTTCTCAGAGACCAAAGGTGTGTATGATACATTACAAATGCACTCTCTCTGCAAATATCCAAAATAATGACTTCCATGTTATGTATTAAAGATGTTCTTGGAGGCTTGAAGGAGTTAGGAAAAAGTTCATCCCCACTTTCTCTGGAATGTCTTTACTGGATAATTCCACTCCTCACATAGACTCCTGGATGTTAAAGAAAGCACAATAGGAAAAACAACAATAGCTCAATATATAAAAACACATACATTGGTAGAAGTCAAAATTACTCATCACCTTCACCTGAATACAATTTCTGTGTTCTGGTAGGTTTTTCTCATTCATTGTAGGAAGAAATGCTATGGTTTATGTCCATTATTACTTGACTGCTTTGCTAAAGCTCTGGTTTTGTGGTGAGCACCAAACTATACAGGGGTTTCCATCATTGCTCACAATGGCATCACCAGAGATCTGGAGATTTGGTCCCACTGCACCTTGTGAAAAAAGCAAATAAATATACTGGTGCACATTTCCTGAGCATGGGGAGGTGTCAAAAAGACCCCCAAGAACCTCTTGACCGGGTCTGCTCTCAGCTGGCTATGCCCTATCACACTATACTTAACAGGAACAACAGGAACAAAGAGTGTTTTCTTTCATCCTAAAAATCACTGCCAAAAGCAGAGTGAGAAAAGGACCAAAAAAACCCAGGACCTTGCCAATCACTATGTTAGGGACTACCTAACATAGCTGTTCAGTCACACTAGAGGGAGCATGGCAAATCTGAAAGAATACAGCTATGTCCTGATAGAAACTTACCACCATGGGGATCTTTAGGAATCAGTAGGACTCTGTGAGAAAAGAGGTGTTGGAAAAGAAAACTCCAAGAAACAAAGGACTAACATATAAAACATAACTCCTGTACCCAATTAAGGAAAAACCCATGGCAGACAAGGACTTCATTAGTCAGAGTAGATTTAACACAAAGGTGTTTAGTTGCTCTGTGGATGCCCTAGAATGGGTAGAAAAACTACAAGACATCCCACATATATCATGACATTCGTGTGACCATTCAGCTGTGTCAGACTAGTTTTTATGTTATATGGCACTCTGAAGTTCATTTCAAATACTGGGGACATACAGAATGAGTAAGTTGCACAGAGTAAGGTGGGTAGGTCAATAAAAAGAGAAACAAAAGCTGTAGGTAGACAGAATAAGTAAAAGGGAAATCTAATTTTTGCCTTGACACAAACCTTGAGTATAAATTTTTCTATCTAGATAAAACCCTAATAAGTCATGGGTGGTCTCTGAGGATATTTTTCATCATTAAAAAAATTGTTTTATTTTAAAAGGTGGAATATTTGTTTATTGTAACCAAGAAGTAGAAGAGGGTCTGCAGACAGGTCCTGCAGATAGTAATTTTTCTTAAGATTATTCTTTACCAGAAAATGAGTCATCTCTGATTTTTTTTTTTCTTTTTGTTCGTGTTGTGGCTTTGCCTTGTGTTTATTAATTTTATATGATATGAATTATACCAAGAATGTACATCATGGGAATATGTCTTGTTGGAGAAAAACTGTGGAATTTTTTTTCATTCTTTTAACTGAGGGTCTGTGGCTGTTTATTTTGTTTTCCCTAAATTCCATGAACAATCACCATGATTTTATGATCTTTCCATTCGCTACACTTTGAAATATATAAATAGCATTTGAAACAATGAGCAAGTTTCACCAGGAGGCTCTGGCTGCCTGATGCTGCTGTAGTGAGTGGATGCTTTCCTAAGCCCCCCTGTGTTGGTTCAAAACCACGTGATGAGCTCTGACCCCATCCAGTAAGGCTCTTAATTCCAACAGGTTTGTTCTCATGTTAAAAAAAAAGCCTTTAAGTGTTCTCTTGGATTAGAGATCCAAGTCTGTGTGTCACTGTGCCCCACTCTCACTGCTCATAAGCATCCAAACACAGAATTAGATGGACAGTGGTGTCCTCTCAGTTTTAGGTCAGACAATGATCTATTTTCTTGTAAAATTGCACAAGGAAACTGAGCCAAGTATCTACTGTCCCTGCTCAATCCCAAGAATCAAAATAATGCAGGACATATAAAATGGAAACGAAACTTTCCATTAGAATCCTATCTCCTGACAATAAAATTCATCTGTGTGACATAACTAAACTACCTTGCCTTTCGAAAATTCTCAGCTATAATTCTCCTCAGCGGGATCACACAAACTGAGATCCTAAACTGCAACATCTCGAAGGAGAATTTCTGGTGCTCTTTCTAGGGAAGCTAGGGCAGTGAAAGATGCGGGCTGTGCAGTTGGTCTCCTTTCTCCCACAGGAGAGAGCTGGAGACAAGAAAAAAATGTTACACCATAATACTCTTCCTTCAAGACATCTAGCTGTGGGCAAGCAGGCCCATTTCATGTTTCTGTTGAGGAACTTGTCTCAGCTATTGATGATGATAGCAGAGCTGTGGAAATAAAACAACCAGGTACCAGCACTGGTTCTTTGTTCTCAGTAGGGTAATAAATACAAGTACCTTCTCTAGTAAATAAACAGACTGTTGAAGAAATTCTTTTGATCCCTGTGAAAGCCCCATGTTCAGAAAGCATTTGCTCTTGATTGCTCCATTATGGGTTCAATCTCTTTTCAGATCACATCGTTGATCTCCTCTCTGAGTTTTCATCAGTGCTGTATTTAATTGTGAGGAACGGTCTGAAAGAAAGTCTTGCCAGTTCATACCAGCCTCCAGAGTTCAAAGGAGGGATACGCTTCCTCTCAGTTGTTTGAATGTTCACTCTTCATTTCAGGTTGTCTTTGAAATTCACTTTGCTTCTTAAAGCTTGTTTTGTTTGGGCCATTTTCCCCCCACAGAACACAGACCATAAAGAATTCAGAAGAAAACAAATTGTAGTGAAGAAAAAACTAGAGCAAAACCATAGTATTTTATCTATATTGAATTCTTTACTGTCTACGATGTTCCCTCTCTGTCACCTGAAATATTGTTCCTGCCTGGGAAAAAAAAATACTTTTAACACAATTTTTAAGCAGCTTGGTTTTATTGAGAAAGGTGATGATGAGTTAGTGGTAATATGAGTCAGACTGAGTGCTTTCATGTGTCATGTCTCATCCAGAATTCTGGGGTTTTTTTTCCTCTGAGAATGTTTTTACAAGGAATGCGTTTTTCTCATCTTCATTTGTGCACACTACAAAAAACACCTCATTATTTGATAAGTCGGCAACTGTCTGTGGCCAGGACAGAAAAACAGACTTCTTGGAAAGAGGTGTTTCTGGAAAAATTGCACAATACCTGCTCAATGAATGAGTAAAGGTAAGTGTTAGCAGTCTCTCTGCTTTCACTTTACCCACATTTCCTTAGAGCAGTTCTTTTTGATAACTGTTGCTAGAATGCATCATGATCCCAGGAGGCTCTGCAGGACATCAAGGTTTTGTTTCACTGAGAAATTCCGCTTACATGCATCCATTCCAACTTCAGTCACCTAACAGAAGTTCCTGCTCTGGGAGCTCCTCAGTGTAGACCTCCCTCTGGTGAAAAGGAGATTGTCAACTTCCCAGTTAAATCAAAACTTAGGAGGGCTGAACAATTTTCCAGAAGTATGTGTTTTTCTCCATTTCCTATGGAGGGGATCTCAGTGCACTAAGTCATCTTACGCACTTCAATTATGCGTCTAAAATTACAGATGGCATAAAATCTACCCAAATTACATCCTGGAAAACTGAGGGAAGAGGATAAGTACTACCTATGCAGGCAGGTGGATGAGCAGCACCAAAGAGTGGGTATTAGAGAACATTCAAAAGACAAAGTTCACCTTGGTACTTTTTGCACAAGCTATGGATGTAAGGCACCTCTGTTTGGTTCTCACTCTACCACAGTCTGGTTCAGAAAAATTAGTTGCCTCTTTCTTTGGTCCTCATTTGCAAAATGAGGAGAAAACCTTCCCTTCCCTGAGAGTAGGTACATTACAGATCACAATATGGAATACAGGGAAATCCTGCGACAAGAGGCTTGCCTGGGAGCAGGTATCTACATTTCCTTAAAATAGATGGACAAAATAGAACTATAGCCCTGCAAAACTGGCTTATTGCAGCATTTCAGGAGTACATGGATATTCTTAAAGCAATAAAGGACAAATGACACCTTCAACAGCACCTACTTCTCAAAGAGGGTGTCTGCAACACCATACCATAATCAGAGCTAAACACAGATATGAGCTGTCCCAGGGTATATATAAGCCAATGTAAATTACATGTCATGGACTGTATAGTAAAAAAAATCAGTAATGGGGGATGGGAAAAGGAGAGGGAAGTTCCATCTTCATATTTATTTTGCTTCATAAATATTCATTCCCCCTATGACCCTCTCATGTCCTGGCACACAACTATGCTGTTTTTCATTTTACCATTAAAAATGTCACATCATAAACAACCAGCTCCAGCAGACATGCATAAAATCTCACACTCAGCCGAGCCCATAACTTTCCATGAGTAATCAAATGCTCTATGCAATAATTTTTAAGCTGATAATTATGCACTATTTGATCAGCTTGTATGTTCATACTAGACACCTGATTAGCAAACACTACAGTCTTTACTCATTTTTCTTCCATTGGCTGGCTGTTTATCTATCTATCTATCTATCTATCTATCTATCTATCTTTTATTTATGTACTATGACAGTGTCTAAGTAATTTCTATGTATTTAAAAACAGAAACAACATTGTCTTTCTTAATTTCCTTTTATTCTTTCTTTTCCCAGCTTGATTAGTTCATAGGTTTGTCGATTACTTATATTACACTTATTTTGCCTTGAGATTAAACAAGTTTTTTACAGTAGGCGATTGTGAATTTTGAAATCTAAGGCTTAAAATTCCTGACTTCTGAATTTGTTCCTGAAAAAGCAGGAACCACCTCTGTCATCTTGATGGAGACAGAAGGTTTTGCAGTGTTACTGCTCCATCTCTTGAGGGCACACTGCTTGGGAGCTTCCCCTGCTGAATAAAGTCTTGCTGGCTCAGGGCACCTTACTTGCCATGAGAATTCCTGATTATCTCTTGGGAAGAGAAAAGACCCCCAGTCATCCTGGACATCTTCACACCATAGATACTGTAGTTTACTCTACATTTAATACCAGCAGATAATAATTTCATAAGCACAATGGGTAAGGGCATTGAGCTCTCACAGTAGCCTTCTGCACCCCTAAAGGATAAAAAAACTTCAGCTTAACTATCTGAAGATAAAACCTGCTTAATACAGGGAGAATATTATGCAAGGGGTACAGTCTCCAAGCGCCTCTTCCCAGAATTGCTTTGGCAAAACTTTAATCAGTTGCTCTTAGCTGAAGACACACACAAAAAAAGTGGGTTGATCACTCAGCACTATTCTCTGACTCACTGAAGTGTTATTACTGAACTCATCTTCTGGCTTTCACTATGCACAAACACAAGGGAGAAAGAAAGAGCAGGCCTGCCCTGTTCCCATGATAGTGGCAGTCTAAAACCGAGCCATAACACCCATTTAGTGCCTCTTTAGAAGAGCTAAATGGATTTTGTAAATTCCATTGGTAAATTAGTGCTGGTGTTATTCACATAAATCTTGCCATTAAAATGATTTACTTCAACTGTAGCATTATTAATGTTCAGTAAATTAGGTCCATAAAATGACATTTGCCATGCCATTAACTGAAGATAATCCACAAAGCTCATTTCTAAACCCCTTTATATTTTTTTATAATGTCCTTCATAAACACTGCTGTAGCGCTCTGAGATGCATGCAGTCATCAGTATATTGATAGCTCTGACACAGCATACGCTTCAGATCAATTATTGAATCAGGAGACTAATTTAAACAATTTTACTTGTGGTCAGAAAAAGATTCATTATTTATGAGTGCAAACAACACTGTATCGTTGTTCTTCAATTCAAAACACATGTTCCGTGGAACATCAGCCCTCTCCAGACTGTCTTCAGTCAAAGTAGATAATAGCCCTGGAAAATTTCGGAAATTTCAGAAAATGGCTGAACAAGGATATCAGGAATTAAAATAGAGACCTTGAAGCAACCAAGAAAACAAAACTATTTAAAAATTCCTTACAGATTGGCCAAAAGATAAATCTCATAAAGCATTTTAAGTTCATTAACATCTTTTTTCATGTTTATATATATATAAAGTGTTTCCGTTAAAGTCCAGAGGTGGTTGAAGTCCATTTACACTTTTAGTTTCATTTGAGGTGGAGAGGTCTTAGAAGGTATTATTAATTTCTCTGACCTCTCAATTGCTTGGTTCTACTAATATAGAAAATTTCAAACCTAACACTAGCATTATCATTTTTTGAGACTCTAAGTGTCCTCTGATCCCACTGATGACATGAGGATGATGTCATTGAACCACGTGTCTCTTTATGGATTTGCAGAGCAGAAGATCCATAAATGACTTCACTGCATTGGGACAGAAGAGCCTGCACCCACCTGAAAAGAAAATGACCTACATGGAGAAATAGCCAATCAACACCATTCCATAAATTAATAATTTAAATTACAAGAATAAAAATATCCAAATTTCTTAGATCAGTAATGCGATTTTATTGCAATATGACAAATTTTACAGTGTCTGTTCTGTGACAAGAAAAAGGGTGCAAGCAGTCTGACCAGGGAGTTTTACTTGTGATTACCTTTACTTGAAACTACCTTACGACCAAATCAATATCACCAGGATTGTGCTCCAGCAGTTTAGGAATTTACTGTCCTTCAGCTGCTGGTAACTGGCCCTCATGTAAAAGGCAGTATTTATCTATGTTTGTGTTCCCCTTCTGTTTCAGCACAAAATACAATTCTTTAGTTTGAAGAACACAAATAAGTGTTTCAGCTGTTCAAGCATGACCCAAAAAAGACCTTTGATTGGATCCTATTAACCTACTGATCTCTGATGGAGCTCCTGTCAGAAGAGAACCTTCTAAATGTGCATTGCTGAGTTTCTGCACCCATTCATGCTAAGAGAGGAAATAGCAAAATCTCACATTGAGCTTTCCTTAATCACTTCTTAACAGGAGGATCCAAACATTAGAAAGCATTGCAATGATAGCTTTGTTGCCAACCTTGTTATCTCTACCCTAAAAGAACATGATGAGCTTGATCATACTTAAATTCATTACATCTACATGGCAGAGTTAATTAGTTCCCTAAACCAGATCAGTCTTGCTACTGCACTCCGACCATTCTCAAACAGTGCAAGCATGAAATGGCTGAAGAGAATTTCTGTAGTGAACACCAGGAGCTGGCAGAAACTCTTAAATGGGGTAGATTGCCATGCGAGCCAAAGTGCAGATATGAGGATGGGCATGGGATGCTGCTCCTACACCAGGGGCACCAACAGCCCTGAGAAATACAAAACAAAGATGCTACAAAATATCCAGAAATGTTTGGATACTCGGGGTATAGAAGCTGTTCCAGCTTCATCCTACTGAGTTCAAGTTCCCATAATGGACTGCTGGCCCCTCGGGACTCTCACTCTCAAGTGGCTAAGCTTTGTGTCACTCTTTATGTCCCCATGCCCTTGGTGAATATCTCCATTCCTTTAGTGAGGGGAATTTAAGCTTGCAGCCACTCACGAAATGGGTCTAATGTCCACCCGCTCACATGCATAAATCATAAAACATCAAGTCAGGCATAGTATTTTTAGCACATGAAAGTAATAGAACATGAAAGTCATGATTGCCACAACAGAAGTCCAGCTTCAGCTCTAATTAATAGTGCATGCTGCCCCAGACACTTCTTGCTTTCTATATACGACGGCGTGCTTCATGCGACATCTAAGTTAGCTTGATCCAATTCTTAATGGGTACAAGATGCTGCTGTGGCTTTTGTTACCTGTTCTTCATTAGTTATTAGTAACAAAACACTAAAATTTATTGGGTAAGACTAGCTAATTGAAGAAACAAATATGAAAAAAACCCCGGCATATTCCTTTATGTACAAACATAAAGAGTTGTTTGCATTTTTATTTTGAAAACAGACTGAAATTTTTAAAACAGACCGCTTAGAAGACAAAAGGTATTATTCTGCATTTCCATATATGGAAATCCTCCTGAAACAGAGTATGAAAAACATGCAATACTTCAACTTTGCCAAAAAAATTAATAATGGCCCCATAACCTAAGCTTTATATTTTAGAAGTTAAACATTATTTTCTGTATGGATTTTTACTGTTAAAAAAAAAAAAGAAGAAGAAAAAACCCACAGAATTTTATAGGTACAAATCTCAGTCAGTTCTTGTAAAACTTTCAGACTCACTGAGTTAGTCTTAAGAGAAGGACAATACCTAGCTCCTTACAAAAATGCTAGTGAAGGTTGGCTTTCCACCCTGAAAACAACTGGGCTCCTTGCGGACCTCAATAATGGGACGTAATTATAAAACTGAAGTTTTACTAACCCATTGATGAAACACCAATCATGCAAAAGATATATCAGAGGTTTGGTTTCTTTGACTGGCATATACAATGTTACTGTATTGTCATTTCTCTAAGCTGTTGTAAAATCATTATTATAAATACTCCAATCAAAGAGTCTAATATCATGACTATTTCCGTCATCACTCAGGATGGTCATATGCAAAAATGAGCATTCCTTTGTACCTCCTGTTGTGCCTTACCCTGCTATCTGCAAACCTTGTGATATATGAGTATTTTAAAAAAGACATCTGTAGACTTACTCTGCTGGTGTAGCAAAGCCAGCTCTGAGACAACAACTTCAATGCTCGGTTCAGTTTCTCTCCCTATCCTAGAACGAAAGGAGTACAATCTATTTGTAAAGCCTACATTTTCACTTGTTCTTGTATTGATAATCTCAAGGCAGATTTAGTACCTCACTTGTAGAGTTCAACTCAGATATCTAAAGATAACCCTGAAGCAAGCTTCCATATCACTAATATTCTTCACATATTATTTTGCTGATCCCGAGAGAGAATCTGTAATAATACGAAGGGAATCAAGAAGAGTGAAACTGCAGAAGGAATGTGCTGTACTTGTGGTCTTGAGAATGAAAAACAGCATTAGAAGTGTTTAGCCTTTGGCCAATAAAAAACCTATGGCACCAACCACACGGTGCAGTATGTGTATTGGGGACATTACAACAAAACAGGCTTCTCCCCTTTCCCTGTGGAGGGCAGCTTGGAAAAATAAAACACACGTGAGCTGCGAGGGTCCACTCAGGGCCAAAGATCATCATCCTTGCACTCTGCCAACAGTCACACAGGTTGACAAAGCTGAGGTGAGTAACCTCTGGAGATCCCTTTTCTCCCATTAAGTTTAGAAGGAGCCCATATAACTAGCTCAGTATAGATGCTTTAACTTTAGACAGTTAAAGCTGAATGAGGTCAATCCAAACCAAAACTAAGTTACCTCTTAATGGATGGAAACCATAATTTTAAAAGTCTCGATGCCAGAGGCAACCCAAGGAGGCTGACAATGGGCTTCTGACTGTGAAGATCAATGTCTTTCCATGAAGCACTAAATAAACAAGAAGAGATGGAAGAAGAGGCCCACATTCTTTAAAAGGACAAGAAGTACAAAAAATAAACTCATAGTTTTAAAAAAAGGAAAAAAGAAAAACAAAACAAAAGAACTAAGAGCAGAAAACAAAGCAGGCTGTTTTCAAAAGTAAACTTGAATCACCAAATGTGTTTAATGTAAAGAACCCAGCATGTGGCTGCATCAGAAATATATATTAAGGAAAAAATCTTGTGTCTGGAATACATTTCCAAACCATTTTATTTTCTTTTATTAAGAGAACATAGACTATAGAGGGGAGGAAAGGGGTACATGACTCTGACACCAAAAGTCTGCCCTTTCTCAACTGTGCAAAAAAGATTTAAGAGATGAAACCATTTTAGAGAGTAGTCCTAGCAGAGGAAAGAAGTTGGATTGCCTTTGAAGGCCTGTAACCCTTTCACTCATCACAGAGGGTGCTTGTGATGAGGACACTCCTAGCAGCCACAAGAGGTAAGTAGTTTACAAGCAGGGGTGGTTACCAAATCTAGAACCAAACCATGAAACTGTTCTTGAGAGAGCGCAGAAGATCTCTGCTGGTGTCATGTAAGTGCTGATGAATGGCATCCATGTATCCCTTGCCTTTGGCAATAACACTGGCAACACCTTTCCTTCACATCAGGAAAAACACCAGAGTAAATGCTGCAGCCTTTAGAGATCTTTGACAGGGAAAGCTAGTTCCTGCTGCCTGCATGCCATGCAGCAGCCAAAATCAACCTTTTCCAAACAACTCAAAGGGCAGTCATCAAGAGAAAGAGAAATATCTTATCTGGTAAGCAACTGTAAAATATGGAATATGTCTTCTGCTAATCTAGTTTATCTGTAATGGAATGTGCTATGCATTTTATGAAGCACTACTTCGTTCCTGGCAACCTGTAATTTGCCACTCTTTGTGGTGGTGTCCTAAGCACTGAGGATTATTTTTCCGTGGGATAACTTAGACTTTCTTTCTACACAAATTTCTGTTTGAAATACCAGAGAATTGCAGATAACTGTTTGATTTGCTTGTCAATGAGAATCAATTTTTGTGTAATGTAAAAATAATCTGCTCTCTGGTCAATGCATTTCAACATTTTTTTGAAAAACATTGGTGTATGAGGTACCAAATAACATAAAAATAAGTTGCATAGTAAAATGCTATTAGCAAGAGTGTATTCCATGAGCTGACTGGAAATATACTTTTATTCTATTCAGATCAAACTGAAATATACTACTACAAATTTTACAAACTACACTTTTCATCACAATTCCTGAAAAACTATCAGTACTTGTTACTTGTTCCTACATGGATATCACAAGTTTTACTTTTACATATTGGTATTTTACCTGATATTTTAGGGAACTGGGGGATTTATCAGTCTATCTTAACCACTAAATGTCAGAGTAGGCATATAGAATTGAAATAACGTTTGTACATTTGTTTGCACATAATTTGTTTTAAAATGCCATATACTGTAAGGTCACAACACATACATTGGTCTTCCAAGACAGCTGCTTGGATTCCAAGACAATTGCTTAACTTCCCTAGTAGTAGGCAACCACCAGGCTTTTCAGAAAGCAACTGCAGTGAGCCAGGCTGCAGCCACCAGGCTGGAGCCACCAGGCTGGAGACTATCTGGAAACAAAGTGGGGCTGCAGACAAGTGGCATTATAATCAATACTAGTTTGCAAGGCTTTGTTCTTTCCACCAAAATGCCGTATCTACATGACTGATAGATGCAGGTGATTGATAAAAAATAGATTTTCTGGGGTACCTTTCATTCTTTCTTGCCTTTCAAAAAGACTTCTTTGAAGTGAGCAGCAGAGGGTTGTTTTGAGTGTTTGGGTATTTGGTAGTGTCCTGGGTTTTTTTAGTAGACTTGTGGGTCTTGTTACAAGTCTTGCACATACTGAACCTCTCTCAACAACTCTCCCAAAAGTTTTCTTCCAGTTTTCTGTATCTGCCGCCAAAATACCCCAGTTGAGTCTGTCCAAGAGAATCTGTGGGCTGACCTGTCTGTCCACATCCCTTCCAGCAGAGTGTTTTCTGTTTCTCTTTTAAGTGTTGATACACAGCATAAATATAGATATCAAATATTGCAGATAAATTATGTGTCAGAGATAATTTCCTGACTTTTTGATAAAAAAAATTAACATTTTACAAATGTAAGGTCTACTGCATTTCACACTACTGTTAAGGCTCCTATTATAATGTTATTACCTGAGAATATTTCAGTAGATTTTTACAGCATTCCAGTTGCACTGGAGAAATGAAAAAGAATGATTCTAACACCATAAACTGGAAACTGGAGGAAGCATAACTCATATTATTCAGATAAATCACATCTTAGATAACAGACGGTCAGCCGAAAGATTGCATGAACTCTCCAATTATGTTATTTTGTGCACAAAAAATGTTGAGAAAGCATTAGAGAGCTCAGCCTATATAACTTTTTTTTCAACAGTTTTACAGGTATAAATGAAAATGTCAAGTGATTCTAATAGGTTAGTTTATGGGAGTGTGATAAGTATTTATAGAGATTGGTCTGGATGCTTTTCCATTAGGAACAGTACTGTAGAGTTTTTGGCTCACGCTTGAAAGAAGTTATAAACCAAAGTGTGTTCCTCATTCCTCAGCGTTTGACATATTCTGATTGCAAAACATTTGGGGTTTTACACGATTTATTGTAAATAATCTCTCCTATAATGTTCACAGCACAATAATTCACAACCCTGAGGCAAGAGAATTCTGCAGAAATGACATTATACAGAAGATAACTTTTCAGAATTTACCATTTGCACATCATGTTCGGAATCTATAACACATGTAAAGAGGTCAAATCCTCATTTTTCAAGTATTTTTTTCTATCATTTTGTTGTATTTTATTAAAAATAGTTACAGCCAGCCTAATAGCTTGACTGATATCTCAATATGTTACCATATCGCACAGAGGTATAAATTGGAAGTGGGGTAACAAGTCAGGTCCTTGAATATAAGATGTGTAGCACCGAGGGCTGTGTACTGAGAACAGGCTTCCGATGTCTAAGAGCAGATGAGACAAAAGGAAAGGCTAATACAAAGAAAAATTATATGCCACTAAAATTATGTTGTTAAAATGACATATTCTCTTTTAAAAGAAAAATTGGTTCACATTCACTAACCTTTAAGTCAAATCTGGAGTCAGCGGTTTTTCCTTGCAGTAACGTGTTTTCACCTGTCTTTTTTCACTGTTCCCTTTGAAGGTGAAATTATGATAAATCATTGTTATTAATATTTCTAATGGCAAAAAGAACATTCTGTATGCCTGAATAATTGGAGTTAGAATCTGAACAGTTGGGTCCTGTTCCCAGGTTTACGACCAGCTCAGGGTATAAAGCGGAATATACACACTTAATTAAAAGACTTCTTGTTCTTTTCCCAACCTTTTCCACCCAAACCCCTATGTGTGGAATTTAAAAAAGCTGTTAGAGGAACTTAGATTCCTAAGAGCAAATCCATTATAACTAGTCAGTAAAAAACGTAATAAGATGCCCATTCCGTTTAAGGGGAGGAGAAGGGTCTCTATGAGAGGCAACCCACTCTTAAAGTGTTGTAAATCTTAAATATTGCCCTTTAAGTCTCTTGTAGCTCTAAGGCAGAGAAGCACCCAGAAGAGAAAAGAGTCAGACACAGGACAGATGCTGTGATCCTCAGGAATTTCTACTGCTGGGGCAAAGCACCCAAAAATGAAGGGTAGCTTTGAAACCCTGCGATTTCTGTAGGCTTATGACAGGTTTTAGTAAGACTCAGCTTTCTCCCACTTGCTCCATGTTTTAAAAGTTGCCATCCTATGGGAGATACTGCAAGGGAAGTATCTCTATTTTCATCCTATTCTGTAGGGAAGGTCCAAACTTCCCAGGAGCAAACTGAGTATCCCAGTTTAAGGTTACAGATATCCTGACCCAACACTGCCTGAACAAGGAAGCTAAGGACTCTGACCTAGCACGTGCCTTTTAAGAAAGGCTGAAAATATCTGTCACGCAGTGTGGTCTGCCTGGATCACTGCATTTCCCAAGAGGAAACATGGGAGAACAGAGGAGAACAAAGTTGCACTTGGAGAAATAACAAATTCAGTGGTCTGGCTGCAGCAATTTATACTCAGAAGTCCTAGGATCAGAGTTCACAAGATAATTACAGGCAAAGACCAGCATTATCAAACAATAGCTGTTCATGATGCTCAACATCCTGATCAACATCAGCTTACCAGCATTGTTGAATGTGGCTGTAAAATGAGAAATTTTCAGATTTATTTCAAATGAACAGTCTTTAAAAAGCCTCTTTTATTTGCTAGCTAATAAGACCAATTTCACCTCCTAGGATGATGCTTTGCCTGTTCAA
Source organism: Vireo altiloquus (assembly GCA_013396875.1). NCBI lineage: Eukaryota > Metazoa > Chordata > Aves > Passeriformes > Vireonidae > Vireo > Vireo altiloquus. The sequence continues at coordinate 739,856 of VZRF01001124.1, read as the reverse complement.
GTATTTCCTCAAAAGCAACTTCCCTTTATGTCCACCTAGGATTATATTCTCCCTTAGGTTTTACCTTTATATATAGTTTAATTCATACCCTGACTTTGCAGTGAGTACTAATACATCTCTTTGTTCCCTAAGACAAGCATTTCTTTTACCTAGCATGAAGCACAGGGCTAACAGCTCAGCTTTCTCAGCAGACTAAGGTTCCTCGAGTAATTTTGATAATATTTAGGAAGTTCAGGGATAGCAGTGAAATTAAACCTCAATGATGCTTTCTTTAAAACTGGGAAAGAGCTATCAATCAAAACTCAAGCACATGCACTTTTCTGTATAAAACAGGAAGAGGAATTCTTTTGCCCTCCCAGAAAGAACAAAATACATATGTGAGATCTAGAGCTTTAAGTGTAGCATTTAAATCCATATTTCATATAAATAAATAGCCTACTGTACAGAAACATTTAAATATCAGCTTAAATTCCACTTACTACAACTAGGAACCTAATTCCCAAGGGGGAAAATAAAAGAAAAATTAACAACCTTTCAAAGCAGGTCCTGCTTGTATCCTGTTCATGGGATATGATCGGCTTGGGGCTTTCATGATAGGGATTCTGTAGAACCTGAACAGTTATTGTCTTTAAATGAGCCACAAAATTATGAAAGAGAACTTCAAAAACTGAGCAAATTTAAGCCCTTTGGTGCTGAACATACAGACAACTAAAGATAATGCTCTGGAAGAGGTGAGTTGCCAGGGCTCTATTCCTCCCGAGAGATTAAGCCTAATCCCTAATGATGCCACTCAAAAGTGTCAACACTAATTATTCAAATTCTGATCATCTCAGCCTGTGAGACAGGGAAAGTTTGGGGAACTGTTGAAGAAAGGGAAACACTGAGGAAAAGTGTTAGGAGACGTACAGGAGAGAAACACAGAGAATAAATAGTGCTCCCCAAATCTAAATTGTGAGCACGCGCTAAATCCTCTAACAGGTGCCTAAAAAATTGTGGTGTCTCTTTACTTGGTTCCTGGAAGAAGGTGTTGCTATGTTTCATCTTTTTATGTAATTTTCCGGTTACAGCAGTGGGAAATTCTCTTTGGATTAAAGTGGGCCAAAGTCCTGAATACAGATCCCTGCCCACAGGCCATAATTAGAAAGGGAAATTAGCCACCTTCGAGTGATGGCCTGACCTCCTTGAGTTGTAGTGAGTGACCAGGCATTGGTGTCCCAGCTGCTGAAGAGCTCTCTTACAGAGAGCTAGGTGCAGGTACTGAAGGTTAAAGCAAGGATCCAAAACCTGAAAAAATAACACCACTAAAAATAATGAAGGCTTTGGGTGACACTTTTCAAAGCATGAAGCAGGAGATGAACAGATGGAGCCTGTGTGTATTTCCAGTGTTGTGTTTTGAACTTTTAGCTTAGAAGGCCTAGGGGTAAAATTAACACTTAATAAATATGAAGTTTTCAAATATTTATTGCTTTGAAAGAAATTGCTCCTAAATAAAAGGAAGAGTCAAAATAATCCCAGAGAAATATCTTTGTCCAATCCTCAGGAAACCTTGTCATTTTTCTTACCCTGTTCTCCCACCTTTCCTTGTCATTGTTTATTTGTTTGCATATCTATGCTCATTTATTTTCAGCACTTAATAATTCATGTCAAATTACCAAGTCTCCACCATTACAAAACACTCACCATCCCTTCTCAGATAAGCTGTGCAGGCTCAGATGAACAGCATGGTAACAAACACCCCGTGTACTCTGCAATATTTGCCTAAATTTCCTTGGCACTTCAGGTGAAACTCATCCTGCGTGGCTGTAGCATAACAAGAGGGAAAACCTAAAGGTCAGATTTTTGAATCTTCCGTCTGAGCACCACCAAATGCCTATGTGCAAAGGAGATTGACTTTCATCTTCATCAGCCACTGCAGTGGCAGTTCTGAGTCTTCCAAGCAGCCATCAACCATGATCCTTGAAGACAGCAGAAGATTAATGAGAGGTTGACCTCTCTGAATGTCAGGCACAGAGTTCATTGTCTCTGGACGTCTTTGTCAAATACAAACATGCAACATGCTCCCAATATTATTTAGAACAGAGTATATAGGCATCAGTAGGGTTAATCTGAATATCTTCAGCAGTATTACCAGCCAGGCAATATTAATCAGCCTAACAATGTTAGTGAAAGCTGGGGTATGATTTGAGGCATACTGCTGCACAGAAAAGTGATGTATAAGCCAATCCCTGGACGTATAAGCCTATCCATGCCCTGGAACAGCCAACCAGAATGGTGACTCAAAAGCACAACTGAGTCATGGGTCAGCCTCACAAGGCTGCCCTTAATCCTGCATGCTCCAGCTCTTGCAGGGCATGGCAAGGTCTGAGCTGTACAAGAGCTTTCTGCTGCCTTTCTGTCCTTACTACAGGCAGGGTAAGGGACAACCCACTGCTCCCCATTTGGTCAGGAGAAGCCAGCACAAGGTCTGACAGCTCAGATATTAACAAGGTCTGATGGAAGAGCAATATAAGTCTATCCCACACCAGCTTGAGATTCAGCTCAAATGTTAAAAGGACAGTGCGAGACATTCATCAAAATACAAATGTTGCCTGTAAAAAAATACAGATTTAAATCTAAAATGTTGTAGGCATGATGACTCTGTATTAACATTGTGATTCTGATGTCATTAAAAAGAATTACATTCAGCACCCCTCCTCAATGTTTAATTATCACAAGCGTTGAAGCAAGGCATGTAACACCACATCCCATAGTCCTTAATGGGAAAATAACATATTGTCACTGCACTTATGGCAGTCTACTTCAATTTCATAACGTTTTTAAATCAGCAAGGAGGAGAAACATAAAAAGAACTGAATGATGCTGTCAGACTTAAATGGATGCTTGCTGTTACATTTGTAAGAGTGGAATACCTGAACACAGGGCAGATTACTCCTTTATAAATGTGTACAGCAATAATGCTGGAGAATGTGTTGTGGAAAGGATGCTTAACTGGTCATCTTTTTATTCCTTGATTAAAAAAATATAATGATCTTTTCACTACAATTTTCATAGTGGCAAAACCACATTCATGCTGTGTCTTTGTGGATCTATGTAAAACAGACTTGACCCCTGAAGTCACTTTTTAATAATTAACTCTCGCTAAGTTCATTAAACACTAATTGAAGCTACAGAAGAAAAAATTGTGAAGTATATGCAGACAGACAGAAACACCAAATGTGATTAAAGATACTGACTGCAGTATATATGTGCACTACAGTGCACATACTATATAGATTTCAAATTCAATTCCATAGAGGTTTTTAACTCTTTAATACCATGGTAGATTCTGCCATGCTCAGTGCTCCTAAAAGCTTTATTTATAAAGAGTAGCAAGCTAAATGTCATGGACACCCTAACCAAAAATCTTTGGAAAGAGCTAGAGAAGGAGACTCCAAACTGTACAAGATGCAGCCCCTGATACATCTTTCAGTGCTTTGAAATTAAATAAAAAATTAATAAAGAGAATCAACAGTCTTGAGAGTCCACATTTTCAAATTGAATATAATTTTCAGATTTATATAAAAACATTAATTTAAATATGTATTTGACAGTTTTCAGTGTCCAAAGACAAGTTACGGAAAGTTCATTTTATTCACTCCAGAGTAAAAAGTAAGAGGTTTGTGTTAATCAAAAAAAAAAAAACATTTCATTGCAACTAAGTCCAATAATATGAACTGAGATATTACAGCTCACTGCTTTCCAGCCTGCTACCCATCAGAACCCAAAATATTTCAAGTTTGCATTCAGACTCCCACAAAGGTATCACACTTGCTCTTCCTAGCTGCTGTGCCCATGGACTTCTCCCACCCACCGCCAAAACATGGAAACTGCTTCCCTGAGTGGCACAATGCTCAGACAGCTTTTCCTCAGACAGACAGAAAAGGACAGAGAGTCTGAGTCTGGGTCTCAGGAGACAAATCCTGCCACAGCCTGCTGCATGACTTAGGGCAAATCAATCAACTCCCCTGCCGCAGCGTTAAGGTTTGCAGTAATGAGTATTGCTGCCATGCTAGAATGTAAAGGCTCCAAATCTGAGCTTCCTGAGCCCAGGTGTTTCCTATCCAGTAGGATGTTTGCAGAAGAGATGGGTCCAAAGACTTGTTACTCAGGCTTGGCATGAGTCCAATGAATCCAATGAATTTGAGGATCTAGCCAGTATTTGGTAGTCGGTGGCTTACAAAGCAAGGCTCCAGTTTCATTAGGCTTCTCTAAAGATTAGTGTAACACAAACAAGGTAGAATGAGAGAACAAAAAGATCCTCTGATATTCCAACCTTTTTAAAAATTCACATCAATTGGAATGGACTTCAGCTCTGCTCTTTGATCCTACTTCCACAAACTCATCCATGGTACTTTTCAGCATTTTATCTCTAGGGATATCATAGGAAAGAAAAAGTCAAGAATAAATTAATGGAGCTGAGAAAAAGCTAGAGAAAAGTAAGGAGCTCCATCAGTTGTGTCGGTCCCAGAGGTTTTATAACCTATGTCAAAAGAGCTCTACCTGGGAGTGCTTTGAGATCCTTAATCTAGGAACCTATGCCTCTTGCACCTCAACAGGGGCTTTGCCAAAAACTTAAATTGCTTAGATTATACCTACACAGATTGCTAGGTCACCTCCACACCCGTTTTCAATATAACAAATTATACAGTCAAACTTGTCATTCTCCCCAGCAGCCAAAAGCACAAACACTGCAGTTCTGCTGGAGTAGGAGGGGAGATCTCATGCAAGGAAGAAATGGGACACTGTATTCACCCCACCACTCCTGGGAGTGCACCGGAAATCCCGGGGTGAGGAAAGCCTTGCATGCACGGGAGTGACAAGTGCTTTTCTCCCTAGTCACCACAGCTAGAGACCACCTCAGGAAGGTCCAAATGTACAAGGCAATGTACACTCAAGTTTCTGTACATTATGCACTATTCTGCAGTAATGGGAATGCAGAATTACTACTGGAAGCATTGCGGTATCGAGAAAATAATTTCTCATTTCCATAAGCAAATTGGGTCAGTAATTTTCCCATTAAAGGTAATGCACATCTTAAGAAATAGTAAAAAACACCACTGATCTGAAATCCAAGAGAACAAAATTATGTCCAAATCACAATATTTTTACTTTTGTCTAGTTTTACATTATTTCAGTTGGTAAACAACCAAACTTTTTCAGTTTAAAAAAAGGTCTATTTCTGGATTTAGATTCAGCATGCCACATTTAGTCACTGAAACCGCTGCTAATAACAGCTAGTCTCTCATTATTTAAATAAAAGAGTTTCACCATAGTTCACAATAATAGAACAATAAAAGAAAAAAAAATGTAAAAGTGAGATGCAGCAATTCCTTGGAGGTTATACATGCAAATTGCCCTGAATCTGAACAACACTTCAACAAGAAAAACAATATTTTGGGACAACAGTTCTGCTTTTGTAATGAGCCTGTAAAATTCATTCCACTGAAATAGCTACAGGTATATTATACCCCATGAACTATTACAAAATTAAACTTCATAAACAATATGCCAGTGCTTTGTGTGATGCATTTGCTAAAAGAATCATTCAATTTATCATGTTTTCCTGAAGCGTTATGAGACAAGATCTTTGAATAAAACTCATTTCATTAGGCTACCTTGTTACATGGGAAGATAAGATCTACACTTGACTAAAGACATCATTCCATCATGCCCATAATCACCCTACCTGGAGAAGTAAACATTCAGGACCTTAGAAAAATGGCATTGCATTGCCTCACTAATGGTACTGAAGGAATACATTAAAAAAGGTCCAGATGGACATGGTGAAAAATTATCTGAAAGCAAATTCAAGTACACAAAAAACTCTTCTGCATGTACTGGGGACAAGTTGTTCAGGCCAGGCATTCACCCCAGCCTGGGCAAATAACATACAGTAGTGCAAGGTGGTTAAAAACCAGATCAAGGGACACTTACTGCATGTTGCTTGCCTTGTTTTCCCATACCAGTTTAAAAAGTATCAAACTTTTCCCTCTACCCAATCCTCACTAGGAGGATCCTGCTAGGCTACTTATAATGACACTAATATTTGCATAGTTTATTTCATTAAATACTCCTGAAGGAGGTCTGAGTTCTAGTCCAAGCTGTGGCATAAATTTCCTCTGTGGCTTTGGGTTTAATTTTTCGGTGCTTCAGTTTCTCAGCCTATTCAGGGGACACAGAACTGATAATATGTACCTGGAAGGTAGGTGCTGTGGTGATATTTTAGGTCATATGATGCATTTAGATACCTGGAAACAAACAATTCAGAGGTCACAGAATTTGAAGTCTGATTCATTTTTTCGTTTTTCCTTTAAAGTGTTATGAATCTCAACACCAAATATCTCCCTGCCTGCTGTTATGTGAATGAAAGTTAGCTCCAGTGAAGTCAACACACTCAAAGCCAAGGCAGAAGCAGGGCTCTGGCTTGACAAACTATATTTCCTGCTTCATATATAAGGGTCTTGTGTCAGCCCATGTCAGCTCATGTGGTGTACAATACAGAAAACCTCATTTCCAAAATTTCCCTAGGGAATGTCAGCATCCCAAAACCCTTAATGAAACATGGGACAAGACTAACATGCAAAGCCAAGGTGTTTCCAGACAGAATATTTTGTTACTCTCATGTGCCAGGCTCATACTGATGGCCACCCAATCGTTTGGTGAGAAATCTGGAAATCTCTTTTTATTTTCCTGGTTTACTTTTAAGCCAGATAAATTCCTCAGTCAATCTTGCTATGCAACTGTACAACTGTTCTGGACAGCCCTGGATGGAGAAGACAAAAACATGTTATTGGGAAGAAAACTGGGAATGGTTTTATTTGGTTTTGTAACAACTTGTTGTGTTACAATCTTAAAACAGGATTCTAGGTAGATAGTTAAATATGTTCAGAGAGATTTCTTCCATTGCTATTTCACAGCTAAGGTGCGAGTCTCAGTTTTTTCAAAAGCTTATTTAATTATGTTGTTTTGTTGAGCCTTGTTTATAAACATCGCAAATGGGTCTGGTAAGGGAGACAATTTTCTAACAAAAAAATTATTTCTGAATAAAAACATTAAGAATATTTTAATTTCCTCCAAAAGTCATTCTTCTTGCAGTGAAAACGGATACATTTATTTTTGGATATTACTATTTTTGCCTTTCCACATTTCTGTTTTTTTCATCTTCCCCTCTTCCTCCTTTATGTTCTTTTTTTTCCATTTTGACAGCAGGAGAGAGAGGATGGAAAAGAAAAAGTGTCCTCTGTTTTTTAGGGAAAAACAAAGTTGTGTCAGATACTACTTCTAATGAACATGTTGCTATTTTCCTGCTTAAAATAGCCAATTTTAGCCTATTCTTAAATCTTGGTAAATAAATAATTTTACAAAATTCACTCTGATCAGCTATTCCTGACACTTAGTCCTGACACTTAGTTGCAGAGCACTTTCATACCCCTTATGAGGTTATTATCCAGCAAATAAATGCATTTAACTCACAGAAGCTGGGGATGTAACCCCAGATGTGCTTTTTTGTCTTTGCCTAATCCTCACAAAAATTCTGGCTCCAGACTGAAGAGAACCTAGCAGCAAAGTTTCTCCCTTACAATTCATGTAAGAATAAGTTACAGTTCTCCTAATGATATGTGCATTTAATCTTCATCGCTACTCATCCTGGTATTCATTATGTGGATTTTTGATTCAATAGTGTATATGTCAGCCTGTGTGAGAATCTATCCTGGAAATTTTAAATTGACTCCAATTTCAAAATAGCCAGCAAGAAGTGAGCTGCTTTTTTTTTTTTTAAGTCCTCTTTTGATGAGGTGCCTGAAGGAAATGCATTCCCTCTGTCCCAGCAAAGCCAGAAGAATCCAGGGAGAAGCAAAGGATGAAAAAGCAAGTGAGAAAACCCCTTCAGAGAGCTGCGTGCTTTGCTGATGGTAGAATTTGAACACAGCACAATGAAAGGGCTCAGGGACAGAGAGTTTCCATTTATACATGTCAGCATTGTGTCAGGAAGCTATTAAAGGCACTTAGTCTACACTGCGTGTTGTTTGATGAAGAAGTTATATTTTTACTACAGATGTTGTTTAGTGCTTTGCTGTGGATTTCTGATAAGGATTTCACCAGGACCACCAGTTATGTAAGGCACATACATATTCAGCTGAAAGACAGAAGTAAGATCTTTTACAGTAGGAACCAAAGAGTGGCAAAGATCTAAAAAGCCCAAGCTAAACATAGCTAACTCACAAAGCACTTGATTTGTTAGGATGAGAATATCACACCTGGACAGATGACTCTGTTCTAAAGCCCTTCCTCAGGTGCCACCACTGATGGCCACTTCTGAAGCTCTGGGGACAGGGATAATATCTTAACATTTGCTGATGTTAAGATGATCCAGGAGGTCAGGGACACATTTTAAAGCCTCAAGATCCTGTCTTATGAAAGGAAAGAAAACATAAACACACTGTCAGAAAGAGACTGAATATTAAATGAGAACAGAACATGAAGAAAAACAATGAGAAAGGTGGTGAGAAATATAACCTCATGAAAATGCTTTCCAGCCTTTTACAAATTACAATTCCCAAAACATTTTTCAGTGGTGCTGCACATCCTTGCATGATGAATTCAGCATTATTAACAATAGGTTTGATTTTCTTAGTTACCTTCTGTGATTCTCTTAGAAGCAGTCCATTGACCCTCAGGGTCCACTGGCAACCACTGTGACAGTATAATTATGATTTACTAAGTACGAGGGACAAATTTTCAAAGACCAGGGCTGGAATTTCACTTTGTAAATGGAAGTAATAATATTCAAAGTAACACAATTATATCCAAACGTGGCATGCTTAGAAAATGTAGGGACACATAATTTCCTAATCATTTACTATAAATGTCTTTATACCGGAACAAGATCCTCCTACAAAGAATTCTCCTTTAGTCTCATACTGAACTCTGCCAGTCTTGTACTTGGCAGCATTATATATATACACTTTTAAGCTAAGAACCAGCCATATGATATGAGGCCATATCCTCAGCTGGAGTAAATCAGCTCTGCTGAAGCAACAGAGCTGGGCTGATGTACACCAGCTGAAGTTCTGGCCAATTTTTCAAAATAAAAAGTGCTTTGAAGTGACCAGACCTACAGCTTCTTAACAACCTGATACAGCAGATGAATGTAAATCTCACAAGTCATTGCAAGATCCTGATCTCCCATTTCTACTGAAAATATAGCCATCACAAAAGTGATGTATTGCATCTCATTTTTATTGTCCATGAAGAGGGTGCAGGTGAAAGGAAGCAAAGGGCAGCAAGGGTGTAGGGCTAGAGTCTGTTTCTGAAACTGCCAAGACAACAAAACTATAGGTGTCAGCTTACCTCCAGTTCATGCTGTCTCACACAAGCCATCCGACCCAGGTGAAGGTCACTTCTCTAACACTTGGAACTTCATTTACATTTATATGTAATTGGTTTTTGAGTGTGCATATGTTCAGAGGAGTTGGATGGCTTGGGAATTGGTAATAGGATATCAGAGCCTGTCACCAAAAGGCCACTAGTTCAAAACCAGAGCAGTTGTTGGAGCAGCCAAAAGGTGCTAAGTTTTCTGCTAGCTGCTCTGCAGATTAGATGAAATGAGTTGATGATTTTAGCCTGGACATGTGTCCCTATCACAAAATAGCTCTGTTGCTGCAGCTGTCAGAAAGGACATCTTGTGGATATTGTCAACAGAAAGGTCAAGGACTGATAGCGTGAGTGTGCAGATGAACTCTTCCTCTCACCCCAAACAGTTAGTTTTCCAGGCAGACTAAGAGACATGCTGCTGGAATAGTGCGGGAAATGTCACCCAGCTGCTGCCCTTGCTAGTAGTCTTCTGGAGGTTAAAGCATGACATCAGACCTGTGGATGTTAAACCTCATGCCTTTCAGAATCATTTTAAAAGCCTGAATGAAATGCTGTGATGACAGTAATAAATAAACATGCAGAGAGACCTATAACAGGCTTCGAAAAAAGCATTTGCAAAACATGTGGCTCAGTACACCTCTCTTACTAAATTTTGCTGACAATGCCAGCAGGTGCCTGGTGGCAGAATTACTGATTTGTATTTTTTTTTTCCCTAGCATCTATTTTACTGACTGTTTGGGGTTTTTTTTCCCTAGCTCCACAGGATTTATGCCCTTCACTAAGCACCTGCTTCCCATATAGAAAATAAATGATCTGGGTTTGTCTGCCTTGCAGGGGGATGAAGAAAAGAATGGAAGTCCAACACACCTATTTAGCTACCAAGAATCCCAGAGTAACAGAAAGCCATAATTAGGCTCCTTGACCTCAGCAATACAAATTAAAACCTCCCTCTGTGCTGCAGCAACAGACTGAGCCAAAGTCATCTTGCACTGAGCAGCATCAGCAGAAGCCCAGAAAGGAATGTAACTTGTCAAGGCTTTCACTACTCTCCTCTCCTTCCGAGACTGGGTAGGCTCAGCTGGGAGCAGGCTCACCTCCACCTGCTTATGGATGACAACGCACACACTATTCACAGAAGTCATAGGCATATCCCTAAATCAGGTAGGTGGGGTAGAACAATAACCCTCAACCCATGACAACGCAGAGTTCAAAGCTGGGTAGCTCATGAAATATATGCCCCATCATTTATTGTGATTGTTGTTAAAGCCATCTCTGCATTACCTGTTCCTCTGGATCTGCAGTTACTGGTGCATAAACTGAGTGGCGAAAGAGCTGATGAGGATCTGTCTGTAGGAGCTTTAGTCACCTCTCTAGACTGAAGTGTACCTGTACTTGCAGAGGTGAGGGCTTACACTATTGAGGCATTGAAAGGAGGTCCAAGCCCTTCACTCCTCACACATCAAGAGAACTTGGACACAGATCAGAGCTTCATATCTGATCTTGTTTCAAGTAAACAGTCACCTCTCAGAGTTTCCTGATACATCAAAAATATCCTTCCTGTGCCTACAACTGACCGCCTAAGCTCTACTGCACTTCGGGTCTCAGAGCAAGTAAAAAAGATGAAAATATCTTTCTTGTTATTACCTTGGGAAATTTCCATATCTTTATTCTTCTGTGGTTGTTTATACACCTGCACAGACGATCAAACACTTCAAATGTATTGAAAACAGCAAAAGCTGAAACAGATGTACTGTGGCAAAGCAGGTGTGCTATTAACCAAACAGTTATTAACCAAATCTGGTGTCTGGAAGGAGCTGGTAAGCACCTCCCCTTCTGAAAACAGAAATTAAAAATGGTTCCCTGTTTGTGGTAACTAGGTGAGTCCAGACTTACACAAAATTAACCAAAGGATAGTTAAGAGAGCAAAAGCAGTCACAACAGTAAGCACTGGCATGAGCAGCTGGATCACATTCCTGCTGAAAGTCCCAACATCAAAAGTATTTACTTGTTTGCCAAGTTACTTACAGGCAGCTCAGGGGCAGATAGTTAAAGACCAGTTTACTTTCAAGGGGATTTCCTAATCATAGTTTTCTCTCATTTCTGAAACTGCCATAATTTCTGAATCTGATATGCTCTATTGTTAGGTCAACTATCTGTGGTCGCTACATCATTATACATACTGCATAAATATTTGGGGGCTATTGTAAATTGCACCTTAAGTCATCTTGTTTCCTACTTTTTTACTGAGCCACTCTCCAAAAAGTGTCTGAGGGAAGTTTATTAGTGCACTTTATATTATAGTAGTATGTCCAGGCTGGTATTAAGCACTATTCAAGCATGGAGCAAGAGAAAGTCCCAGGTCTTATATTTCACATGCAAGACAGTTAGAGGAGCTCTGGGCTGGGAGACGAGGCAGTGGCAGAGGCAAGGAAAAGCCCACTGACATCTCCTCAGCATCCCCGCTCCTGAAGCTGACTCGTGCCACTGAGTCTTCTCAATGCTGCAACCCCTTGTCCTGTTTGACTCTTTACTAGTCTGTGGTTAGTGTAATGCCTAGAAAAGCCACAAGTGGGATGTGAATAGAAATTTTTGAAAAAGAGAAACTCCCTTTCTCTTTTGTCTGCAGGTGTTCAGATATTTACCATAGCATAGAGAGGTGACTAGCCCACCCCACCACCTTCTCTGGTTCCAACCCCAATGGAGCTGAGTCCACAAGCAGCAAAACAACACTGCATATTCCTGCAGCTCACAGTCTCCATTGGCAATCGCTGTGCGTGGGCCTCACCCTGAAATACTGTAGCACTGTTGTGCACAGGTGGGATTTCCTCATGTATAACCAGGACACATCTTACGAGAACCTAATGCTGAAAGCAAATTGATAATTTAGAAATTGAAAACCACTTGTTCCTCACCATGGGACAGAGGAAAGCTATTTGGTCTAGGTCCTTTTCAAGTAATAAATATATGTTGTGCTTGTTCAAGTTGAGCTCATGGCAATAACATGATACCAAATAATTTGTCTAGCTGTGCTCACACACAGTTAAAGGAAATTGTAACATTTTTGGCAATGTTTTGTAGAAGATAGGTAGAGCATGACAGAGTGAAATGCCCATGTATCAGCTAAGTTACTCAAGCACAGTCAGCTAGAAAATGGCAATGGTTTAATTCAGAATTTATTAGTAATACTATCAGGAATTATCTTTGAATTACTATCAGGGTAACAATATCATGCCAATTCTGAAGGAAGCAATCAGCGTACCAGACTTTATATAAAAAAACACTGTTCGCAAGATGAAGTTTTCCAGTTCCTTTGACATTAGTAAGCAAGACACCACAAGAATCTGTTATTCAGGCACTGTAAGAAGGTATAATTTTAAAACTAACAAAGAGGAGAGTGTAGAGGACACAATCTGAAATTAAGGAAATACTGAAGGAACAAAGTACATAGGGAATATATATAAGAAGAAACTCAGTTAGGGCCTTAAAATTTGTAAAAGTTCTCCTGTGAAAAGAGGATAATCTCTTCCTCATACCTGTGTTTGAGCACTTGTAAATTGTGGGAAGAAATAATGGTTGGAATGATTCAAGATATATCTAGGAGTCTCCTTTTAATGGTAGGGACCATGGAGCACCAGAACAGACTGTTTGACAAGGCCATGGTGTTAGCATCACTGCAACTTAGATAAACAGAATGAGACAGACACCATGGTCCCTTCCAGTTCTGTGACCTCCTGGCATCCCACAGTAGGTAATTTATGCCCCCAGTATTACTCAACTAATTCAGCAAACTTGTGGGTTTGGACATGACATACAGCTCCAGATACATTTCTGGAATAGCACTGCTATAATCCACTGTCTTGGGCTGTGCTGGGCAGCCAGCCACCTGCTGGGAGACTGTGAATAAAAACAGAACTAAAAAAGTCACCTCCAAAAGTCTCCATTTTGCAGTAACATTGCGTTTAGGGGAAATAGTCTTCAAAGGAACCAGACAAGGTGGATAGTGAGCACAGAAGTGTTACATCTATGATACACAGTGGCAGCATTCATATTATTATGGTGGAGATATCAAAACATTTGAAGACAGGTACTGAACCCTTAAGATCTGGCTACTTTTAGAGCAGAAACAAGACCCTGAATTGGTTAATGAAACAGTGATTCATGAAAATTGGTTTCTGGGATTTAAACTGGATGAGGTGTAGATGACACTGAATTGTTTACTGCTTGTTACTAGATGGTAAGCATTTTGAGGGCTGGAATAAAAGACTTTCTGTCATTCTAGTATTCACTAGCACTACCATTTGTTCTTCTCACTGTTACTACTCCAGATATTTTTGGCTGATACTGATAACACAAGTTAAGAGCAAGAGCTAATTCCCTAGTTTCTCTCTGTTTTTACACTGTTTTTTCATAAAAACAAAACACTTCTCCAGTGTGAATGAAGATAATATGCTGTACAGCGTGATAGAGCTATTATGAAAAAAAAATCCCTTAAATATTAAAATGGACTTCCACACGTGGTCTCACTTCTGGACAAGGAGCAGATATGAATGTTTGCAGTTTACTCACAAAAGCAATAGGAAGTTCCTTGAGGTACTCCTGCAGAGAGGTGACTAACAGGCACAACAGAGCCTCCTGAGATAAAAAGAAACCAACCCAAACTTTCATATGCAAAACTAATCCAAAATAAACTGTTCTCTAAGGCTTATAAATATTTAACTTTTCCTCTTTAAAATATTGCCTAGACTTGATGATGGCAGGGACCTGAGATTCCTTCCAGTTTTACGTCTTACCTTTCTTATATTCCTTATGTCTCTTTCTCTCTGGCTTTTCTACATGCAACATCCACCAGACTTAGGAGAAATAAAATGTCCACAAGAAAGTGGCTCAGGTTTTCAGGACTTGTAACTTGATCAAAAGCACAAGGAAAATTACTTCCCAGCTAATTTATATGCTAAAAATCTGTAAGTATTTGAACCAATACTCAAATGTTTGAATTATGATATGATTACCTGAGATCTCAGGGGCTGTTCTAGGTGAACTGTTGAGTTTGTTTAATACTATGGTTGTTTCTGTGAACAACAGTTTAAACAAACCAAATAGAACTTACAAGCAGATGAGATTTGCTCATCATGCACCCAAACGTCTTTCTTCATGGGACAATACATGCTATTTTTCAACAGTCAATTTCATGAAAATAAATACATTTTATGATCCATGAGAACAATAAAAACTAACTCAGCTTGAAAGATGAATTTCAGTTTTCAAATAATCCCAGTGAAATATGTGTGAAAGACCTACAGATCAAGAATTATTCATAGAAATTATTCAGACAATGGTTTCAAATAACCAGCAAATGTGAGAAAACTGCAAGCTATTAGCACACAATTCACATGCCAGAAAAGAGGCAGTGTATGAAATAAATTGCTCAAGACAAAGAGTTTTACTGCTGTTTTTTTCCAAACGGTGCATTAGTAGCAGGACCCTTTCACAGACCAGATCACTGATGAGATGGTTTTAGTAGCACACAACATATAAAGAACCTTTATTCACACTGGCCTGCAAGCTTGAGGCACCAAAATAGAAGTTCTAGAACTTTTTTTGTAAACAGAAGACAAGGAGAGACATGCTGCTCCAGAGGAACCTTCAGAGCATCTAGGTGGAGCTCATATTCTGTTTGGCCATCTAGAGGAGGCCACAGAAGGAAACATGAGCCTAAGCTATCAATTTAAGACGCATATTAGGGTCCTAGAGTGAGATGTTGTGAATATTCCTTATAGTATCATGCAGCAGACACTGGAGAAAAGGCAAGAGTAACAACTGTCCTATAGATGTGGAAGCAGAGGGAACCAGTCTGCAAGGATCAGCAGTATGCCACCTACTTTTCAGGCCGAAAATTACACAGAAACAGTAACAAAATCCTTCATCTACTAATAGATAGAGATGTAGTGACTAGTAACAGCAACATCCTCCAGACTGATGGATTGTTATATGAGGTATTTCCTTCCTAGATTTTCTGGCCTTCCGTTTTCCATCTGAAGTTTCCTCTAGACTTTCTATACTGATACATGTGTGAAAAAAAAGATCTACTGAGTGAATTACTCGCGTGCTGTACTGTGTTCCTCATCACTCAGACTTACCTTGTTGCACTGGTCAAGACTGGAAACGTGCTGCTGGTAATAATGCAACGTTCTTCGGTGACAGGCCTTCAGTTTATTCATCTATTTTTGTTGGCAAAACTGTTCTTGCCTTTGACAACTTATGATCAATTAAAGATCATAAGATTCTTTCCTCAAGAAGAGCTGTATTAGTGACAGCATCTTGACCAAATTTCATTAACATTGTCTCACTAAGCTTCATCTATAAAATCATTTGAAGAGGGTGTTCTTCCTCATTTCATCTCTTTAAATGGCTTTCGAGCTTGCTCTGATCTGCTAAATAAATCCCCAAATCCATCCATTCACTGTTAGGTAACGAGACACTTCCCATTCTGTTTTAGTGTCAGAGCAAATCCAGCATGACAAGACTCCGAGAACTCCAGCTCTCTTTCCTCTACAACCCAAGATGATAGAAATCCCTTAAGGCCATCTTGATTCTGGAATTTCGGTCTGCTAGCAAAGAAATCTCATGGAACAGAGTTTCAGCACAGTTTCAGCACTACCACGCTTGATTCCGCATCTCAGTTTCAAACCTCAACCTTCAAACAGACCTTAAACCTGACATCAAAATTGATTCCAATTTCTCCTCCATGTGCAGGCTGTTTTTTATATTCCCAAAACCAGTTTCCTCCTCTCTGCTAGTGAGATCTGCAAATGCTTAAAGAGGCACCTAAAATTTGCTTGCCAGGCTCGGCTTAGCTAGAAACAGATTAAGCACAAAGAAGAAAAATCAACCCTTTATTTTCCAGAAAGAGTTTCTTGCTAAAGATGTCTAGAAAAGTTAGGACACCATCTCTCCCCACCCCTGCCACACACAGATGGGATTATGGCAAAGGAAATGTTCACAGTCTCCAGCAGAGAATCACTTTAAGGCGTTTAAGGCACCCCATGATCACCAGCTGGAGTTTCAGCATAGCAGCTGTTCCAGTATGTGGGAATGGGGATTGCAGATTAAAACAGACAAGGCAGCTTAAGGGAGCATTTGGAGTGAGTTCCCAGTGTAGATACCCCTTTTCCACTTACAGCTGCTCCTACGGAGGGAGAGTGGAGCACGCACTTGCTCCAAAACCCAGGATGCACTAAAAGAAAGCAGATCAGTGTCTAAAAATTGCCAGCAAGTGCTGCTGCTGCATTCAGACCCTCACCAGACAGTCATGAGGGAGTGCCACATGTGTGTGGCAGACATTGCACCAGACACAGCTGTTGCCAGCTCCTTGCAAGTGGAAGACCGGTGTCACTCCTCCCGTGCTTAGTAGGGAAGGGATAAAAAAGGAAGAAACTCAATTTAAATACTAAATATACACACACATGCACACATCTTTGAGAGGGCAGGAAGAGTAGGAGCTTACAAGAAGCCTCATTTTTCCTTTCCCTCTGTTCCTGGAGCAACACCTTACTGTGCTTTTTAGAGAGCAGAAGATGGACACAGCTTGAAAACCCTCTGTGAACAACTGTCCTTCATATATTCACAAGAGTGAGCAGCTGCTGACATGGTTTGTGTTCCCATACCTTGTTTTTGCACCTACACAGAGGCAAAACTTGGGACTAGGAATGGTGGCTTCCTAGAGGGGTGGACAGCTGAGCTGGAGCACAAAGAAACCTGAGCACAGGCTGAATTCCCATGCCCCAGAGGGCTTTTCAATTCATCATCCGGGCTGGACCCCAGCGTTGTAGTTCAGATTCAAACTCAAAGCCTAGACTTGAGTAAACAGCTGAGCTCAGCCTGGGTGGGCATGTGCTCAGTGCAGCTCTGCCCATCCTCGGGAGATTTCAGCAGGAACATGGGCCACTTGGACTGGCCAAGCATGAGATGGGTCTCCTCTCAGCATGCTGGCACCAGCATGCTCAGCTTTCTGGCTGGCACCAGAATACATTTTAGCACACTTTTAAAGGTGTAAATAAAAACTCTGCTCATTGTCAGCTTCAGCTGTGCAGACATACACAGCATGTCTGACCATACATGAGCATCCTTAATTTCTGTGAATTTTCCATGGACCAAAGAAAGAAACTTGACCCCTTCACACCTTTTCCCCTGGTGGTAACACCTCCGATCCACTGAGTTTTTTATTTCCCTTCTCTCTCTGCCAATTTCTGCCACAGAAAAGTAGGACGTGACCCTGCTTTGTGAGAACTCATTTGTGAGTGTGCAATGCCGAGATCAGCTCTGTATCTCTCAAGGAAGTGGAGTCTGTCATGTTCACTGCAATGTATGGGAGAAAACTTCCCACAGTTAAAGCACTTTGACAGAACTTGGCTTAGGAAAACTGTCATCAACAGAAAGAAATCTGTTTGATTTGATACCAAACTTTTCATCTACTACATTAACATCACTTTCATACTCCTTTGGCACATAATGGCACATCAGCAGCACTGAGAAGTTCCAGTTGTGATAGATGCTATGCAGACACATGACAAACTTGCATTGCCTGCATTCAGGCCTGAAGTTAGCAATCAAAACCACAGTATTAACTTCACAGTCCCAAAATTCTTCTCGAAACACCACAGCGGTTTATCGCACTGTCTTAAAACACCCCAGAAGCACTCAAGAAATTTCTAGGTATTATGGTCCCCCACCTTTCCTATAAAAAGCTGGTGGTTATTTACGGGTAGGGAATCACATTCAGACATATTGCATGGCAGCAATGCTCAGTCCCCCTGCTCCAAAGGCATCCAGTGCTGGTGATGGTACTCTCTCCATCGCTGCATGAGTTATTGCTCCATTACCAGCCTGAACTTGGAACACCGCTCAAACTGCAGCAATAACAAGACAGATAGGTCTTTATGAAATCTATACTATTAACACTATTTGTTTTGCCACGAGTTGACAACTTTAGTAAATTGCTCATAATTGGCTATCAAGGAAAAAACACAGCACTGCTCACCATTATTATGGTATTGATTTTCAATAATTGCTTTTTTGGGGGTGGGTGGAGTGCACATGTCACTTTTGCGCTGTAAGAGAGCCTAGAAAGAAACTGGCTGTGTGCATCTGCTCTGTGTCTGGAACTTCGCTGTGACACAAAAAAAAATCAAACAAAAACATAAAATGTACACCAGGAGAAGATGAAACGAAGATTTATTATATTTTTTCTCTGGCACTATATTTTAGCATTAAAAGAAAAGAACGGAATTAACCATGTAGCTAAACATGATGGTAGCCCTGTAGGATATTCGTGTTAGTCAAAGGCTGAAATACATTAACATTAAAAAACTCCATAGGGTTATTTTAAATATTCATTAGGAAATTTACAAGCTTTGGTGTAATGGCTGAGGACTCCAGTGTTTTTATAATTGGAAGCCGGGCCAGTGGAAAGTTTCTCAGCCATGGGAAAATAATGTGGCCCAGTTTCTGTTCCTATGTTAGAGATTCTTGATTATGCTCTCTAAATATCAATCCCCTGAACACATTCACAGACACACATACCTGATATTACAGTATTGTTATGTGGCATCATTCATTATCAGCTCTTCTGCTTGGTGTTCCTTTTTTTCCTTCCTTTTTTTTTTAATGTGCAGTCATGCCCATGGCCCAAAATGTAGCACTCCACTCTCCTTATTTCAGATGAAAGGCACAGCATTGCTGGGAAGAGGGCAAAGAGTGTCTACTGTCTCTCAACATATGATCCTGAAAATTATTCTGAATATTTGCTGACAAGCACAAGCACTTAATATAAACCCAGGAAAATTGCCAGAAATCTTATTTAGAGATGACTCATTCAAAATTCAATTAACATAAGATTACAAACTGACCAAGGAAAAGAAAGGGTATTTCTGACACAATTATTTTTCTTTACCTTTTTCTCTTTTTTTTTTTTAATTTATAATTTTTAAGATATAAACTAGCCAAAAAGTCAGCATTACTTAGTTTTGTAGCCTCCTGTTTCTCTGGATATAGGAGAACTGCCTGAATTTTCTCTTCCTCACTTTCTTGTTCCATAGATGTCAAACGATCACCATGAAAGACTGGGAAAGGAGAGTTCTGAAGATTTACCCCTCCCAGGAGATCTTTGCCCAGATTTGCTATAAAACTCAGCATAATCTTTGATCTTCCAGTGACTTGTACTCTTCTCTGTTACTTGAAACCCAGCATTATTATTAAGCTTAAGTAGATTGCTTTAAACTTCTAAAATATTTACTCTCCTGCCTCCCAATGGGATGTTAACAATAAAAAATAGTGAGGGCTTCTACATTTGTTTTTACTTTACATAAACGAATTAAGCAGTCTCTACTAGGCTCGTTTAGACCCACAATAATGTAAACTGAAGCAACACAAAAGAGCCTCTGCATCCATGTTTGCAGAATAGAAATCCTACAGTTTTTGGAGGGAGAGGTTTAGAAAAGGTGTCTAACACATATTTTTTCCCCGGACCGTGAGCAAACCTGGATAGGCCTCTCTGTTCATAAGGGAAACGTGTGACACTAACAGATTGGTTGTTTGCTTTTGTATTTTTTCAAGTGAGTTCAAAGAGACTCACTTGATTATATCCCTTCCCCCTCCCCCACCCTTCATCTTTCATAACCATTGTTTAATGAATTTTTATTAGAAAAGTATGGCTGCACTTATGAAAAAAGAAAATCTGTCTTTGAAACCAGGAGCAGAGTGTGTTTTCCCTGGCATTAGCCTGTTAGTTTTTAATATCAGGTTTGCACTGGAGTTGACTCCTGGTGCATTTTGGAACCATAAGCCAACAAAGTGAAGCTAATGGGAAAGGAAATAATACAGAAGAAGAGAGCCCCTTTTGAAGTGTGGGCAGGAAATCTGCACAACNTCCTCCTTCTCCCTCCTTATTCCCTACCCCCATCCCATTTCACTGTCATCCTCTTCTTATAAAGAGTGTCTTTTGCTCATTTTTTTTGTTCAAAGGATGAGATTGAGCAAAAACACTATCTTAAGATAGCAAGATATCTTGCTATCTCAGTTAGCAAACCTTATAGGAAAAATATTCCTTGGTACAATAAAAGGCAAACAAATCAGTAAACACAAGGAATGAATAAACTAGGGATTCAACTCTGTAGTTTCAGACAAGGTGAAAGATGTTGCCTTCAACCAAGCTAGACACTGCAGTATGCCTCTCCTGAAGCCTCTGAGAACCAAGAGCATACATAGTACTTCCCAGCTTAGTAAAGACATTGAAGCATGTCATGAGTGCCTCAGAGACCTACTAGCATTAACATCATGTAAAAAACACCAAGAGGAAATTGCCTGGCAGAAAGGCTTCCAGCTCCTACATGGCATGCTGGTGATGCAAAGCATTGCCAGACTGCAGTCACGGATTTGGTTGCAGCTCTTTACTGCAGCTCGTTCTTTGTTGGCATCCCTCATGAAACTCAGTTGGGTTTGTGTAACTGTGAGAAGTCTGGGGTAATGTTGGTTGTCCCTTTCCTATTTCTCTTACTTATAGCTTCAAGGTTTCCCAGAAAGACAAGCAGTCAGTAGGAAGGCCTCCAGTTTAGGGTCTGGAGGTTTGCCTACTTCACCTATTTAAAGTTGCATACTTTGTCACAGAGCTTTTTGTGACACTTGGGTAAGTTCAACTATTTAGCAGAATTTGAGCGCTAAAATATATTTGTGATTGTTTGTAACACTGCAGCTTAGAAAGCCATATTCATACTTTCCTATCATATAGCACTGCCTAGGGAGAAAATACAGATGAAAAAAGCAGATCTTGCAGCACTGGGAAACACCAAAGTATCAAAAGTCTTGGAAAAGGGATAATATGGAAAGCAAAAAATATTTCAGATTTTAAAAATGGAATACAGGAATCACTGAATTTTTCGTGTCCACTGTGGTTCAACTGATATGTTCTGACTCTAAAATTATATTACAAGAACAATGAATATGTCTAAGAAGGGAATACAAAATGTTTTTAATGTGACTTATGCCAACAATCAGGTTAGTATTCTGGCACAGTTGTGCAAAATGGCATACTAGAAACTGTTTTTATCAGTGTCAGAAATCCATCACATTTTCCTAAGACAAACCACCAACACAGAATTTTATTGAGCATATTATCTAGGACTGAGTCACTTGTAAGTTTTTATGGACGTCACAGCGAAAGCAGGGCTGGGACATCACCTGGTCAGTTACTGCATATGCACTTGTCACAGGCATGAAACACACTATGAGCACAATGTATTTGTGGGTCACAGGATGCTGGCAGCAACTCTTTGCTGTAGTTCCCAGAGGCACCTGGACATTAACTGTAATAAGCACAGAAACAATTATCTTGATCAGAAGACAGAGTGCCTCCAAATGCCACAGTCATTCTCAAAACTTGTTTCTTCATGGAACTAATACTACATACTTGCTTATTAGGCTAGGCAAATATCTTTCTCTCCAGCAAGAGAGCTAGCATAAGCCGAGAAATAACCCCCTGCTAATTCTTATTTGCTGCTTTTACTGATGAAAAGAGAAGGTCAATAGAACAGGGCATGGCAGACTTGCTGAAATTTTCCTCTACCCCTTTTAAGCAGCTTGACAAATTATTAATACCCTGATCCAGTTGCACATTTTTCATTAAGGACTGAACATACCTCTATAGTACAGGGATAACAGAAAAGTAGATAACAGCCAATCCAGAAAGTTTTCTAGGTGTATAAAATGCTGCACACTTTAACTTGCCATGTGCTTTTACAATTCTTCACAAAAAAACATCATTATACAGGTGCTGTGTGGTGTTTTTCACATTCAGGTTGTTGAAATAGCACTAATTGTCTTCCAAAGATATCCATGTCAGAGCAAGCTACCCTAAATTCCTGTTAGAGTTGATGAAAAGAAAATGGGCACTTAGAAGACCAAATTCATTTCCTCCAAAAACAGAAGTTGTATGAACCACATGCTCTAAGTGCTTATTTGTTTCCATCACCTACAGAGAGAGCATTGAGTAGCTCAGATATAGCTATCAGGAGAGACAGCTGAGACTGTGATTCCCATTCCTGGGGAACAGATCTAAGCAGGTTTTAAAGGATCAGGGCAGGAAAGACACAAGGTGCTGCAAGACACATGGCCTGAAAGAATCTGGAGTGTCATTGGAGCTGTGACAACAGAGTTTGATCCAGGCTACCCAGGCTCCATGTGCTCTAGCAAATTTATA
Organism: Vireo altiloquus; assembly: GCA_013396875.1. NCBI lineage: Eukaryota > Metazoa > Chordata > Aves > Passeriformes > Vireonidae > Vireo > Vireo altiloquus. The sequence goes on along the minus strand of VZRF01001124.1, from coordinate 717,193 downwards.
AAAATTACACAGGCAAACTCCTGCTGATTTCCACATGTGTCCTCAGTGTCAAACTCAGCTTTAACACACTAAGAGGGTGATCCCATCTGCCTGTACTGTGGCACTGGCTCAGTTCATGACCTTGGTGGCAGTACTGTGTGGCACTAATTTGCCCTTCTGCCTGCAGAACCTGAAACCCAAGTGTACAGGTCTGGAGGGAAGCTGTGTCATTTGAAGATCATGGTGCCACACTGACTTGCTGAAATCACTCCTCCAACAGAGAACATCTGAAATACAGGAGACAGAAAAATCTAACCATATATCTGGCTGTTTTGTCTGCCATGGTGAGCAGCCAGACCCTGAGACATAGCAGCCAGAAGGGATTGCTGGCTTCTTGTACATGAGGCATGAAGGCATCAAACTTATCATTAGGGATAGCTGAGCTTCATTGTGGAGTTGTTTGTCCCTCTCATTGACTTTACTCAGAGCCTCTTACTATCACAAAATGATGGAAGATATGAAAATGTCTTGACGTCCTGGTTTAAAGACCACTGAGTTAACAAGGTCACTCTCTAACGATTTCAGTAGGGCTTAGACTTCATTAAAGACAAGAATAATGAGCTCGATGCAATCTCCTGTCTTATCCATGCCCAGTGTATTGGCTAGATTGGAGCAAACAAATATGACTTCTTATTAGGGGCAGTTGTGGGGTAGCAGCTAAGGAGCTGCCACAGGAGTTGGAGACCTTTGACAGAGAGGACATGCAGTCCCTGTCTGTACTAGCCCTGCTTTCCTGGCCCAAATTTGAGAAGGTAAGCAGTGTTTTCACACCTCATTTAGGAGTTATTTCTGGGTCCAAGGGTGCAACTGTGTGTTCTTGTTAAGATCCTGCAGAATTTAAAGCCCGTAAGCATGTGCTTTTAATAACATGGAAGACCACATGCCACCATTCAAGGCAGCACGGGGGTTCAGGCACAGGAGCTAAAAGACCTGTAAGGAATGTGAGGGAAATGTGTGCCCATAGCACCCACAAGGGAACAGTGCTCAGTGGCATGAGACATTTACCCGCAGGAGGGATGCTGAGAAGAAAGTTGTGTGCAGAAAAAAGGTGTGGCTCCCACAAGCTCAGGGAGACAAGCTGGACCAGCTTCCTAACCACACCACAGAGTGATACAGAGTGCTGCATCCCCATGTTAAAGAGCAGCCTGAAGTTACCCTTTACAATTTCTCTGTGCCTTAGTTTCTCTGTGGTATAAAGGAAGTAATAACTGTTCCCACTTCTCCGTGATGCACAGTCACTTGCATTTCTGGGGGAGGTGAGCCCTGAAAGTTTCTCAGCTGACAATCTCCAAGTGGTTGTACCAAATATGGGACTGAGATGGGGTCAACCTGCCTCTTCTTCTGAGCATTTCAAAGAGGGATAATGAAACAAGTGGATAAATAAAATTATATCAAATCTAACAGGGCCTGAAGGTTACCTTGGCTGAAGTAGCAACTTCATCTCAGAATGCTAGTCAAAAAAACAGTTTATTAAAAAGTGGTGAGGTAAACCCCATTGTTCCACATTTTTGGCTCCAGGAGGCTGGAGCAACCTTCATCTGATGTAATTTTAAAGTGCTTGGCAAATGCACTAAATAAGAGGGGGGTTTCTGCACAAAATGAAAACTTATACAATCCCTTAAGAAAAGCCAAACCTTAAACATGTGAAAGCTTATGAAAAATTAGATGATGTGAAAAACACTTTAAATCAAAGCAGCAGGTAAAGCTGGAAATAAGTTATCTTCCGTTAAAATCTCTATGTACCACATTGACGGTAATGCTTCATTTCCTGCAGACTGTAAGTAAATCAAAGCCTACTTTGGGTTTCCATATCTGTCTAAGATCTCATCTCCAAGAATGTATTATTTTGGCATTTCCCACATTGGAATTACCTCTGGTCCGAATTTGGGTAATAGAGTATGATAACATATTAACAAGTAATAAGCATGAAATTTTTATCCATTTTAAAATGTATTACTGAGAAAGAAAACAAACATGTAAAAAAGCCAGCATTTCAAAAGTAATCATCAAAAGAACTGAGAAAACAAGACTTAGGTCACAAGAGAAAAATGAAAGAAAAGTATAACTAATTGGTGGCACTTTTGTTGAGAAAGAATGTAAGAAAAGCTGCATACCTCTTCAGGAGAAGTAAAACAGATGTGTGAAGTGTCTGGCCGAGCTATTGTTTTAACTTTGTAATCTAAAATAGCTGACTTGATTTCATTTTAGCAAGGGATTAGTTTAGCAGACAGTTTGGATTAGCAGCAACATATATAAATAAACATGCTACTCTTAAATACTCAACTTATAAGATGCAGGACAACAAGAATCAGGAAAATGCTAGTCTCGAACTTTTAGATCACAGAGTCAAAACACATGCCCATTCCACAAAGACAAGGAATTAGCAAGAGTCTTCACATTGCATAATGTAATACAAGAAATATTTGTGATTATAATTTCACTGAGAAGCAAATCAAGTCCTGCTCTATACCCTAACTGCAGAGGATTAACAAACATTTTACACCTATGCTATTTTAAGAAAAAGAAGGATCTGCTTATACTTTGCTATTCATATGAGAAGGAACCTGACACAAGTCAGAAATTATAGGTCAAGCATTCTGTAAAAAAAAATGCATTTTCCTTCAGCCATAGAAGAGGGGGGAAAAAACTATCTGCCATTTAAAAAACCCCTTTCCAAACATGTTTTTCACACAGCAGCAGAGATCTGGAATAACTGATCTGCGGAGGGAAGGTGTCTGTGCTGGTTACCAGAAAGAGGGTGAGACTGGCAGAGAACCACTGCTCTGCCAGTGTATTCAGACAGCTCTCCATCAGTCTGAGCGGTCTCAGAGCCTGCACTAACTTTTAAGTTATAAACATTCACAGACATTCGGGGTTTTATGTGGGATTTTGTATAGTCCCTTCCAGCACCACCAAGCCGGATGTGATTCTAATGTCACAGTGTTTTCTGTAGCAGTCATTTTGCTACCATCTGTTAGAGGTCAACACTAGTGTGGGTTCTTTATTTTTTTTAGGCTCCTTAAGTCAGTAAAGGCGTAAGCCTGCTACTGATTCCAGTGCACTTTGACTCTTGCCATCAGGCTGAAGACTTGGATATACAGAATCACAGAGACCATTCACCTACAGGAGATGGGCAGCATGCTCCCATGAGTAGCAACTACCTAGGTTGTTACCAGAGTTGCAGTCCACTCCCTAAATTCCTGCATGTTTTCTACAAAGATAATCACACTGGAACAGTCTTGGAAAAGAGTACATCAGGGTAGAAGGGGATGTGCTGTTCTCCACATCCATGATGAATAGGCCGAATGCAGCAAGAATTAATTACAGCAAGAGATTTAATCTAGATATTAAAATCTGCTGTTATGTTAAAAATGCAGAAGTATTGTGAAAACTTCATAAATGAAAGTTTTAATACTTCATTCAACTTCAATTTCATACTTCGCTTTAACTTCATAAACTCTGTAAAATGAGTTACATGACATGCATGGGGGAATGGTTTAGGAAGGGATGGCCTGGGCTGTATCTCAGGTTCCTTTTGTTTTCCATGGAGTGACATTCATTTTGAATTAATTCATGTTCATCAAGAACTGATAAATACATTGACTATGCACCATCAGATGTGATTTAGATCAGACAAAGCCTAATATGCATTAAATCCAGAGAATTTATAAGATTTCAAATTTAATACAAGAATCTTTAACAAGCAAATGCTTTGGTCTGGAAATCTGTCTACAAAAGAGAATTTGTGAGAGAAAGATCTTGCAGGTGCAAGAAAGCAGTCTACTGAAGACAATAGAGAATGTCATGCATGGAAAATGTATTTCCTAGTGAGATAAGTTGCAGGTAAATGCACAAGGTAGCAAAGAAAAAAGGTATGATGATCATAGAATCAGAGAGACAATTAGGTTGGAAAAGAACTTCCAAGATTGAGTCTAACTCAATCTTTGACCTGTCACTCCTTGTCACCTAAGTCATAGCACTAAGTGCCACGTCCAATCATTTCTTAAACACCTCCAGGGATGGTGACTCCATTATTTCTCTGGGCAACCTTGACACCTTCTGAATTTGTCTTCACCTGCCTGAACCTTTGTTTTAGCTTGTTTAGTTGGATCAGCAATTATCTGATGACCAGGAGGCTTTGCTCATTTTGTCCTTTTGTTTGCTAAACCTCTGTTTAATCTCTGTTAGATTTTCATAATTGTTTGAGGTAATGTATTGAGTTTGTGTAGCCAGGTTTTGGTAGCTGGGGAACTGCAGGAGTGGCTTCTGTGAGAAACTGGTAGAAGCTTCCCCCATGTCCAGTGGAGCCAATGCCAGCTGGCTCCAAGATGGACCTGCCACAGCTGGCCAAGGCTAAGCCCGTCAGTGATGGTGGTGGCACCTCTGGGATAACAGATTTAACAAAAGGTGGAAATTGTACAAGAGCAACTGCAGCTGAGAAAATGAGTGAGAGTATGTGAGAGCAACAACTCCTCAGGCACCAGGATCAGAGAAACAGGAGCAGGAAGAGGTGCTCCAGGCAGCAGAGCAGAGACTCCCCGGCAGCCCATGGTGAAGACCATGGTGGGCCACATGTTCCCCTGCAGCTGATGGAGGTTCATGGTGGAGCAGAGATCCACCTGCAGCCTATGGAGAAGACGCCCACTGGAGCAGTTTGTGAAGAACCACAGTCTGTAGGAAGGTCCTACAACATTGGAGAATCTTGTGGAGAACTGTCTTCCATGGGAGGGGCTCCATGCTGGAGGAGGGGAAGAGTGTGAGAAGTCCTTCCTCTGAGGAAGAAGAAGAAGAGACAATATGTGGTGAACTGACCACAGTTCCCATTCTCTGTCCCTCTGCAGTGCTTGACAGAAGGAGGCTGAGAAATCAAGAGGCAAAGTTGAACCCAAGATGAAGAGAAAGTTAGGAAGACGGTGTTTTAAGATTTGTTTTCATTTCTCATTATCCTGCTCTGTTTCAATAGGTAATAAATTAATTTCCCTGAGTAAAGTCTGTTTTGTCCATGATGGTAACTGGTATTATCATCTCTCCCTGTCCTCATCTTGACCTACAAGCCTTTTCTTGTATTTTCTCCCCTGCCCAGTTGGTGAAGGGATTGATAGAGTGGGTTGGTGGCCACCTGGTGTTCAGCCCAGTTTAACCCACTTGACCATAGCTAAACATATTTAGATATAGTATCAAGTAGCTATTCTTTGTAGAATTAAATGTCTCTAAAGTTAAGATATTGATGCAGTGTAGAAGAATGCAGGCTTAAAATGATAACAGAAGGGACATGGGAGATGCTTGAGCTATGGTCAATTACTGATGATCAACCACAATTCTTAAACTGTGACAGCTCATTACATGGCCAAGACCTTTCTTTCCTCAGAGCCATGGTGGGCAGGTGCTGATCAGGTTAACCAGCTCTCTTGCAGCTGCTCAGCTCTTTCTGATGCCTTAGGTTTTAACTTACATTTTTCAAATCCTGTACTGCTAGTGTAACTCAAGTTTCCTGTAGCTTCTTGAGTACTGTTCTCTCATGCTAAGATAGACATAACAAAGCCTCTCCAGCTCGCTCTCCAAGGACACCCAGACCATTTTAGGCCTAAGAACTATAAACCATCATCTTCGGGAGGCGGGCAAGCTTGGAGAAATTCCATGATTGGCTGAGTTCTGGTTGGTGAATTTATGCTGATATAAAAGTGTGAAGAACTCGTGACCTGTCATCCATTTTAAGATCCACCGAGTCAAGACCCTCTGGACCCCAGAGAGTATCTCTGAAGGCCTTTCAAATAAAAACCTCCTTTATTCCTTTATTCCTTTATTCCTTTATTCCTTTATTCCTGTCTAGTCTCTGTTTCTAAGTAGCCATTTGAAGCATCATTTCCCTGCACCACAGTCACCAGCAGAATAAGAAAAGCACTATAAGAGCCAGTATCACTCAAACTCAGGAATCTCAAGTTAGTTCTTTGAGTCAATGTGGCTCAAAGCATCATAAGAGCACTTTTCCAGAGCTCCCAGGCCACTTATTTGTGATGGCTGGGGCTTTCTTGGGAAAAAAGTTGTTGTTTTGATCACATTATTTTCCAGAACAACTGTCTCATTGGGAACTTTCTAGATGCTAGCTAGTCTCTCCATGAGGAAGTTTGGGCTTTTGAATCTTATCTTCTGGTCGTGACAAATTACTACTTTCACTTTTTTAACACATCCTCTCACCTAAAGGGAGGTAAGGTCTGTGTGTTCACTAGAACAAGGAAAAGCAGAAGACCAGTCAGTAATTTAGTCATCTGTTTGTCTTTGGGGTATTTCCACACATGAAATACACCTAACCCAAGAACACCAAGAAGCAGTACATAACTGGAGACAGCAGGGAATGAAAGTGAGCCCTTACCTTTTCTCCTGTGTCTTAGCCTTCAGAGTCACAACCTAAAAGCATCTGGCAATGCAGAAAGCAAAGGGAAAGAAGGTTTTCACTTCCAGTACATTCTGCCCAAGTAAAGATTGTGAGATGTGTCCTAACACTACTTTAATTAAAATGCAGTATCAATTTGATTTGAACCACCACTTTTGATACGAAACTCAGCAACTTTATGCTTGAGCAGAGATAAAAAATTGATGTCTTAAATAATTTAGGCATCAGAGAGAGTCCCATGACCATAATATAAACATATTGATGTCGGCAAGAAAACATTTATTATTAATTTTATATAAGAGCTACAAAGTTCCAGGTGCATTTCCTATTTCACACCAAACTTTGCAGACAGGCAGAACTTAATGGTAATTAGAACTTATTTATTTGTATCAATTTACATTTATGTTGAGAAAAACAAAAATTATGCAGAAGAAGGAGGGTTACTCTGAGTTTTTCAAGTATATTTGGACCGAATGAGTGCTCTTAATAAGTTTTCAGTGCTGCTGCAGTAAATGAGTAGGTGTTTACAAGACTACAAAAGATATTAACTAACCATTTCTGGAATTGTCATGGCAATGCCCCAGATTTCCTATAAAATCCTAAATAGGTACTGACTGAAATGTTATTTTCTTCTGTATTTTTCTTCTTTACCCAGAATGATGAACCACAGAATATGATCCCATACAGAATATACGTGTGTATGTATATATGTTTGTATGTGCACGTATATGTATACACTATAAGTGCACGTCTGCATGAGTCTGATGTAGCAATTTATTCTTTTTTTCAGGGTATTCAGGCTTTGTGTGCAGTAGGATAAACAAAAGTATGGCAAACACCAAATCTGCAGGAAAGAATTTACATATTTTTGTTGCTGATAACAATCACTTGGCAAAAGGTCGTTCTTGCAGTTTCTTCATGGTATTCATCTTTGAGGGGACATTCATTTTCTGAATACTGCAACTTTAAGTGAAGAAATCCCTTTGCCTACCCTCATTTAAATTCAAAAACACTATTACAGTAAGTCACTGTGTTTACTCCCTCCATGATCTGGGCCCAAATTTCCAAACAAAGATTTTCAAGCCAAAATTTTAGGCCCCCCTTAATTTAGACAGAAAACCAGCATCATTATTATTTGTTTTTTTTATGAACAGCACATTGCCGTTCTGAACTGGCAGTGATGGGGGCAGAGCAGTGGGGCCAGTTCTGAGCCCCCTCTCCCACAGCTGCACGACGCCGAGCAGAGAAGCTCAGGGGAGGCTGCAAGGCCATTCCAAGGTGGCATCGAACTGCCGGGACTGGCTCCAGCAAGAGGAGTAGCATGAGACTGCAAGGAGCCACAGCTGGACCTCCTTGAAGCCAGGTAGTGGCTGAAGGGTGCTGCCCTGCCACCACCACCGCTGAGGCTCCAGCAGGGTCCTGGAAGGGAGAGCGTGCGGCGCTTGAGTGGAGCTGCTCTCCGCAGCCCTGAGCGGAGCACAGCTCAGCCAGCCCCGGAGAGCCGCTCGTCCTTATTACGTGGCTTGTGCATAATAAAACATAGCTCACGCATTTTTAGATCATCAGCTGCAGTGCTAAAACAGGCCCCTTGCTGAGAAAATAAATACAAAAAACACGACTAGAGGAGATAGCACCATCACAGACAACTGAGAGCAAAATCATAAGTGTCGCTTCTTTTTCTTCCTTTTTTTAACTAATGTAATTAAAGGCTTCCTCAACATGGACACAAAGGGAGTATTTAATGTGAACTTTAAAAAAAAAAAAAAAA
>VZRF01001124.1:677991-708909 GCA_013396875.1 Vireo altiloquus | reverse complement strand
GGGGGGCAGTTAAAGATTTCCTAAAAAAAAAAAAATTAAAGATCCACAAATGGCTGGTGAAACTCCATAAAGCAGCTGGAACTTGTTAATAGTCACACTCTCCTGTGACCTGAGATGCAGGAATCTAACCATGAATTTTTTACAGATAGCCTTTAAAACAAGTGCTGGCTGATATCACTGCGGCACACTGGACTAAAACTTTCTGAAGACACTGTGGCACCCAGAGAAAATCAATTCTCCTGACATTTAAGCTTCAGAAAAACACCTTTTTTCCATTTCTTTTTCTTAAAAAAAAAGGAAAGAAAAAAATAAAGAAACACTTAATCAGTAGCAGTGACTCAGTATTAAAAACAACAGTTCTCTTTTCCCTCTGCTCTGCACATATGGTTCCTCTGAGAGACCAGAGTTAATGAATAATAATAGTGGTTTCTTCACCAGCCATTGCTAAAGTTGATATTATGTGAAAAAGTCTAAATACAAGAGAGCGGTTTTCCACAAAGATGGACCAAAAAAACCTTCTGGATCTAAAAACGCCAGAATTTTGCAAGGTGTTGATAAACAGATCCTAAATGTTGGTCTCTTAATTACAGCCACAAAGAGATACCCAGAAGAAAAAATGCTGAGAGCCACTCTTCCAGGTAATTAAATCAAAATTCATACTCAGATTTTCATCACATATTAGTGGGAAGAACTGAATGTTGCATTAAACTAAGTGTTCCTCTAAATGCTAACCCTCATAATTCAGAGGTGGGCAGGAATAGAGACCATGCTTTCCTGCAAGATTCAGCTCCAGTGCAACAGGAAGGAGGGCCCTACTGTGGACCACCTGGTGACCTGTCTAAATCTTCCTGTACAGCTCCACACTTCCTTCCTTGCACAGGAAGAAAATACCACATGACATTCCAAGAACAACGATGTAAAATGAATTGACTTCCTGCAGGGTTCTAGCAGATTTGTGCAGCGGCGCTCTGCAGTGGCACTCTGTAGGGCTTCTTGTGTAAGATGGAGGACAGCACCAGCCCCATGAGACCACCTGGCTTCTGGATTAGAGCATATTCACCTTGAGATGCAAGTGGAGTGAACACAACTCTGTAGTGGCCAACACACCAGCCCCTGTGGTGATGTCAGCACAAGGGTTGAAAACACTGTGCCTAGACTGAAGAGTCCTTGCTGAGAAAAGTGATGCAGTGGTCCTTAATAAGTCTTTGCTAAAGTAAATTTAGGAGTGGGACCTTGTTTTCAAAACCCCCCAAAACATATTAAAATGTGGGGGTGTAACAACATATAAATTTGCTGCCTTAGTCATTACCTACTTGCTGGACATAATTCCAGATTCTCATCATTCACCTTCAAAACACCACAGGATCAAGGTGCCATGCTAGCCAGGGCACTGGAATAGTCACGTCCTTTTGTACATTTAACCATGGTAGGGAAAGCTATTTTATTTCCCCATGTCTCTGCTCCTTTATTAAAGAGATCTGGTGGAAGGACTTGTAGCTTAAAGCATTTCTTCTCTCACATTTTTTTGTGTCTTGCTCTGAGCTTGTACAAGACCCAGCAAGTATTAGAGCCTAAGCACAGTTGTAATAATAGAACTTTTGGGAAAGGTGGCACTTCCATGGTTGCAGGAGTTGAAATACTCACCCTGAGATCTCTGTCTCATTAGCTCTGCTCACCAGCCTCCTTAGTATTGGAAAGATTACTATAGCACTGTGCCCACGTGAAAGAAGTCAGGCTCTGATCTGGACACAGCTCAGCCTCCCAGAAGCCCTGCCACACTTGCCACAGCCCAGCTGTCAGTCTTCACAAAAAGGCCAAGGACTGGAAAGATACGAAAACCAATTCTTCTGGGCCCTGCAACAGGTCGTTCAAGGTCAAATCAGGGTGGCAATATGAGGAAATGCACTCTGCTGGAGCTCATCCTGTGCCCATTCTGCAAGGAAAACTACGGTCTTTAGGGCTGTCACTTTCCTTCACAACCACTAAATTCAGACAAACATTTTTTAAAAAAACAATCTCAGAAAAAGTTAAACTAACAAACTCTAAATAGGGAAAGGTGTTAAATTATGTGTGGCCTCATTCTTGTGCTCCCCTTGACAAACAAAATGTGGCCAAAAGAGAATTACAAGCTATGAAGCTGTTAAACTTCCCTTGGACTCTGTATTTCAGATTCCTTATGAAGGAGTTGCTAGTCTGGATATGTCGGCATGCTGTATGATATAAGCCATGAGGAGAAGGGAGAAGAGGGATTCTCTTCTCTCTACACGCACACACACACACAAACACGTGTGTACACACACTGCCATTGAAATGAATGAGCCCATTCATAGTAAACACACGTTCTGTTGGTTTGTTAGGCTTGGAACCAAGTCGCACCATCTCAACCTGCCAGAGTTAAGTTGTACATACCAGTAAAAATGTCTCACCTGCAATACCTGTCAGTCTATTTATATTAACGAAAGTCTTACAATTTCTACTGTCCATGTACCAAATCCTAAAGGCCTTTCGCAGCCCTGAAAATGGGCAGGAGGATCTGGGCAGAAGGACTGAGGTACCACAGTCCCTGGGACTCACCACCTCCTTAGGAGGCAGGCAGTGTTTCCCGCAGGAATGACTGCCAGTGGGAGGAGGAACATTCCTTAAGGTTCCGCTTTCAGATACTTCTCAGAATCCCTCTCTCTGGGTGGGTTGTAATCTCCTCTTCCAGCAAGAGCAAATGGCCACAGGGTCTTAGCTGCTCAATCATAGATGGAGGGCAAGTTGCCTCTAGGCTGTCTTCTAGTCCTCAGTAGCTCTTCCCTCTGTGGTCTTCAGTGCTACTCGGCACCGGAGGTTCTGGGAATAATCCTGCATGTCTGCATCCAGCTGTCTGTGTGCTGCAACAAGAGCCTTACAGTGCCTTGCCAAGCTGCTGAGCCTTTGAAGGCACAGCCCCAAATACCACACGTTCCATTCCAAGGCAGAATGTAACGACAGCTATAATTAAAACTGTTATTAATGCAAACACATGAAGTCATGATAATAACTAAACTGTCCAACAGTGTCTGAGGTGGTATCTCACTTCCTCTGGAAGACCAGACCTGTACCAGTCAGAAGACAGGACATGTGCTTCACCTGGCTGGTTCATAACCTGGAGACCTATTGTCTAAACACATGCATTTGTTTCCTGTTTTACACACCACTTTTCAGCCATCTTCTGGACAGAAGTTCACTGGGACTAGCAGATAGCTGGTGCAGTTGCTTTACTCTGGCTGGACACCAGGTGCTCACCGAAGCCGTTCTCTCCTTCTATGCACAGAGGAGAGAAAATATAATGAAAGACACGTGGATGCAGGTAAGGACAGAGGGAGATCACTCAGCAGGTACCACCAGAGGTGAAACAGAATTGACTTGGGAAAATTTGTTTCCTGTATTGTTAATCAAATCAGAGCAGGATAATGAGAAAATAAAAACTAAATCTTAAAACACCCTCCCCACACCTCTCCCTTCTTCCTCAGCTCAGCTTCAATTGCAATTTTCTCCTTCCTCGTCAGGGTGAGGACCCACCACACTCTTGACCTGCTCTAGCGTGGGGTTCCTCCCACAGGAGACAGTCCTCCATGGACTTTCTCACTGTGATTCCTTCCCATGGGCTACAGCCCTTCATGAACTGCTCCAGCATGGATTCCTCCCACAGGGTGCAGTCCCTCAGGAACAGCCGACCCCAGCATGTGTCCCCCATGGGGTCACAGGTTCTGCCAGCAAACCTGCTCCTGTGCAGGCTCCTCTCTTCATGGGTCCAGTGGTCCTGCCAGGACCCTGCTCCATCATGGGCTTCCCATGGGGTCACAGCCTCCTTTAGATATCCACCTGCCCCAGAGTGAGACCCTCCATGGGCTGCAGGGGCACAGCTGCCTCACCATGGTCTTCACCACAGGCTGCAGGGGAATCTCTGCTCTGCTGCCTGGAGCACCTCTTCCCTCTCTTGCTTCACTGGCCCTGGTGTCTGCAGAGTTGACTCTTTCACATAATTTCACTCCTCTCTCCTGAGGAGTTGCCCCTCTACAGTTTTGCCCCCTTGTTAAATCTGTTATCCCAGAGGTGCCACCACCATCACTGATGGGGTTGGCATTGGCCAGTGGCAGGTTCAGTGGAGCCAGCTGGCATTGGCTCCGTCAGACACGGGGGAAGCTTCTGGCAGCTTCTCACAGAAGCCACCCCTGTAGTCCCCCTGCTACCCACACCTTGCCATCCAAACCCAATGCAGATGGTTAAGCCAACATTGCAGTGCAAACTGCTCACATTCACGAACAGCTAATTCTAGCTAATTGCTTTCAAATATAGGGTATCAGAAAAGCAAAGATCTTTGGTGACCATCATCCACTCTTTACTTGTATCTCCCAAAAAAATCATCTCACAGGAGTCAGAATAATAGAAAGTACAGAGTTCATAGTGTTCTGCTGTGTACTTTTCCCCCTAATCTCTTTAAATAATCTATTTTTTGTGCTTTCCTCCAGCCACTTATTTCTCTGTACCATCAGTAAAACACTTTCTTACACCTTTATTTCTGGCATATGCAGCAGAATTTAAGAGCTTCTTCATTTAAGGTCGAATTAACTCTCTTCTTTCTGCTACATTTTTTTTTTCCTCAAGGAACCCCTATCAACTGCTGTAACTACTTTTCACGTACTTTTTATTAACTTAATAGTCATGACTCCTGAAAAAGGATTTCATGCAGTGGTAGTAGCTCCCGTTGCACTGATAAGAGTGATGAGGAACATGCTGTGTTTGCCACTGTAATTTTAATCTTTATTATACTTTGTACTGAGCCTCATCCTAAGCAGTCAATCTGAAACTCAAGGTCCTTAGCTCACCTCAGAACACAAAGTTTATTTTTATTTTCAAAATATACTAATGTTGAACTTCAAATAATTTGAAGAGCGAGTCTGCATTTTCAAATCTCTTCCAGGTTCAGATTCAATTTACAAATCATCCATTTGTAATTGAAAAAAATAAAAGTAAGCTGTGAATTCTCTGGAGTGTTCACAAGGTCATTTTCAGTAACAGCAATAAGTGGTTTGCAGTCGATTTCAGCTAATAAAATAGTAATAGCTAAGGCCTCCCACAACTAAGACATGAAGTCTTTTACAACCATGCCAAAGCCTCCTTTTCTATCTGAGCTTATTAACTCTCATTTCCTGTTAGCATCTACTATTCATAAACCATTGGTCTCTAGCTGTGACCACTTTCCTGCAAGAAGATTGCACTGAAATCCCAAAATACTTCTTTGAAACACCTGTGGACAATATAGTTTTGGACATACCATCCTCCCAAATTAATTCCTTTTACTTCTTAGACTTTTTATTAAGGTCAGGCAATGTCATTGTGTGGGAGCATTCTCTATTTATTTATTCAGGCAGCAGTATAAGGTACAATTGTCCTAATGTAATCCATCATTCCCAGAAATCTACTATTTCTTTGTCAACTGCAGTGGTTTCACTGTTACGTATATGTCTTGCCAAATAACCTTCTTTCTCAGGTGTGTTATTTATGTTACAGAAAATTTACATTTTTCTGGTATCACACTAACCCAGCAGCTTTTGTTCTGTTCCAGGATGCTCAGAGCTTCCAGATATTCTCTTCCAACATATCAGCTTCTTTTAGTGTTTTTTCCCATATTAAAATATCTTCTATGGTGCCCCAACTTCTTCTGTGCTATCAAAATTTTAATTTTTGTTATAAAAATAGAATGCTGAGCACAACATAAATGGAAGACTGAAGAAGCAGGGTTTTCTCAACCAGACACAGAAAACACATAAAACATGTCCTGTGTTTTTCCAAAGACTTTCCTCAGAATCCTGCTGATACATCCAGTATATAAAAAGATCTGGTAGTAGACGACATCTCTGAAAATTATCCCCTAAAAATTACTGTGACTTTTTTTTTCTTTTTTTTTTTTGTATTTATTAAATTCCTCTGGTCTACCCAGACAGAAAAAATTCTGTCCCAATTCTTCTCTCTAGAGTATCCACAGGTCATTCTCCTATGCATTTTGTGATTGTTGGGATAACAAACTCACCCTTTTGTTTTTGGGTTTTTTGCCTCTTCTTTCAGAGGAATGGAATTTGAATAGGAAGAGGGACTGGAGGAAGGCTGACTCTCTCCTCTGATGTGTTTTTTTTAAAGACAGCTTGTTCTCTAGCTGGTGTCCTCTGATGCTTTCTCAGGTATACTGTCCTCCTGTCCCCTCTCATGAGCACACTGTCTCGATGAGAGCAAAAATTTGACACTTTATTTTTTCTATAATGAGTGCTCTTCTTCATAAAGTTAATACAGACTGTATCTGTCCATTTTATTTACCCTCACGTTAACTTTAGTTGCTATTATCTTACCCCTGTAAACCTCCCCTGACTCTCCATTATCTGCTTCTTGTCAGGAGGATAACATTATTTCAATCAACACACCATCATGTGCACCAGTATCCAATTTAAAATGAATAAATGTCTTACTTGCTTTCAGGGTGATAGTCCATTCATCTTCTGATGAATTGCTCTTATGAAGAATCCCCCAGAGCAAATGGTGCTGTCATTGATCTCCTGTATGCTGCTTCTTACACACTATTTCACAGTGATGTAATCTAGTGCATACCTTCTTCCAGTTTATGGCTTCTGCTCTTTTCCATGCAATCTGCAGGCCCAGATGCTGCTCTTGTAGGATTCCAATTATATCTTCATCAAGCATCTTTCTTTGCTCTGTTTTGGATTCTCAGTTATGTCCTCTCCTTCATTCTGAACTGGGCACCTGGTTAGTTTGACAAACTCTAAGTATTTTGTCAAGAGTTATTTCACGATGTTCCAATGATTTGTTCCAGATCCAGTCACAATCTCCTTTGTAATCAGACTCTTGTTTCATTAAATTGTGAAATTTTCTCTTCAGTCACAGACTTTTACTGTTACGGATTTCACCTTCTTTTTTAATACAGCATTCTTTAAAATAAATTTTAAAAAAACTTAAACAAGAGGAATCCTTATATTTCATTGTTTCAGAGTAAAATATTCCTGAACATTTTCATGGTTAATTCTGACTGGAAACCAAAGAAACCTGTCAAGACTTCAGTACAACCTATTGTATGACAGCTAATATCCTTTAAATGTGTTCCCTTTTACAAGCAGATAAAGAGTATGGGGACATTCACATCTTCTGCCATTGTCTCCCACTCATCCAAAGTTTTCTCTGCAGTGAAATTCTTCATTGCTTCATTATTCCACTTGAGATGCTTTCTTCCTTCCTTTTTATTTTCAGCATCATCAGTTACCTCCTGGGATTAATTTGTGTACAAGAAACTGACCTGGTGTCTTGCCTATTTCCCATGGCTGTGGACAGCTGCATCATTTCCAAGGGTCTCTACCAGACTGATTGTCTGGGACATGAAGCCTTTACACACCCTGTGGCTTTCCAGTGCACTGGTTCACAAGTGCCACTCTGACAAGGCTGACACTTTGAAGGAGTTTCTAAGGCACAGAGGTTGCTTTCCTGCCTCAGGGGATTATAGAGCCTGAAGCCATATTAACTGTTGAATAGATTTCTCCCTCAGATACTAAGGTTTCTCCCAGTGGCTGGGTATGTCTTCTGTCCAAATCTCACAGAATAAGTTTCCCAAATGGGGAAACATTCCTCCTTCTTGAAGGTCAGATTTCCTACAGTGAAAGACATTTCTACTTTCTAAACCCTCAGAAGAACTAGATCTAGGCAATTCCTCCCGTCATTTCCTAGGTGTGCAAGCCACATTGCACAAGTTTTGTAAATCTAACAGTTCTTGGAAGGAGAGGATCTGTTACATGTGCAGGGTGCAGATGGTCTGCACACATCCAGTAAACCTGCTGCTCTCAAGATGCATAGGACTTAAAACATCTGGTCCAAGATCAGTGGTACAGTAATAAATAAGAAAGACAAATAAACTCACACCTTTGGTATAAAAGAGAAGCAGGCAAACACCACAACAGATACCTCAAAGTGGGAAAGTATCATTTCCCTCTGCTTGTCTTTGACTACATCTTTATCATACACTCCATGGAAATCCCAGACTTGCTGCTTCTAAGTCTATCTCACCCTTTTTCAGGATGACACATCTCAGAACATGATGGGCAAGGCTGAAACTGCATCTAGGTTCAAGCAGGTTGTCAAACATCTGAAAATCCATTATATATAAAAGCAGTCTTCAAATTCCATGTGGTTAAAATTGCCAAAAGACAGAAGGGCATCATCTGGAAAACTTAACACAACGTAGTTTTAAGCAGAGCCAGGAGAAAGGAAAAAAAAAAAAAAAAGAAAATTACTCAAAGTTATCTCTTATCTCACTTTTTATTTCTGAAAGACAGAGTTTGAATGTGTTGTACACCTCAGTGATATGCAGGTAAAAATGATCCATATGATAATTTTTAGAAGATCCATATGAACATCATACATAGGCTTATCTGCAAATTTATAAAAGGTCTGAGGCTGCTACAAGAGCTGGCACAATGAATAGTGCTGCAAATTTTTATCTTTTTGTCTCCCACCCACATAAAAAAATCTGTGTCTATACAATTACTGAGAAAGATGCATCTTCAGCCTGTGAGCTCCTGCCAAAAGGAGGGTTGTACTCAGGTTTTGTTAAGGCACTTAACAAGCTGAATATGAAGTCAGACCACAATAATAAGACCTCGAAGGAAAGACCCAGTGAATTCATACCATCACAGTCACTTCCTCCAGGTTCTCATTACACCTGATTATGGCTAAAATCTTTACAATCAATCAGAAACATATTCCAGGACAGTGGAATAATTTATACAAAAATTTTCATCTCAATGTATTCACCACCCATATGCTTATTAATAGCTGCCCCTACAGCTTTGTTCTCCCCACTGTGTAAATTCAGTAGGATTTACACATAAGGGCTAGTCTCTCATCTGTTTATGGAATTTTCACATCTTTCAGGGGAATAAACTATCTGACTTAGCCAAATTTTATTTCTCCAAATTCCATGTTCTCATAATCCCTGCAGAGCTACAGATTCCAAGAGAAGTGCTGCTATTAGGGACCAATGTGAGGCCATCCTTCACTCAGATTCAGGGCTCTGGAAGCACTTTCTTAATCCAAAACAAGAAGTCAGATTAAATTTTTCCTCCCAACCCTGAGCAAATCCATCACTTTAAACCCTCACAGCTTAAAAGTATTAAAGTTCTTGATTTGGCAATGTTCTCCTGAGTGAGTGAGAAAGCTGATTATTTCAAGTTGGAGCTGCATAGGTCATTGTGTCCTTAACAAAACCAAAAGAGAGTGGTTTTACTGACATCATTCAAGGTACACTGTGGTTATGTTGGCTGAAGGTATAGCCATATATTTAGTACCATTTCAAGTCATAAAAACTTGCTTTTTTTTTTTTTTTTACTTAACTTGAAAAGTTTACTGGCTGGTCACAAGTGCACAATTGCAAAACGACTAAATGAATCTTCCAAATGTCAGTATTATTTTCAAAACATATTTTTCATTAAACTGAGATAGCACGAGATCATTGTTACTGCCAATGGACCATTGTAGAGACTGAGTGAAAACAGGATTACTACAGAAATTTTTTCATCTACTATAAGCAGTTTAAATACCAGGATAGTTTGTGTTCCTTTCTTAATTATCAAAAAAAGCTACCAAAAAGTCTTCAGCTAAAGGTTAGAGACACCCAAGAGAAAGTTTAGAGCTTTGTCAATTGCTTTCACTATGAAATATTTCTTAGAGTTTGGCTTTAGAAGAAGTTTTTAAAAAGTAGACATCGAGTTCCATGGTATGGAAAGCCCTGTATATACTCTGGTGGGGAAAGGGAAGCACAGTCCTACCAAGCCAACTATTACCATTCTAATTCCCAGCTTTGGAAGAAGATGGTACTTTGGCAAGTATTAAAAAAAAAAAAAAAAAAAAAAAAAAAAAAAAACCAAAAACCCCACAAAAAACCCATGAAAAACACTACCCCACATCTGCGTCATCTGATCCTTTCCTTTCTATAATGCAATATCCTTAACAAGATTGATAAAAGATGGTTTTGGGGTCCAATCTTCTCAAAATGCATAGAAGTTTCAAATTATTCCTGCCTGTCCAAGCTGGTAATCATAATATATAGACAGCACTGACTAATTAAAGTCCTGTGACCAACCTCACAGAGAGAGCTGCCTGTGCAGCACAGGCCTTGCCTCATTCAACAACCCCCTCTGAGATGAACCTGGATTCATGGAGCTGGTTTTGATGAATAACAAACTTTTTCTCTACCCTTTCTGGTGTTCTTACAGAAAACAAAATACCATGTCTCCCTGTAGGTTTTATTCAAGAAAGGATTTAAAGGATTGAGAGTTCCTAAGAAATTTCTAATTAAATACAATAGATTTAGAGGTCTATGACATTGAAGCTTCATTTGGCCATCCATCAACATTTCATAACCCTAAGCACATTATCTTGACCAATAATGTGAAATGTGAATGAACTAGAACACTGACAAGGTTGAGCCCCAAGAGACAGAGGAAAACAAGAGGTGATGGGAAAAGAGCTTGCTGAAAAGAGATCTAAAATAAGAAATATAATTACGCTTTCTAATGTTGGCAAATAAGATAAATGGACATCAGCATTGCAAGTTTTATTATCTTTGAGGTTTGGAAAGCAGAATTTCTACCAGGAGGGAAGAACTGTCTCTCTTGGTCTCAGATAATCATATGTTAAAATCCAAAATACATTACATAATAAGGGAAGTTAAATGGCCTTTTTGTACTGAAACTATGCCTGAAAAATTACTTATGTCTCTATTCTACCCTTAACGTAATTTTTCTGAACATCATGATCATAAATGGCAGCTCCAGGAAGGGAAGTAAAGTTAGTTCTAATGAGGCTGAGGCCATAGGCCATGCCATGTGTGCCAGAGAGAGAGAATCGTATGCCAAACCTGAGGAAAACGGTGGATTTTTGCTTCCATTGATTAAATTGTGTCTTCTTAAGTCGTGTCATATTCATACTCCAGCCAGCAAATAGCTAAAATCCAGCCCTTAGGCAGGGTGCAAGGTAGCAGGTTTTGTTAATAAATATGTGGATGGTCTGCAGCTGGCAATCTGACCTGGAAAAAGAGACTTCAGTAGCTGACAGTCAAAAACTCTCCTTCAATCCATAAGTGCTTCAGAAAGTTCCAGCTGAGTTGGTTTATTAAAAGTATACCCAGCTCAATACTCTTGCTAGACAATTCATTCAGTTTGCTCACTCCCAATCCTTTACAAGTGAACAGAGAATGGCCCTCAGACAAAAAGATGCTTAGAAGCAATAGGCATTTTTTTTTGATCTTGGCAGTCTGCCCTTACTCACTTACCTTCCTGGACCCCTCTGAAGCGTGTAAGGTTTTCCCTGAGTCATATATGAGTTCATCAGAGCCTTAGCCAGCCCAAGACTTCTGAGAAGCATCAGCCCAGCACTCTTGTGTATTAAAGGCAACATCACCAAGCACTGACAATTCCGGGGCTCCTGTACAATGGATCCCATTATGATAGGAGACAGGATGCAGCCTGCAGTCTCCTCTGCCACTAGGAGAAGCTACTTGGCTCATATGACCAGTGGAGTAAAGTAATATTGGTTTAGGACATATGGAAAAAACTAAAGGCAGGAAAAGTATGATTTAATAAAAAGTGATTTCCAGAGTGCCCGCTACAGATACACTCACCTGCATTGCATAAATTGTAAGGAAAGATTCCAGATTTTTGTGCTTTATTTGGTTTTAGGTGTTTTCTCAGCCTGCTGGATTTCTCAGTTCAGGTTTCTACTGCTTTAGAGATTCAAAATTATGCTTCAAATTTTTTTCTTTCTTTTATGAAATAAATTCCTACAAATGCAAAAGAAAACGGTTTTTGCAACGGAGTTTTCTTTCTACAGCAAATATTTTGTTGTGTTCATCAGGAGTATGACAGACACTTCATTACTGGCCTCATCAGCTTGAGGTGGGATTTTTACCATCAGAGGTTTGCAACTACTAACGTATAAGATTTAAATCCTGTGTTCTGCAGAACAAGTCTGGCATTTATGTCATTTCCAGGAATCAAAACATATTTCAGCTAAATATATGTTGATCTGTTGATCTTGAGGCTTTATTTACAAAAATCAATGATTTGTTTATGACTTTCAGGCATAAGCTTTTCCTCACAGGAGGCTGATCAGTGCCCTACCATCACTTCTGTCCACTGGTGCAACACAGGAGGTTTCTGTAGCTGTATCACCAGCCATTCCCAAAATGGGCATCCTGTGTTATCTCAGGAAAACACATATTTTTATAACCCTAGAAATTGCCTTATAGCTCTTATACATTTTCATATTGCCTGGCAGCATGCTTAGTGGCCTGAAGCAGACTGAGCATTTCATGTGCTCTCTCAGGATGCTATTTTATCTCTCTCTCATTTTCCCCACCTGTAATATGTGTTATATTTCCTACTGAAGGATATAGTTGTGATTCGTTTTAAACGTTTGTGAAGCATTTTGAAGTTGAAAGGTTTGGAACAGCAGGTTTTGGCTCAAGTTTACCTTAAGCAAAATTGAGAGTGTGGAGAAGGTATGTTTTAGCTCCAAGCAGCAAATAAGAATCACTACAGCAATTGTGAAGAGAGGCAGGTCATATAATAAAAAAACAGATCCCTGAACACAGATTCAAGTAACAGCTGGAATTATATTTTCATGATATTTGGAACCACTTTATTGAATTGAATGCAAATATTCATAATTTAAGTAAGAGGGTTTTTTTCCAAAAAAACTGACCAATATAAACATCCAAAGAAAAAATTATAATCCATACTCACAAGATAAGATTTTTGCACTGTTTATTAAAATTTCTGTGCCACTGATAAACATCAGTTACAAAATCAGAAGGAATACCACTGAATGTCTTTGACTAATCCTGTATCATGCGTCATAGTCAACATTATCAAATTCCAGGAATTTGTCATGGCACAGTGACTCTGGAGTGGAGATTTTGATCAAGATTCAGATGCCTAACCTTAGTGGTTAACAATATAGATGGTTACAAAAGAATGAGGTGTCAATCTATTCACTGGAGAGATCCATGGCAAAATAGCTGCCATTGCTGATGCTCTGGCGTATCCTGCAAGGTGCCAAATATCCTGCCAGAAGTTCCTTCGGCTGTATTACATCAAAACTCACTTGGAGGTCTCAGTTACCCTATAATTCTTTGTAAGTGAGTCAGTCCCCAAGTATCTGCTCTAGACTGGTGAGTGAATGAACTAGTGTGAGTGTTGGGCTAACATACACAGTCAACACTTACATGGAGGCCAGGCTGCATCCTGCTCAAAGCTGTAACCAGTCTTGGGGGTTTAAATCTGTTATTGTTTACATAAACCAGCTTTTGCAAACTATGATTACCTGGCCTTTGTTAAAGAACTAATGGAATATTCATATCAGCACAGTTCCTGGGAACTACAAACCATCTCACTTATTTTAAAAATTGGATGTTTTAACCAGTTCTTCTGAAGAATACTTTTGATATTCCTAGGGAAGCTGTGTGAGGCTGGGAGAGTGCAGGGGACCCAGTAGGCAGTGCTGGGAACCACTCTTCAGTGTCTTCCTCTGGAAGAAATGGCTCTCATCCAGAGGAAAAGGAGGTTCTGTAATTCCTGCCAATTTCAATGAGAAAGGGTCTTTCTGTAATCACACTAAAGGGAAAAAAGAGCTTCCAGCCATTCTTCCTGCTGTATAGCAAGAAAAGGAACCTCCTTCCTTTGAAACTTCCAACAGGGAGGCAGATCATAGCGTAGGTGGAGTTAAAAACCAGAATGAAAGCTTTTTGTGATATGACACTGTCTTCTAACTACTGTCACAGATATTGTTAGTACAAGACAGAGAGTGTTAATTTTGTATCCTTTTGGAATAGCTTTATAAATTTCTCTTGTAATGAAGATATGTTTTAGGCAAGGGGAGGTCAGCTTTAGAGTTCTGTGAGACATGCACCTAACAAGTGCTTTAAGAGGTGTTGCTACACTAGCACTGTGTCACTGTCTCTGGGACAGCAGGAAAAAGTTTTGGAAAGAAAGTACAAGAAACCTGCCCCTTGAGCCCCAACTATTCACCCAGTCCCAACTAGCAGTGAATCATGACACCCACCTCCTGCTATACTGCATCAAGTTACCTTATTTTGGACTAAGAATCTGCTCATTAGATGTCGAGTGGTATGTGAAAGTAACCGTAACTGAGATGAGCAGAACACCCTTACCAGCAGAAAAGAAGGAAGTGTAGGATCAGAGTGGGAAAAATCAAGGGAAAGTACTGATTTCTACCCAGACTTGTGCTCACTGGAGCTCAGTGGTCATATTATTCAGGCCATCAGGAAAACCCAGAGGAAAACAGACAGAAAGAAAGACCACAGAACTTCACTGTGCAAGGAAGAGAGGTGATGATTTTTGCCCCTGAGATAACTTTTTCTAGATATACAAACATGCCAGAGCAAGGCACTAAAGTACTCATCTACTCACAATGAAACCCTGGGTCTTATGTCCAGTATAAACCACTCTTTCCTCTGAAAGTCACAAATGCCACATTTTGTAGATGGGTCTCACAGAGTGTCAAAGGACATGAAAATACATGTGCAACCAGACAGCTCCTGTGTGAGTACCTGCCTGAAGAGACTCTAGAATGAGACCTACTTAACGTAGTGTTATAAGAAAAAAGCATTCGTTACGTTTGTCTGAGATGTCATAATATGATTAATTACAATAATAGAGGAAGAACACCCTTTGTTACTACCTCATCACTTTCAGGGGAGGGGTTGCTAGCACAAGCATTAGACCTAGGATAAGTCTCAGCCTATCACACATTTTAGCAGGATGACAGAAATCTCCAAGAGCAACAGCATTGCACAGGAGCTGCTGATAGGTCCTCAAATGCATAGATTATTCTATTTTTGATGATATGCCTATGTCAATCTCAGAGCAAAATTGAGCCCTTAGGGCAAAATTCTTCTCTCAGATCCACACATCAATGGGAGTTCCCCTCATGCAGGAAGAACAGACTATGGGAGGTGAGAGCTGCTGTGTAGGTCAGGATAGAAAATTTTGTCTGTAGTATTTATTTTTGAAATAGTAAATTTAAAATAAAAATGTAATTTTCTGTAATAAAAAAACATTTGAACGAAATCTAGATACGCCCTACCAGCATCACAGAAAAACATACCACATCCACAAACAAACAAATATTCAGTTCAGGGGGTTTGGAGTGAAAGAGAAGGTAAAATTATGTCTTTAGAAGAACTGAATATATCAAATTCTTCCTCTAAATGGTGAATTTCTTCAGAATGAAAACACTCTTTATTATAACAGACTCACTGGGGACAAGGTGCTTGAAGATCTCTGTAATCCTTCATAAGGTGAGAAATCACATTCCTAGTGCCTTCAGGCCTTTACAGGCTGTCTGGGCGTATATGTAAAGAAAAAAACCTTCATTCCACCACGCTCACCATGAAGCATGTCCAGCATATAACATGGAATTCCTTTGTCCAGAGGGGTTGATGAAGAAGAAGGACCACTAATCCAGAGTAACCCCTCAGGAGCTCTGGTGCCACCTTCCAACCAGGCCGACCGTGTATGTAAATTTTGGGTTAAAAATACTAAAATATACATGTACAAAGAAAGCAGCCTGTCAAGGATTTAGCTTTGGAATTGCTGCCAAAGTGTGTATCTGAGCCAGGTCTGTGTTCACTTTACACATGCCTATCTTTGCGTGCTCCTTTAATGATAAAATTAATACCTTCACAGTGAAACGGTACAGAACCTATATCTCCCTTTAATTCTTAATTCTCTCTGATTTCTAATTTGAAAACTAACAGCTACTAAAATAATGTTTAAAAGAGTGAATTGGGGCACATATCCTACAGTGACTCTCTGAACTGGTGTGAATTTCACCTGAATATTCCAGGCTGCTGGTGTGAGGTTTTAATGCTGGTGGTCTGATTTAGTCTTTCTCTCTCACTTCTGTTATTGCGTCACTTTCAACATCTTCCTGCTTGAAAACTTCACTACTCATTAGTCACTATTGAGATCATTACCATTCAGCCTTGGCTCTCCACAGCTACTATAAACAAAGATATAAAGTGCTTTCTCATGTTTCTTGCTGCAGTTTCGGAAGCAGAGTATATTGCAAGAGGGTAAAGTGACTTACAGCTTCAGACATATACAGTACAAGCAAAACAGCAGCCAGGCACAACACCTAAGGCTTTGGAAAGATGTCACTATTTTGAATTATTAACAAGAAACAATCTAAATTAGAAACTCCACTAATGCGCCTGTAGGAACCACATACCCCTAACACAAATGTTTATGAATTAGGTAAGCTTTTAAGTACTAGTTAAATAAATACTCAGCTATAACCCATTCTGCCTGTGGACATGTAGTTAGAAATCTTTGTTATCCTGCTAGAGACACCATGGATATAAAATGGTAACAAGGACAGCTACAAAAAGTTTGTATTCTATTTCCACTTGAGAAATGTCAAACTTTATTTTTGTTAGTGTCTCTCTGGAAAATATTTCTCAGGCAGTTTTTTAACAAAAACCTGAGAAGAATACCTAATTGCAGGAATAATCACTGCTGAGTATCAAAATCAACTTAATACTCATTATTTTGACTATGGTAGTACTTCTTAACTTGACTCGTAAAATTTGTGCAATGAATTATTGAAAAGCCATTATTGAAATAACCTCTTCTTTTCTAACATGGCTGCTTGTATTTCTCCATTGAAACACAGCATGTATCTGTTGCCATAGATACCATTATTTTCTGAAATAAATATTTTTTTCTTCATTCTTACATCCATATACAAAAAGCTAAACTATGACCCTTTTCCAATCATATGTATTATAGGTACAACAGTCCATTTAAAGAATAATCTTATTATCAATAAAAACCTACCTAACCTCAACATGTAGATATTTAAGTGACGTGAAAGATGACAATTATCAAAGTTTATTAAACACAACATGGCATGCAAATATACAATCTTTAAAGGAGTGGCCTTTCTGGAACTCCTGTCAATGTGTAAAATATGAGAAGGAGGACTTTCACTAACAAGTCATGGGGGGGACAGGGAAGGATTTTTATAAAAAGCAAGTTTCCCACAGTGTGCTTCTTGTAGCACTTGTGTTCTAGTCCTGTGGTCTCTGAACACTTGGAAAGGAATCTTCTATTCCATGGCTGGGTTTAATTTGGGGTAATTTCATTTGATTAATTGAGCAGTCCTTTTTAACTTTGTTCTCCTGTAGCACAGAGATTTTGGGTAATTTTCAAAAATTTCATATACAATTTCCAAGAATAGCACTCTATTCAAGGAACTTAGAAAATTGTCCACAGGGATCAATCTTGTCATGTTACCCTCATGCAGCAGTCCTGAAGGAAACACAGAGTTGCAAAGAAAATATCTTATACTTCTAGCACTAGAGAGCAAACTAAATTTCTAGAGGTTGCTTCTCTGTCAACGATTACACATGCAAAGCAGTTGAAAAAATAACAAAATAAAATAACACCACAGAAAATAAAACACAAGTGAGTAGAAAAAGCATCATACGAGTTTCATCCTGCTCCACTCCTGACTATGGTCAGGCAGGTATGCAAAGATAACAGATGCTTATAACTGAGACCCGAAACGATGGCCTGGAATGTAGAGGATATAAATCAGCAGTTGTCCTGTATCTTTAGCAGACCCACACTGAAATCTGCAAGCAGTACTCAGCCTTTATAGTGTTGTAAAAGACGTGGATATTCTACACATTTGTTCTGCTTTTTACGAACCCTTCCTCAAAGTACAAGCAACAAAGAGCAAAAGCAAGCCATACCAATCCTCAAGTGCCAAAGCATAGAGATGTGCCTCACAGCATACCTCAAGGGACAAGGGATTGGAACTGTCTTGGACCACTTTAAGAATAGGTCCCAAAGGGAATACCTTGACAGTAGCTATCTTTATACACTGGAAGATTTTCAGGGTAATCATTCTTTACTGACCAATCAAAACATCAAGAGAGATGTGGACTTTTATGTAGGTAAGTCTAGAGACACTCAAGGCTTTAAATACTGGAACCAGCTCATTCAATATAAACAGAAAACAAACAAGCAGTCATTGTTGAGAACAGGATGGCTACCAGCAAGAGACTCCAGCATGAGTCAACATAAGATGCAACTCTATTTGCAATGCATTATGTTGTTCTATAATAGTTTACAGATCCTAGCTAGCATTACTCTCCCTTCATGTAAGCATAAAGACACCTATATCAAGGAGATATATCTTGCTAGGTCCCATAAACTTCATAGATTACAGACCAAGTGAAAGGCTGAGACTAGACTAGCTTGTGATCTAGCTGTGCTGTGGTGCATGATAACAGTATGGCTGTTACATTTTCAAAATTCAGCATGGCTCTGGCAGAGAGGGTCCTCCATCACCATTTTTGAGAAAACAGTGAAAACTTATGCTGTCTGGCTTCATCTTATTTATAGAAAGACCACTACAGATTACAGTTACCAAACAAGACTGGATATAGAGCAAGCAACTATATAAAAGGAATAAAGCAACACCAAGTAACTCGCTCTGTCACCCAGAGGGACCTTGACAGGCTGGAAAGGTTGGCCCATGCAAACCTGATGAACAAGGACAAGTGCAAGGTGCTGCACCTGGGTCGGGACTATCCCAAACACAAATAATGGATGGTTGGACAATGGGCTGAGAGCAGCCCTGAGAAGAGAGACTTGGAAGATGTTCAATTGTGAGAAGCTCAACATGACAGACAATGCAAGCCTGAAGCCCAGATAGCCAAACACATCCTGGGCTGCTTCAAAGGCAGTGTGGCCAGCAAATCAAGGGAGGTGACTCTCCCACTCTACCACTGTGAGACCTCAACTGGAGTGCTACATCCAGTTCTGAGGCCCCCAGCATCAAAAGGATGTGGACCTGTTGGAGCAAGTCCAGAGGAGAGCCTCAAGAATTATCAGAGAGCTGGAGCATCTCTTCTAAGAAGACAGGATGAGAGACTTGTTCAGTCTGGAGAAGGGAAGGCTCCAGAGAGACCTTTTAGTACCTTCCAGTACCTAAAAAGGGCCAACAAGAGAGCTGGGGAGGGAAAATTTATAAGGGCATATAGTGGTAGGACACTGTTAAAGTAACAGCTTTAAACTGAATTAGTTTAGATATCAGGAATAAATTCTTTTCTGTGAGGTTGATGAGGCACTGGAACAGGTTGCCCAGAGACGTGGACGCCCCATCCCTGGAATTGTTCAAAGCCAGATTAAATGAGGTTTCTAGCGACCTTGGCTAGTAGAAGGTGCTGCTGCTTATGTCAGGGGTGCTGGAACTAGATATCTTAAAGGTCCCTTCCAACCCAAACCATTCTATGATTCTATGATTAACTAGGAATGCAGATAAATCTATTAAAACAATCTGGGAAGAGCCATCAGGAAAAACTCTGGTTTTCTGCAAGATTAAAAGCCATAGGCTCCAAGGCAAAGTGAATGAGGCCCAGAAAAAAACATTTACAGTATCATGCCTGAGAACCTCCTTTTTCTCAGTCTTGAGATGAATATAATTTTGACCAAGAACTCATATTTGCACATTTAAAGGAGATAAGTGATTTGAACTCAACAGTATCTTTTCCTTTATTTTCCACTATTCTTCTTCTTCATCAAAATTACTCCAAACCTCACATTATCTTCTGGAGTATAATTTATTCAAGAGAAGCATTCATGGTAAAAAAATCTCTTCCCTCTTCTTCTCCAAGAATAAAATGCTGAACCCTTCTCAAAGAAAAGATATTAGATACCATTCAAGGCCCAGACACGATTTGTTTCCAAATGCAACATTTCCAAATGCTCCATACCTAATCCTTTAGCAACAGGGATGAAGGGACAAACAATGGCAAGGCACTGATATATGAATCATGTGCCTCTCTGATTAGCAGAAGGATATACAGAAAAGTCAGTTCATCCACAAATAACCACACACGTTAATAGTCCTTGGCAAACATGGTCTAAAATAAATTAAATTAGCCCTAGAAGAAAGACCTCATTTGTCAACTAGTGATAAAATATTCATTCATTTCACCCTCTAATGCCAGGTTAGATGTTGCACATCTAATGAAACCACTTCAGATTGGTCTAACTTCTGCATTTCCCAGCTGTTCCCCTTACTTTGAGCTAGTTTAGCTTCTGCTTGCAGCCTAGAGTTTTCTACATCCTGAACATTTATATATTCAGCACTAGACCACAAGTGATGATAGAGAACATTTCATGATATATGGGTCACACTGAGATACATCTGGATGTGCTGAAAACAAAAGGGGACTGGGAATAATTTTCCCAAGTAAAAATATAAATTTGTCTAAGGTGAATGCAGTTTGTTGGCCACAATCATTATCTGCAAGCCTTTTGTATCCTTTAATATTGCACAGAGACCCAGGCTGCACTGGAAGCTTATGTGAGCTGGTAATCTGCCTGTTAACTGATCTCTAATCAGAAGAGGTCATAAAGTTTATTCCCTCAACCACCCCTCATATCAGTGGGCTCGAATACCCATAAAATGGAATCATCTGTACATTTGGTGTCAGTGAGTTCAAGAGCCCTTCAGGTGTCCCATTTGCCCAAGTCCTGTGTAAGCCTCAGACACTGTAACCATCTTTCTCTGCCTACGAGCATAAGTTCTTTTGTGAATCAAGTGACCTCTGGACCTCAGAAGAGAGTCCAGTCCCCCAGTATTAATGGCTCTACAGTGTCTAGTAGCAGTCCAGCTTTTTATTTTTAATTTGAAAGGGGATAACTATAGACCATTGTATATATAAATGTTGAAGGAAATGGTTCTTAAAGCTGAAAAAAAAAAAAAGCATTCATTAATTCATTAAACAGCCAAAAGTCAGGAAGCGCCACTACTGGCATTTACTGTGCAATCAGATTCTACTCCCATGTGTATACACATTATGATACTTTCTTTAATTATATAAATCTTTTTTTTTTTCCACAGGACCCCAGCATTATTCAGTGCCAGTGTTCAGTGAATACAGCAGCTGCCCAATATTTCTCTTTATCCTCATGCGTTATTTACTGCACATCCTCTGAACATTGCATTGAATATAGTTACTTGTTGCCTCATGGGTTTTGTGCTGATGTCCCAAAACTAGTATATCAGTGTACCATAAGGATTAATGAATTTATGGCCACAATCCTCCTACGTACACACTAGGATAGTGTCATGCCTATGTACACATTAAGAGAGTGTCATTAAACCTATTTTAGAGACTGAAGCAGAAAGACACAATGATCTGTCTGATGTAAGGCTGTAAGCCAGCGGTATATTGCAGGAATCCACACTGCCAAATAATGCTGGTTCCTTCCCTGAAGTCCCAAACCTACATGGTTTGTGTTAATGAGAGTTGCAACAGTCAACACTGAGCACTTCTGTAAATCATACTCCTGATCTTGCGGCTTTAACATCCAGAAAACAGAAAGCCACACATTCAGTGATATCCTGGAAATGTCTGACTGCCTTCCATGTATCAGCTTGGAAGCCTGCAGCGGGTTAGATCCACTTCTCCTGCACGATCACTAACTGTGCAAATGATAAAGCTAAACTTACACTTATCACCACGTTTTCCTTCATCATCTACATACAGACACCTCTTGGCGTCTCAGGCAAGTAAACGATACTCCTAGAAGACGTCTTCCCTCTCTACACATCCCAGTTCATTCCTTGAGCACAGTTTACCTCATGCAGCAACAGAAGCAGGAGTCCTGTGGCAAGAACATATATGGTAGATGGAACTTTAAGAGATTCCTTCATTAAAGACTCTAAGCCTGTGTGTGTGGCAATCCAAATTCTGTCAAGTTTTGAGGGATTTGTTTTTTAATGTTTTTGTGTGTAAGTACATCTAAATCCCCCAACTTAAGAGGTCTTTTTGTAACCAGGAAGAGAGGAAAATTAGAAACTTCATGAGGTCTAGAAGTCTACAGTGTAAAGCTGATATATTTAGGAAATATTCAAATACCTTATCAAGCCCCACCTAGGGAAAACAATAAGATAATTCTTTTCCCAAAAAAACCTATAGAAAAGCAATTTGCACTTTAGTGGACTATAATATCAGAAATCACAGTAGGGAAACCAGTTAGATTGAAAATCATAGCAGAAAGGTCATTTGCCTACTATGCCATCAAAGTGGCATCAGCTACAGTCTTGGGCTACACTTGTGTGCAGGTAATCCGTATCTATCCTGTTCTGCAAAGTATTCTCCAGGATCAAGAGCTTTAACTTTTCAGCTACTCTATCTGTTCAGGCAAAGAAAGTCAGGAAAACCCAGACTGTAGACTTCTGTGGTAATGTATTAGTCATTGACTCATTGCGTAAGAGGAAATCTTCCCCTCTGAAGAAAACAAAGTAGTGGAACCACTGTCCTTTGTGCAGAGGAGGACACAAAAAGGAAGCATGGAAGTTACTTGTCGTGAAATTAGACGTGTCTGCCCCAAGAGAGATGACTACAGAGAAGGTGCTTACACCTGAGCTAGTCTTCTAAGGTACACCTTAATATACTCACCAGAGGTCTATTTGCCTAAAGTGTCTGCTTGCTTCCACTGACAAGTTCTGCTGTGGATGACTGAATTGGAAACATCTGAAGATAAGCAAAATGAAACAGATGCCTAATTTCTATAATTCAATCAGGCTAAGAAAGGAGTAAGCCTCCCAGCCACAGAGATCCGTCAGGTGCCAGGCACACATACAAGTAGAACGCGAGGCACATGGAGAAATTAAATGTGGAACCAGAGGACCTGCAGCCCTCAGGCTTTGGTAGAGTTTGGGAAGTAGCCAAGAGTCCTGTGTTAAGGTTTCGGAACTAAATGCTTAAATTCCTCTGAAGTCTAACTTTAGAGTGAGGCATTAAGTCTCTTTTTTGGATCCAATTTTCTGACCTTGTATTTTTATAGCCTCTTGGTAGCAATTATAAACCAACAATTAAATGTAAGAGTAGGATCATTACCCTTAATCATATTGGTAATGAAGTCTGAGTATTTGATTCAGGGAAATGAAATTACATACATTTCCTTTTGTTCTGTTATCCAATCTCTAGTAATTTACGTGTAGTCCTCAAATGTAGCTCTTTCTGTGGTTGCTCCTGCAGACTTAAGTATACCAATTTCTAACTTTAACTGGACTTTTGGATGTGCAGGCAATATAGGACTGAACCATATACGCGGGTAAAATTTCCAGAGTTCAAGCATATTCATGCCAGCAGATAGTCCTGTTTCCTGTGTAGCTCCTCTTAATTTTCTCTTCAGATGTTTCCATTCAAAATATAAGAGTCTAAGAGAGAAACAACTCAAGAAGTAAAGGAAATTTTCCTGACAATTTGTGAGGAATTCTTTACTATGTTTATTTTTATCCAATTAAATTTAGAGAGACCTAGAGACAGTAGCCAAAAATGCTGCTGGCTACAGGGTCAAAGTATAATTATTTTGGAATTAAAAATAAATTTTCCTGCAAAGAAGAAGAAAAATATAGCCAAAGACAAGAGAGAGGAAACTTTCCTCAGAACCATCAATGATTTCAGAAAGCAATACAACAAGGAGCCACTGGAAAAAAACATGCTAATTAATGAAAATGGAGATAAAATAAAGCTGATCCTAACAACCAAATTGCCAAAAGAACTTATCTCTCTTTTCAACTTGTAAACTGAATACGAATAGACAAAAAATAAAAGAGTTAGAGTGTATTTGTTCATAAATGGCTATTGGACAGTTTTCTGGTGAAGCTACTCTTTCAGCACACACGGCTACGCTTTGTATTTTTTTCTGATAGCTCTTACAGTATGCACTACTGACAACCATTCATTGCCCATGTATCTTTGAGCTACAAAAAGGAAGGATTAATTTTCTTATAATAGCCTTCTCCTTGCATAGTTATTGACAGGAAAAACAGGATGACAGTTTGTGGTGTTGGCTTAGAGAAAAATAGTAATCATGATGTGGTAATATTGCACCAACTGCTTTCCAGTTATGTTCCATGTCAGAACTCCAATAAATGCAAATGAATGCACAAAATTCAAGGTCAGAAAAGCTACATACAGATTCTGACTTCAGCATACACAGCCAGCTGCAGACAAGAAAGAATAGATTCTGGGAGGACTTGTGGGAAGGGCTGGGTTGTGAAACCATCCTTTACCATAAGGCTGATAAGTCTAAATGTGTCAGAAAAACTGACTTTCAAACAACACAAGTCTAACCTGATTCTTGTGTCTAGTTTGGAAGTTTAGAACCTGGTTCACAGAACTAGCAAAGACTTCCAATCAACACAGTTTGCTTTGCTGCTGTTGATGAAACAAATGGTGCAAGGGAGCAAGAGGATTCCCTAAATATACTTTTTGAGATCAGAATGCTGGATTACAACTAGAAAGAATAAAATTATAGGAGAAAATTACGACTAACATATCCAAGAAGGGACATGGAAAACTCCTTAATCGCCTGAAAAATAAAAGCCTGATGTAGTGCCTTTCCTATTGATTTGAACAGACACTGGATCAGAGTTATCACATACAATCCCTAGAATGGTCCACTCTGAAAGCTCCTTTATTCCTCCTGACAACAGGGAAAAACTATTACCACTTTAAAAAAATAGGATACCAAACCAGTAATAAATAGAAACAAAGAAAACCCATATTATTATTAGATGGGTACAAAAGTAACTTCTAATTAACCATCACTAAGCTACAACTTGTTATAACAACTCTGTTGCATAAAAGCCAATGAGAGACTTGTAAGAAATAAAATGACTACAGAGTAAGATGCACAGCTTTGATTCCTCACAAGGAGAAAGCAAATAAGGTGCTTGAAAAAGTATTAAATACAGAAGAGAAAGCTCTGTTTTAACAAGTGGAAATACCTTGTTACTCATATTCCCTTTGGTAGCAGTTATTCTGAATATCCGTTAACACATGACTACAAATATTTATAAGTTTATTCATATCTCACTTTTACAAGATGTACATTCATATCATGTGATTCAACATAATACACTCCAAAAATGGAACTCAACATGTCTGGTGAATTCATGTAGGAGCATGCTGGCATAATCGAGACCTAAAAAAAGGTTGTTTGCTTGTTTCTTTTTCTCTTCCACAATAGCAAAGGGGTCCAAACTTTTAAGGTGAGCTGGGTTTGAAGACTTTTTTTGTTTGTTTGTTTGTTTCATTTTAGCAATCCCTGAAATGTCTGTAAATCAGACACACTGTGAGTACATAACCAAAATAATGCTATGGTACTGCAAATCATACTGGTTGCTCATACTTTTGCAAAAGCAATAGGTTTTTAAAATATAAAAATAAATGCAAAGCATTGTCAAATTTACACTCAACATAATTAAAATAATACACATTTAGATTTTTCAAACAAAAAATAAATAAAACATCCACATACATTAATACAAAGAAACAGAGATATTTGCCTGTCTTTGATGCAATTAATACATACCATAAGCCTAGATTCATGAAAGCATTGTCTTTCAATAAATATCTTCAGCTTCAAAATCTGATATTTTCTACATTCTTCAATTGATTTTAGTTATACATTAATTTTCAATATAAGGTGTATGCATTATGTTTCAATTATTTATCGGAAATCAGAAAATTTCTAGACTGATTTATTAAAATTAGGCACCAATTTTTAGAATCAAATCTGTCTAATACACAAAATTCGAGGGATATCTGGCATCATATCCCTTTTGAAGAATCCCTCAAACACCAAAGCCTATGGCCTTCGACTGACCTGGCTAGAAAAGCCAGCTAGCAAAATAACCAATATAAAATTAGCCACCGCATTACATTGACAGGAGAGGAGATCACACTCTGTAGCACATCGCACTTCTTTTTATTTTTTGTCTTAGTTTCCAAGCAATACCAGGCCTTCTCTAGCCCTATCACATCTTACTGCAACGAGTAGAGATTTTCAAAGGACCAAATGAGAAGCTGTTGCCATGTCATCCATAGCTTTTTTGCCATGGAAATGTTGTCACATCAGGGAAAGAAAACAACATAATGGGGTGAGTAGGTTGCTTAGAGATGAGAAGTGGGGAGCTTCGGCCACCCTTTTTAAACAGCAATACAAAAGTTTTACAACCATATTGGTTGTGTGCACTTTATAGAGTTGAGTAAAATTAGCAATTACAAGGACACCACCTGGATTATTAGATATTATAAAAATAAACACATTTCTAAGAAAGATGTGTAATCTATTTTTCCTATACTTTGAAAGTTTTCCTCAAACTGAAGGGGAAAAAAAGCCTGCCATCTCCAAAGCAATGTCTCCAAAAATTAAATTATCTGTTAAAAAAAAAAAAAAAACAGAAACAATTTATTTTGCCTATCCCATTTAAAAAAGCAGAAGACATGCGTATTATTTGTCATCAAAAAAAAAATCCATAGTCTGGGTTTGCATTAGGGATCTGGATTTCTGTACTATTACATGTCTATTTCATTTGAGTCAACAGTCCCAATGTGTCAATATTATGTCAATTCAAAATCATGTCTTATTATTATTTCATAGGCAAACATAGGTCTAAAAGACATAGCAGATAAAGCATGCAAAGAATTGACATCTGTACACTTGGTCTGTGTGAAAAATTTATAGTAGGGGAAGTTGGAAATCAGAGTTTACTAGCAATTTGTGCACGCTGTTGGGAACTTGGAAATTCGGTTTTAGTCTTAGCACTGACACAACTTGGCCCCATTGAGTCATAAATAAAATTCTCACTGACATATAGGGTCACAGAATCGGACAGTAACTTCATGTTCTGTGGAAATAACTCACAGGCACCTTCTGACACTCCAAAACACATTCAGTGTGCCCTTTAAAACTTTTGCTGAAGTCAGATACAGAGTTTAAATTTCATGGGCAGGGCCTACATAAAAGGTTTTCTACCACCACAAAGTTCATGTCAGATTATGATCTGGTGGATGCTGCTACGTTACAAAAACAGAATTAGTAATACTCAGTGCTGACAATGGGTGATGGAACCTGGCCCTTGATTTATATGCCTTAATTTCTACAAAAAGGGGGATAATAATTCTTACCTAGTTCATAATGGGCAAGGATTAAATAATAGACATTTATACAGTGCTTTTCAAATAAACATTATATAAGTGCTAAGTATTATGATATTAACCAAAATGTCACTACTTCTATATGACCCTACTAAGCAAAAAAAACTTCCAGAATAATTTTTTTCACATATTTCCAAGTCAATAAAAATGAGCCATGGAGTCAACTGGCTATTTTGGTACAAATGAATGAAGTTCTTTAACTTACTTGACAGTTTCAGAAAAACACAGAATCTATTCTTTCCATTATAAAGGGGCCCATATAAGGCATGAAACATTTTTTATAACCTTGTTTATAAACATCATTATTCATTTGGCATTCATTCAAGTTATTTTTCAAGTACCAGACAAATCTTCCAAGATTCTTTAGCAATCCGCATACACTAAATGAAGGCCTCCTCCAAGGAAGTTCTGCTCAGTGGCTGCTGTTTTGATGATCTTGGAAATCTCACGCTTCTCAAATCAAAGATTACACAAAGATCAGGCTAGATGATAGTGGACAATAAATGAGGCTTGACATGCCTGAGAATCTCAAACAATTACAATACTTTTAAACTTTAATAAGCACCTCAGGACCATGACTATGTTATCTTCAACCTCCTACCTACTTAAGAAAACAATAAAAAACAAAACCAAACCAAACAAACAAACAAAAAGAGACCACACATTAACAGAGATGAAGTAGATGCTTTGGTCCGAATTCTCAATTTGTATGGATCACTGGAGCTCCCCATGGTGAATGGAGCCACAGTGACTCACACTTAGAGAAAAGTACAGTCCAACACATGGTAGGCCAGGTAGGATGCCTCATTTCTTCCCAATGGCGTAAAGACAACAAGAAGAGGAGATCACCTGCATCATCCAAAACAAGGCAAAGCTTTTATACCCCCACTAATGCAATCGGCCCATTCAAGAAAGCAAAGTAGAACCAGTTTTGGCAACAACCCTTACACAGTGCACCTTTTCATTTCCTTTCACGCTAAATGAAATGCAAGAGCAGCATGAAGCACCTCGGTAGATTCCCTGCAACACCCCGCCTCTCTCCCCAGGCTGAGCTGTGGTATCTCCTCCAAAGCAGGCTAAGCTGATAAATCTTGCCACCTTCTTCCTTTCTGTGGTAGAGAGCAAGACTGTCCTTGAAACATCCACTGAAAGCACTCAGGAAAAAAAGTAAGAATATTTCAGTCTGGAAAGATGTATGCTACACTACCAGCCTTGTTCCATCTTAGCAGGGAATTATATTCATGTTGTTGCTGGTTTTTGAATATCATAAAGTAAAATTTCCAACATAAATCTACAGGCTTTTTTTTTTGCTGTGTTTGTATCTAGTAGAACAACAAAGGTAGAAAGTTATTCCTTCCCTTACAAGGTGGATGCATATTATATGTGTATACAGTAACACTTTGAGATCGGTAGCACTTCTCAGCATCTCACTTGGACGTCTGAGCAAATTCATGTCCCAATCCTACAACTTCAACAAGTTCACTATATGGAATTATTTGAGGGTGAAAATCATTCTTTTCTGAAAGCCCAGCGCAGGACTGCAAAAAAATCATGTAAGCCTCTCTTAAATTCTCAAAAGAGGATTTGAAAGGCCAACAATTAGATTACAGGTACAGATAACAAGCAGTCCCCATTCAATCGATAGCTCCCTGCCTTTGGTGTTCAACACTGTGTATCTAATTCTCCTTCGATGGCTGTGGGTGTCCAGTACAACAGGTTACTTACTATAGCCTAAAATATCTTTATGGTAATGTTTATTTTTTTTCAGATCAACATTTTAGAAGTGCTAGAACCACTCCAGATATTTCCCATTTTAGCCAGAATTTCATACATCATCATGAATAACATTTTACTCTCTAGACAATGTTTTGTTTCAGGAAGAAATTGTTAATTGCCTGAGATTTGGTTTGTATTTCTCAGCAATGAGTAATGCTACTCTAATATTTTGGCCCTGGTTTTAAAAGCTACTAGACTTTCACAGAGAGGTAGAAAAGGCAGGCAATTTTTATCAGCCCCAGCAAGTCCAAGATATTAACTACTTCTCACATAATAAATAGAAGGGAAATAGCACAATTTTGACATTCCAGAAATTTTGCTTGCTAGAAAATATCAAAATTTGAAGGAGAAAAAAATAACAAAGCACAAAAAAGAAGAAAAGTCTCTAAAAATTATCCTAAGTATGAATTTTTGTCCTACAGTAATATTTGGATTTGATAAATATCAGCAAAAGCCAAAACTAGTAATGGATTGCTAAACGAGACATAAAAATCAGGCCTAATAACGGTGCTATTCAGAGGATAACCTTCCATCAACACAGACCTTGGTAGCGAAGGCAACAAGTAACTATCTTGTTAGATGAAGACAAGACCACTATTTGTACCTTCCCCTCTCCTCCCCAACGAAAATTTAAAAAAAAACCCAAACCTAATTAGATGTGAGTAACAGAAAACACAAAACTGGGGAGGAGGGTCAGTAAACCCAGACACTTTGGTAACACAACTTAAAGAATTTCCCTGCTCTCCATCCGTGCTGGATTTGTAGTAGTTATTTTGCTTAAGCATTAGCTTAATACTTGGCGTCCAAATCACAGGCAAAAATTTAAATGGCAAAATATTGAACTTGTCCTCCTCTACAGAACACTTCTATGGGTTGTTTTAGTTTGTTTGGGTTTGTTGTTTTGTTTTTTACTAAAAATCATGTGAAAGTGTCACACAGACTTATCAGCTTGCTTCCCAGAAATATGGCACATTAAGTTGACTAGAAATCATAGTATCTACCTCATCCCATACGTGATACACATAACTTTATCCATTCATAGAAGACTCGGACGGTCATTTTGGCAGGAAGCTGCAATGCACCAGTCTGAGCATAAAGGATTTAAGTTATGGATCTTGCAGAATTGGTTATTAACAGAATAAGTACGGCTATTTTTTTTTTAATCTATAATATTTACAGTATTGCACTTTACTGCACTTAATTGCATTTCACTAAAATTAATGCTGCATCAGTATTATGCCTTAAAACCATACGTCCACCTTTGTCATATAATTCATTCTTTCAACGTCCTGTAAAGCAGTGAGATTCTGATTCAAAGATCTAGGCATTTGGGGGGAAAAAATGAAAAATTGACCTGTTTCTATGGCACAATACATCTCTTTGAGTTCAGGTAATTCTGACAAAACAGGTGCATTTCTGCATTTCTTATTGTTCCCATCTTTCAAGTTACCACTAACAATTAGTAAATTCTAGTCTCTCTCTTTTTCTCCTTTCAAAGGACGTAGCCATTTGAGACACACACTTTTTTGTTATTGCTGCTTTTTTTTTTTTAAGGAAAGAAAAGAAGGAAAATAAAAACCTGCCTTGCCTCAGATCTGAAATTCCACATTTAAATTCAAACCAGTTCTGCAGCAGCAGCAGCTCCTCAGTGATGGAAGAGATTCATGGCAGTGAAATAATACTGTTGGCAACAAAGAAATGTCATCTTTAATGGAGACCAGCCCCAAGGATTTATTATTTATTATTATTACTATTTGTTTTGTTTAGTTTTGTTCTAATATATTTCTGATCTTCAAAACGTGTTTAGTTTGACACATGCACAAGGTAGCAAAACTGACAGCAGCAGATGACGTTATGCCGGAGCGATCACTTTTGCCAGGGTCAGAAATCCAAAGTGTCCCAAATGTTCACAGATTAACATAATTTAGAGATCGTTTCGGTTTTTTTGTTTTTTTTTTTTTCCTCTCCTTTTGTGACTTTTTTTTTTTTAACTCTCTTTT
>VZRF01001124.1:663557-676107 GCA_013396875.1 Vireo altiloquus | reverse complement strand
AAAAGAAAAAAACGAGGGAGGGAGAGTTACAACCGGCTAGAAGCTGGGAACGGAATTTCATCTCCCTCGCCCCGGTTTTCCCCAGCGGCCTTCCCCGGGTGGCTGTGCCTCGCTGGGGCATGGACCCAGGCCCCACAGCGGCGTCAGTGCCTGCGCTCCGCCACTGCCTCGGTCCTGGCTGACCATGACGCACGACCAGAGCACTTAGGAGCACCTCCCCACCTCCGAGGTGGCCGCGTCCATGGGAAAAGGACAGGTCTCGACAGCCCGCCCGGGAATGAGGAGGGCAACGACAGCGCAAGAGTCCGCATAGCTTTTCCCCCTCATGGTTTCGCCCATCGGGTGGAAGGGGCTCCTCCCGTAGCGCACTCCGGCGCCAGGAGGAGACCAAAGCCTCCGGGACTGCTCGGGACCGAGACGCTCCGTCCCCGCAGAGGGCGGGCGGGCTTGCCCGGCGCTCCTGGG
The DNA here is from genome assembly GCA_013396875.1 of Vireo altiloquus. Lineage (NCBI taxonomy): Eukaryota > Metazoa > Chordata > Aves > Passeriformes > Vireonidae > Vireo > Vireo altiloquus. The sequence goes on along the minus strand of VZRF01001124.1, from coordinate 675,642 downwards.
CCCACCCCACCCGGGGAAGGCGATGCGCCCCGGGAGACCAGTCCGGTGTGCGGGCGGCCCGGGGCCGTGTGCCAACCCATCGCACGGCGGCCGAGGGGCCCTTAGCCCCGCCGGCGCCTCGGGACCCCCCGCTCCGTCCTCTCCCCGGTCCCGCGGAGCTCTGAGCTCCCCTGAAAGTCGGGCGGGGGCTCTTTGACGAAGTTTTACAGCCTGTTTTTAATACCTGCCAACTTCTATATAAATGGCACTTGTAAACGTGTCCGGCTTCTTCACTTGCAAACGAATGGGGGTCGGAGCTTGCTGAGGGAAAGTAAAATAAAACCGGAGCTAACTACCTGTTGGAAAGGCATCCTCAGGGCTCCCATATTCACATAGGGGGCTACTCTGCAGGCGTCTAAATGGCTGGCGGTTCCCAGGATCACACCTGCAGGGAGAGACAGGGCCGGGTGAGTGGCGAAGGCGCCCCGGGGCTCCAAGGCCGCCACCCCCCGGCCGGTCCGCACTCCTAACCCACCTTTGTGCATCTGGTTTTCCTGCTTTCGGCACTTTGCTCTCCTGTTCTGGAACCAGACCTATGAAAAGAAAAAGCAAACAAAAACAAAACAACAAAAAAATGGAGGTGGCCTAGGCAGCTGCTCAGGGAGCATTATCTCAGGAGCTAGGATTGAAGGGGTGAGGCGAGAGACTGCGCAACTTTTCTGAGGTCTCTTCTCGGGAGCAGCCGAGGGGACGCTCTCGACCCCAGGGTGAGTGAGCCCCTCTCTGTGCTCTTGTAGGGCTGCTCGGGGGGAGGGTCCCGCTCCTTGTTGTGGTCCCTCAGTTGAACCTAGGAGATGGGAAGTGCCCTCGCAGCCGAAGAGACTGGGAGCCTGCCGCTTAGCACCAAGTCTCGGAGGCCCCCGTGTCCCCTGGGCGGTGGCAGTCTTTGTGCCACCCGTCTGGAGCGACAATAAGACCACCCACAGGACGGGTGGGATCTTCGTACCCTTCCTAGTCATCTTAAGCAGCCCGTGAAGAGCCAGCATGGGCCAGGTCAGACTCCGGGGTCTGGCCCCCAAGAGACTGGACCTCCTGCCCTCTCCCGAGCTGGGCTTGAAATCGATGATCTCCGACAAGATGCGAGACACTGAACTTTCGCAAAAGGTTCTGAATCATTCCCCATTCCCTAAATGTTAAAGAAAACAAAATTCGCTTCTGCAGACTTCAAGACAGACAAGAGCATTATCTTTTGCAGCCTGGGATGTAAAGTGCTTATACCCCTACCCGAGAAACGCCTGTAATTCGATAATACTGCCCCAGTTCCAGCCGTTCTCACTCAACAATCACAGAACTTTGCAGTTGCCGCTGCGCTTCCCGTGCCTCTTTTCCAGGGGCATTTCAGCCCTTTATTACTTTTCCCTTTCCGTCGTGCTTGATTAGCATCTCTCCCCAAAGCACCATCAGAAGCGCGGGCCAAAATATTTTGCAGACCCTTATCTTTACACCAAAACCTACCGAATATGGACAAACATTGACTTTCACCGCTGATAAAATCTTGTAGCTAAGTAAACACCTACAACCTTTGATGTTCTTGCACTTGCCAAGAGATCATACGGTTAATTAATACTAACTGCACTTCCTACATCAAATTTTCCCTTCAAGCTTTCTTCAATTGCCTTAATGATGGTCATTTACAACGGAGTAATTAGTGCAAAGAAAGGCTTCCGAAGGCATTAATTACCTCGGGTACCTCAGTGATTTTCTTAAGTAGGAATTGGCCTTCTCTGATTTAGCGCACCATTTTTCCTGCCCAGGGTGTCTGTGGGGGAAGCGTGCAGTGGGCAACTGCGGAGCGCCGCGGGTGCGGACAGATCGATCGATCGACCGACGGACGGACGGAGGGAGGGAGAGACAGACAGACAGACAGACCGACAGACCGACCCACCCACCCACCTACCAGTCCCGGTTCCTGTCCCTTACGGCTGCCGACAGCGCAGCCCTCCCCGCGCTAAGCGGGCTTCGCTGCCGCCCCGCTGCCCTGCACAGCACACCACGGCACAAGCCTATTTTTCCCTACCAGCAACACGCAAATGTTAACAACATGCATCGCTTCTCATTTTAACTGGACCGTTAGGGATTTATACACATTTATATACGTATTTAAATATGAGCATGCAAAATATTATCGAGCTGTAGCGACAATAATACATTTTTTTACTGTGGTAAATCCTTGCAGGAAATCTCCTTGTGTGTGTTCCCCACGCCCCCCCGCCTCGCCAAAGCAGTGTAAATTGTCAGAAGAAATTTAAGCAGCGTTTAAACAACTTCTCTTGCAAATCAGGACATCTTTCAAACCGAAATTATATTTAAATCTCGAAAACGAAGTGCCCTTTCCCTTTAGCTAGGAAAAAATAAGGTTATGAGGAATAAAAGTGATGAATTAGCCACTGCGTTAAGCGATAATAAATCAGGCTTGGTGTGATTCACGATCAATTCCAATTAGTCATGAATATGCTAAGTAAAGCACAGTACACTGTTTTAGACAGTTATTTCTTCATTAAGGATCACTCAGTGATTTCTTTCACAAATGCTCTAATCTGATTTCCTTTTGATTTCCATTAGAGACAGTGAATAATGACATTTAATTTAGCCCTGCACCATAAACCCAAAGATATTTGTTGTAATTGAATTACTGCCTGCTCCTCACTATGGTCTCATAACTTTCAATTATAACCCTGACAGCTGGGTGATATGAGTTTCCAGTACAACACTAAAAATAAAAGGTTAATAAGGACTAGCTACCATAGGAGCTTCAATTTATTTACAGCAAATTTCCACGCTAAATTGAAACTATATCCTTTAATAGCAAGGGACAAGAGGTTCAGATAGGAATTATAGAACAATTCTGAAAGAATTAGAAAAAAAAAAACAACTTTTCCTTTTTCTGCCTTTTTCTTTTTTTTTTTCTGCTTCCACTTATTGATGGATATTAACTCTCCACTTATTTCCTAATTAATTATCCATTTTTCCTCTTTTTCCTTTTTATACTTATTTTCTGTATGGGTTTTTTTTAATCCATGCAAACCTATTTTATATAATGATTAAATACTTTTTTTTTTTTAATCTTGGTCATAATCTCCTTCTGATTCTTTTTCTTCTTTTGCTTTTTTTTGGCCTTTTTTTTTTTTTGCCTTTTTTTTGTGTGTGTGCTGTTTTAAGATCTGTAAGCACTTGAAGCACCAATTTTCCTGTAACTATGAACATCCTGTTAAGGTGCTCCTCAGTAATAAAGTACTTGAAAGAAAGAGTGCAGAATTCAATTACAAGTAATTTATTTTTATAGAAACAGTACATCAAGGCCTTGGAAAGATATTACAGAGCCCAAGTAAGAAGATCTGGGAAGATGACATAAGAGTTGATGTCCCCTTCAGCAAAAGTTTAATCTTTTCATTAATTTATATGGTGTGGTTAGATCAATCTTCCAGGAGAAAGTAGGCCAGCAGCACTCTGAACCCCTGCAATATTCCCTGCAAGCTGCCATTCCTAAGGCATATGCCTGGCACCATCCCTTGCCCAGCTCGGTTTGTACTGAGAGTCAGGAGCTGAGGAGAAAATAAAACCTTGAAAGAAGAGGGAAAAAAAAGAGCAAAACCAACCTAGGTACTCCATTTATTTCAGGATTTGCCTCCAGGAGACAGCTGTTTAGAGCAAGGTAGTGGCTTGCTCAGCCAAGTGCTGGCTGAGCAGTGTGCTGTCTGCTTGCTGTCCACGGTTAAGGAGGGGGCCAAACAGACCCCTCTCCCCATTCCAGCTCGAGGCCATATTTCTTCCCTTCCTGCTGTGCCCTCAGGAGTGAGGGCAAGGCATGGAAGCCTCCATCCATGCCCCCAGAGCCATACCCACGCCTGTGTGTAGCCACCCAGACACTCCTATAGGCAGATATACATATACATGGGCATCTCTTATCTCCAGGGTGAGAAGGCGTTTTGTTCAGTGGAGGGGTTGCCTTGGTGACTTTTTCTTCTTGAGCTTTAGTTTGGTTTGTGTCTGTTAGGCCAAGCACAGAATTTAATCCAAGAAGACACTTTCTTCAGGTTTCTCTGGGCCTGCTCAGAGAGCCACAAGTTGATCTTATTATTTTTTTCTAGGTAGAATTTTTATAATTATTTCTATATTGGGGTTTATTGTTTGGTTGGGGTTTTTTGTTTCTTTAAATATGACATCTGTTTTGTGGAAGCATTCCCTAGTTGGCTTGGGGGAAAAGGGAGTATTTTTCCTCTGCATCAAACTGAAAATCGAATTTTAAAATAATCGATGTGGAGCCACCCAAACAGACAGCTCTGGTGGCCCCAGGACTGCAGTAACCAGAATCTATTTTCAAGATTTCGAAGTCTAATTGGCATTTAGCTGCCTCTGAAGCGGGATGGGAGGGACAGGGGGAACCTCCACCAGATGGGGTGGCATGCATTCATACGCTTGCTGTGCGAATCAGAGCCGGCACCTTTCCCCCGGCCCTGGCTAATCCTGTCCCTCAGCACCCAAACTGTCTAGCCTTATTCAGGCAATTGTTTTCTGGCCTTTTTTTTTTTTTTCCCATAATGGCCCCATAAAAGAAAAAGCGGGAAGAAAGTAAGGATTAAGGGAGAGTAAATGGCACGTTTGCAGGGGGAAAAAGAAATATTAAAAAAAAAAAAAAAAGGCAGTTGTTCAGTTATTAGAGACTTGTCAACACTATCACATCCCACCCCACACACGTACCAAAATTAAAAAAAAATTTAAACCGCTTTCCTAGGAAACACAAGACACAGGCAGATATTCCCAGAGCAGAATAACTGTTTGGCAGGACAGGTACAGCAGACTTGCAAACAGCTTCCCCATCACACGTGTCACCTCTGCCTTCACCTCCCCGTTTTGCATGAAACGGGGCACTGTGCTAGGATCCGCTGGCAGTTAGGAAGTGAGGTGAGGACGTTTCCAGGAACAGAGCCTTTCTTACCTGAACCCTAGCTTCAGACAGTCCCAGCCTCTGGCTTAGTTCCTCCCTCATGAAGGCATCCGGATAGTGAGTCTCATCAAAAAGTCTTTCCAGCTCGTTCAGCTGCTCTAGTGTGAAATTGGTTCTGCTTCTCCTTTGTTTAAGCTTGGTCTGTCCGTCTTCATCTTCTGACTTCACATCTTCCCTCTTCTCTTTGCATTCGTAGATCCCTGCCGGGAGGGGGAAGAAGAAAACGACACTGAGCCTCCCCTCGCACCTCTTCGAAATTCTCTCACATGGGGGGTCTCCCTCCTCCCCTCTTCGTCCCCAAACTCAGCACAGTTGCGGGTGCAGCTGGCGGGCGGGCAGGAGGTCCCCGGGCAGGCCCCGGAGGGGCGAGAGGGGCTGAGCTCCGCTACAGGCTCCGTGCCGGGCAGGGGGCAGCTCGCTCGAGGGCCGGAGGGAGGAAGGGAGCCGCGCTGCCTCGCCTGTTTGATGCCCTATCACAAAAACTATACAGATAAATATTATTTTATTTTCTTTCCAGGGTTAGGAGGAAGTCATGCCGCCCGTTGGCACGGGCAGGTCGGGGAGGGGGTATGAAAACCTCCAGCCCCCCGACACCTCCAGGCAGTGGGAAGAGGTGGGGGAAGGGGGTTTCTCCGGCGACGTTTTCTCCCAGAGGGTTATGCAAGAAGCTCCCTACCGCTGTCATGGTAAAGCTTTGGTGAAAATATTTGCCTCGTAAAAGAAACTTTCCCTGGGCATGAGACCAACACCGCCCATCTCTCTCCCCTTTATCAACCCTCTTTCCCCCAAAATACCTGCCAGCGGGTCGAAACCCCGGAGGCAGCCGTCTCGCGTGGCCCTGTGGGGGACAGCGGACTCCAGGGCCATAGGTCACTCCCAGCCCCTCCGAAACAGCAGGAACCCTCCCAACCCTCAGGGACTCCAACAGGGCTCGTGCAGAGCTTACGACCAGAGCCAGCCGCTGAGCATGCTTGTCCTGGGCAGAGGGGAGGTGGGCTGTGGGGGCAGCGGGTAAAACAGTTCCCCTTTTCTGTCTTGGGTAAGGAGATTTCTTTTGCTTTGGCAAATTATTTCCTACTTTTAAATTATTATAATTTTTCCCCCTTTTCCTTAATGCCGGGAGGCCTAAGGACACTGTCCTTCCTTTAAATCCAGCAAACAAAAAGAGGTGCTGAAGCGGGGGACACCGCTTTAGGCTGAACCGGTTCCCCGGGATCCCCTGCCTGCCCGAGGCGCCCCGCCGGGTGCGCATCCAGCGCAGGCACCGGCGGAGTCCCGGGACAAGCCTGCTCTGACTGCCTCCTTTGTCGTGCCTCACCTTCTGGGTGGTGTGAATCTGGGGGTGTCGCATTTGCGGATGATCCCAAATTAATTCCCTTTTTCGTCGCCAAATACACAGATACTATATACATATATACGTATGTATACACACACAGAGAAATGTGCACATGCACATTACTTAGGGGCATCCCAAAAAGCAAATTATAAACTGCAAATCGTGAGTTAATTAAACGTAATAAAGAGTCCTGAACTGCATCTGGGCTGAAGTAAGGCCGGACTCAAGCCGAAGCACTCGTTTTCACTTCCAAAAGGAAAACTGTCCCTGCCCGTGATCTTTCCTCTGGGCTCCGGGCTGATACTGGCTGCATAAAACTTTGGGAATGGTCTGGCCTCTGAATGGGGATATTCGCTGGTTGGTTTTAATGGCGTTTTGTTCTCATTTCTTCTGTTAAAGGAATCCCTATGAAAAGATGAGGGTGCTAACCCAGCAAATGCCTAGGGAAAATCAGGCGCGTTCAAAAGCTGTCTCTTTTTCGAGACTACACCATGTCCGTGATAGGTATAAAATATTAACTAGCATATCGGCGAGACTGAAATCACATGCCAGAATCAGTTGAAATTAGACTGAAACCTGGCATGAATTTAAACTGTCACAAGCATCTCAGCTCTTTCCAACTCCTCCCTTCCATCCCCACCCCCAGCCCCTCTCCATAGATTAGATTAGCTAAACATACAAGCCAGAATTTCGATTTACGGGGAAAGGGAGAGTAGTAGAGGGTTTTTTTTCGTTCGTTCGCATTCTATTTTTAATTTCTGAAGCATGCCCTGCTTTCATTTTTAAAAATCAGCTCCTGTGCGAATGATTCTCTTAAACTGAACCTTCTTGTTTTTCAATCTCTCGACCAGAGACGGAAAATAAGCAGAGCTGAGTGGTATTGGCTTGTGCAGAAATACGGGTACCCGAATACGTGATTATACACCATTCTTCTGTTTGGGGAGCAGGTAGAAAAGAGGAGGATATTAAATAAAAGTTTGGGCTGTAAATTAAAACTCCCGGTGTTATATTAAACAAGATCAAACAGTAGGAAACAGCTGAAAGACTGGTTGTTGTTCCCCAACCTATTAACCGGTTTTTATTACCCCAAGCTAGCCAGTAGCTCCCCAGGCAGGTCCACCTGTCTAACTTGCCTAGAGACACTTTCTCAACTTTCTAATCCCCTCGTCATTTTGATTCTCTCCTTCCCCTGTGAGCCTGTGCGGGATTTTTAGTTGTCTTGCTTCAAAAAAATTTTTTTTAAAAAAAAATTTATTGTTGTTATTGTTGTTGTTGTCGTTTATTAGCGAAGGAATGGCGTTTTGCCCGTCGGTCGGCGGGGTGCCGTGCTGCCCTGGCCCAGGTGAGAGAACTGGCAGGGGACCGAGGGACCAGTCTGCCGGGCCGGCCGGTGCCTCTCGCCGCAGCGACGTTCTGTCTCACTGGGTCCGGGCAGCTGCCCCACAGCCAGGCTCCTCTCCTCCTTCTCGTCCCCGCCGGTCGGAGCCTCTGAGTAGGACAGGCTGACCGACCCAAGACAAAATGTGCAGGGAGAGCCCTATCCACATACCGCTTTCTCCCAGAACAAGCAGCATCCTGACGGCCCGGAAGCAGGAAGAACAGGTCTCCTAAGGCATTAAAACTCCCCGGACAAGGTTTCCTCGTACAAAAATACACAGATAGACAAAAACGGTTGGCGTGCTGCGCTGCCCCCTTCCCCCAGGCCAGAGAACGCCTAACGCACCGGATCGATTTCGGATGTAAACGGGGGCTGGCGGGGGGGCAGGACCGAAGTTGTGACTTATTTTTCACGGCTACACTCACGTTATACATGCAGGAGTACGTGTTCCTAAGCCTGTGTTCCCGGCGCCGCGGGAGGGAGGTGACCGCAGGAGGGAAGCAGGATGCGGGAGGCGATCCCGCTCACCCCGCCGGGGCCGGAACCGGGGCCGCGGTGACCAACTCGCCTCCGCTGTGGAGAGCCGGGGACGGCCGGGGAGGGGACCGGGGCTACTGGTGAGAAGCGCGGGGCGGAGGGCTCCCAGCCCTGCTCTTACCTTCTGCTGTCCTGCCCGTGTTGAACTCCTTCAGTTTGTCCTTGTCGCTCTCTACGTGGTCTTTGAAAAGATGCACCGGGCAATGGTTGCTGCTCTCGGTCATGTCCTGCAGGTTAGAATCAGAGTTTCCAAGCTCCCTAGAGCGAGCCAACCCACTCTCCAAAACTTCCCTGTACGTGATCGTCTCCTTCTTGTTGCCGCTGCCACTGCCGCTGCTGCTCTCTTTGCTTTTCTGGTCAAAAGATTTGGATACAAAAGCCGTAAGTTCTTCCATGGCTGCCCGGTGATCTTATCCACAGAGATCCACTTGTTTTCAATCGGAGATGTGGCCGTCCTCCGCACGCTGTTTTTGCACGTAGAAGATGGGCTGTATAGGGTTAGATCACTCCTGCTGTTATTTATGCCTTTCAATTTGAGATCACACTATTTATACATGGCTACCTCAGCCCAACCCCCAGCTCTCCCTGTCTCCAGCAATTACTGACTGCTCCATAGTCGCAGGCGGACTCCGAGCAGCTATCTCCCCCACCTCAGTCCAGCAATTGGCTTTCTTTTCATTTCATCACTCTTTGGCATCTTTGCACCTTGATTTAGGGAGGCAAAGAGGCAACAGCGAAAAAGCGGGGGGGAGGGAGAGAGAGAGGGAGAGAGAGAGAGGGAGAGAGAGAGAGGAAGAGACAGAGAGGAATAAAAGGGAGGGAGGGGGGAAGAGGAAAACATGAAAATAGGTATCTACATTCTGTAAATGGGTATCTACATTCTGTAAATGGGTTGCAGAAATGGGAGTCGAGGAAGACTTAATTGATTTTAAGGACATCCTGTGCGTGGCAACACTGTGAGTAAAAACGGACCCACAGCGAACCAAATAACTGTGCTCCTGCAATTAAATGTATCGCTGTCAAGAGGAAAGGAAAATGAGTGTTCAATAAAAAAGGTAATGAATAAAGAGCCGGAGATGTGCATTTGTTGTAATCGTTGGAAATTCTACCTTATTTGCTATTTAGCTAATTTCTCTTAATTAAACGGTCAAAATAATCGTCGAAACAAAAATGCTGTTTTAAAAGTGCTATCTGTTCTGGCTGGCGGTGGGTGGGTGGGTGCGCGGAGGGGGACGTGTGCTGCAGCTAAACAAGTTGCGAGGTGCCTCGGAGATCCGTGTCGGTGTGTTCGGAGGATTTGGAGTGGGTTGCTTGGCTGGGGGGTATCCATAGGTAGGGAGTCTCTCCAGACGCGTGTGAACATTGCAGGATCTGTTTTCTCGCTTATTGTTATGATGTTGTCTGAAGGTACTGTAGGGGGAAATTAAAATCTGAAATGTTTCTCTGGATGTCGAGCTATCCTGCTGCATGCAGCAGAGGGGTAATTTGTTAACATCGGACTGTGTACACGACAAACAGAGCATTAAACCTTTTTTTTTTTTTTTTTTTTCTCCTCCTCAACGAAACATATCCTGCTGGATTTAACATAGAACTGGCAATAATTTCCCCACCTTGTTCTTGGTAGGCTGCAGTTATTTTTGTTGTACTCCTTGAATAATTATTATTCTGTGCGCTTGAATAGCTGCCTGAAATTCGTCTCCAGATAACAGCGCCGGCATTTCCAGCGCCTCTCCGCACCGTTTGATCCCCATGCGGAGTCGACTTCCCAGCTATTTATTTCTGTCTCTTCTCCTCAGGCTTTAACGCGAACGGTTATTCGGTATTTGAAGGAATTTTGTCTTCTGGTCGTTTGGGTTTTTACTTCTTTCTCGTTCCCTCGTCTCGAGTTTGAGATAATCAGAGCCCATCCTCACGCCACCCTCTGCTCTGAATCGCAACCAAAGCAGGCTCCTTGTTGGAGCAAGGGGCCATTGTTTCTTTTCCGGGGGAGTGTGAGACTGTTCTGAAAATTAGCAGAACATTAAAACACTAAAAATACGTTTAATTAATCCAAAGGTGCCCCCAGCACCAGAGTTAACACCTCCACAGGAGGAGGGGAAAAAATAATAATCGAGGAAGCAATTAATAAAGGGCTTAAAAAAAAATCAATCTCCCTCTGTGCGAATTTAAAATTATTATCTAGGGGACAAGGATTGATCATTTGATCTCGGCACTGCGGATATCCCTGACATTTATTATATTGTCGTGTCTCGGTGGCATCCTTCCTCCAGAGTTCGTTTAACAAGTAAGGGAGCAGAGGAAGCCTTACAACTTAACAAACAGGTCTTGTCATCGCAAACGCCAATCAAATCCGAGGCTCTAATGTATATCACACGGCACCACATAAATAATAAAGGCAAACGATAGACGGGGAAGTAACGCATGGCTGAGAAAAGATCCCGGCACGACACCCTGCTTGTGCCTCTCTCATGCAGTCTGCGCATGTAAGGGCTCGTAGTGGACTCTTGTGCAGGCTGGCGCGTGGTGCGAGGGCGTCACGGACACGCGGGGACACCGGCACGCGTTCCTGCCTGGGAGAGGCTCCGTACCGGGGCTGCGCCCCCGCCGCGGAAACTTTTCCCATCCCTCGGCTCGAACGTCACCGATCCCCACCGTGCCCAGTCTCCCCATGCCTCCCTCGCAGCAAGCAGCAATCAAGGATAAATATTTACTGATTCCGCGTCCCCAGCACCGGAGAGGCACGGTGCGCGTCGGCTTCCCCGAGCTGCCGGAGTTTGCACCAAGTCCGCCGGATCCCCTCTTTCCTCCCTCTCGTCCCCGTCCCGCTCTCCTCCCCGCAGCTCCCCCCTGCGCCCAACTCCACGCCTGCAGCCCACGCGAGTGCGGGGACACGTTCCTCCGGAGACCCCCGGGCGCCTCCTGCCATCGCCGGCTCCTGTCCCCGAGAACAGGGGCAAATCCAAGCCTCCNGGCAGCAGGGAGGCCACCGGGGGGGAGCCTTGCAGCCGCGGGGAACTTGCCTCAGACTCGCTCCGAAAGAGAAAAGCGAAACAAAGCACCGGAAAAGGAAAGGGAGAAAACCGGGGAAATAACGAAATCAAGCAAACAAACAAACAAACAAACAAAAAAGGACCAGTGCAAAGCTCTACTCTCCCGGGGATTCGGCCTCCACCCTACGCCGTGGACCCTCGCGGGGGCAGGCGGCGGAGGGCGCAGAGACGCGGCCAGCCCCGCGGGCGNCTGGGAGAGGCTCCGTACCGGGGCTGCGCCCCCGCCGCGGAAACTTTTCCCATCCCTCGGCTCGAACGTCACCGATCCCCACCGTGCCCAGTCTCCCCATGCCTCCCTCGCAGCAAGCAGCAATCAAGGATAAATATTTACTGATTCCGCGTCCCCAGCACCGGAGAGGCACGGTGCGCGTCGGCTTCCCCGAGCTGCCGGAGTTTGCACCAAGTCCGCCGGATCCCCTCTTTCCTCCCTCTCGTCCCCGTCCCGCTCTCCTCCCCGCAGCTCCCCCCTGCGCCCAACTCCACGCCTGCAGCCCACGCGAGTGCGGGGACACGTTCCTCCGGAGACCCCCGGGCGCCTCCTGCCATCGCCGGCTCCTGTCCCCGAGAACAGGGGCAAATCCAAGCCTCCTCAGTCAGAGGGGTGAAAAATGCTCTCTTGCTTGTTCCCCTTCCCTCCCTCCCTGCTTCCCAGCAGCGCGGGGGCGCACGGTGGCAAGGCTGGTTGCCCCCCGCTTCCCGCAAGGCGCGGGGCGCAGTCGGGCGCGGGGCGCAGTTGGGCGCGGGGCAGCCACCGGGCGCGCAAGCGGCGCGGCAGCCCGCGGGCCACCGCCACCGGCAGC
>VZRF01001124.1:529722-659484 GCA_013396875.1 Vireo altiloquus | reverse complement strand
CCGCTTCTGTGTCCGGCGAGGCAGGGTTCGGCCCTGCTGGGGCTGCGCCCGCCCCCGGCCCGGCTCGGCCCCTCGGGCTTGCGGAGCAGGAGGCCGAGGGCTTGTAGCTGTGCCCAGGAAAGGCGCAGGGCGAGCGCGCCCCTCGTGCCCGGTCCTCACTTTTACGGGCTGCGGGTGGGCGGGGTGTCCTTTTCCCTGAGCTCTCCCTCGACCTCCGGGAAGGAATCGGTGGGTGTTGCAGCCGCATCTCCCTGGAGGAAGGGTCGAGCTGAGTCCCCCCGGTCCCCGCTGAGCTGGTTCCAGCCCGGCTGACGCCCGCGGCAGCCGCGGCCCTCGACGGACAGAGAACCCCCTGCCCGGCCAGCGCTGGAAGAAATGGGGCCGGCCCGAGCGAGGCCTTAGCCCAAAAATGAATTAAGGGCTGCGTCGAGCTTCAGTGCCCCTACAAGGCGAGGTGGGGAAAGAGGGGGCTAACATTTCACAGGTTACCTCACCTCGCGTTTATCAGAGTAGTTAAAGGGAATAAAAGAGGTGGGGGAGAAGGAGAGAGAAAGAAAATCAACTTTAAGAGACTCTGGGTTTAAATAGCAGCCTTTGATATTTTGACAGTAAAATGGAAAACACTTAACAGGAGTCAAGTTTTGATGTCTGAGGCTGGCAGCGCCCCCTAAAATTATATTGTCTTGCCTGCTGCTTCAAATTGGACCCAGGACCTTATAACGTCTCTCCAGGTCTTTATCTGCAGCCTTTCTGATTGCAAAACCATAACTGTATCGTTTTACACCAGTCAACTAAGCAAGTGCCAGTGGAATAAAATCCACAAAGTGCACACACATACCAGCTCTACAGCTAAAGCAGTCTGTTCTTTGCAAGTTGTAAAGGCCTGCAAATTAAATACCAATTACTGGAAGCAATAAAATGTTTTTTATTGCACGAAATCTACTTGAAACAGAAAAGAATAGTCGTTTTATTTTGAGGAGGGGGACGGGGGGCAGCTCATGAAGACATATATTGGCAGAGAAAGATTATATACAGCGCCTGCACAAGGCCACAATGGAGACATTCTATGGCCGGCAGCAGGCAGGGCTTCCCCCCGCGTTGTACAGAGGGGGGTTCTGCAGAGGTGCTTATGATAGGGATTATTGTAGGTGAGACTTGGGGAGGTGGGAAGCCGGGGAACAGTAGCTCTAGGTGGAAGCAAGTGGTGCAAACAAGTTATATGACAGCAATCCGATGTGCTTTTAAGAAGGTCCTTTCCAAATGAGGTACTAAGTTGTTGGTGATGAAAACTACCTGATGTCTCCTCCTTCCCCTGCCCACTCTTCCTTCCCCTCTTTGGAGAAGAATGGGTTACTATCTTTCTGTCTTTATGAGCATCACATGAAAAGGCTCCCAGTTTCCTACTGTGCTCTCTGGGCCCCTCAGTGGGGGAGCCCTCTGGGAGGCAGCAAGGCAGGGTGCAGCTCCCTGGAGTTACTAGCCCCAGAACAAGACTGCCATTTCCCCACAGTCATCCTCGACTTTCTACAGAGCAAAACAACATCAGCAAACCTGCCAGGGGGAGGAATGTTTACCCAGATGACACCTTCAGCTTCCCCTGAGTTTAGGTGTCCTTCACCACAACACAGTCCCATGGCTAGCACAAAGAACGAAGGGTGGAAGAAGACAAAATGCAATACTCTGGCAGAGGAAAAACAGTGTGATAAGTGATATGACAAACTTTATATGCTCAGCCCTTGAATTGCATATCGAAACCTCTCTCCAATACGTGTATCCCACTCCTAATTTCCCTACTGCTTCATTACTCCAAGAGCAGCCCATCCTTGTGGTTTGCCCTTATACTGTGCCTGTGCTTCACCTTTGGCTTCACTTGACACCAGGAACTGGCTGTGAATGGGACAGGACACAGCCCTTGGGAGCACCTATCATGCGTGGTGGGTCATGACACTTATGTTGATGGGGGCTTGCATCGTACCGCTTTAAACAGGCTTTGAATGAGTGGGGTTTATTTTTTTCCAATGACAAAAGCAATTTGAGGATTGCAAGCTTGTTTCTTAACATGACCTCATTCTAAGTGAACTAGATTCTCCCACTCACAGAGTGTATTATGCAGAGCCAGGCTACGGCAACAAAGACCTTCCATGATAATTACCCACAAGCGTGCAGGCTTTCTGTGGATGAATTTGATTTAGAAATGCTTGAAGACTAGATTCAACTAGACTTAGAAACACAGGGAAAACTGAAATGCCATGTGGTTTACTGCCACTTCAAAGGTTCCCCATGCTCACCATGTGAAATCTACAAGTTTTGAAATGAAGAATTTTAGTGCTGCACTGCTGCTTGTGCTGTAAGGAGAGCAAAGGTGTAGGTATGCACTCGGGCTGCAGGTTCCACATGGCTTCAGCCTGGTCCAGAGGAGGAATCACCACAAGAACTTGGGTGATGGAAAGGGTCCTGGAATGGTATTCACTTCAAAGGAGCCCCCAGAGACAGTGGTTCTGAGGTAACTGGGAAGTGGTGGGGTCACCCTCTGGCACCAGTGGAAAGAGTGATGCTGCTGGGGCTGCTGGCACCAGAGGCAGCAAAAGTGAAATATTTTCCTTTCTCTGTTCAAAATGGAGGGGTCTTGGGTCTTATTTTCCCAAATGATGGACTTTCTTTCTCAGTTGAACTTTCCCTCCACCCCTGAAGCAAGAAGTGCCCTGCCAATGGTTGCGCAGGGTTCACTCACAAGGGCTCAGCTGCTCAACAGTAAGGATGTGGCTTTCAGAATTCATTGAGTCTCCTGATATCAGCCCCAAGGAAATGGAGGCCCAGGGCTGACATCTGCAGATCCCTCTGCTGCATTGGGTCCTCATTTAATGCAGAGTGAGGAAAAGCTGGCGGGGAGCAAAAGGTTTAATGGCATTGTAATGCTGCTCTGTTTGGGGCAGGGGCTGAGCGTAACTGTTAGAGAAAAGAGTATTCTTTTTTTTCTCCTTAAAGAGGGGAATTCTGTCCTCAGCGTTGCTGAAGAAGTAGGACTTAGGCTACTGCTCACCGAAATCGCAGCATGCGCTCCCGTTTACACCCCTTGCTGCATGTCCACACACACAAATATTCACCCATTGACAAGGCTGTGGAGGTTTCTGGTTTTGTTTAAAAATTGGCTGCCTGCAGCCTCCCCTTAGTTCCTCTGGGTATGCATGAGCAGCTGTGGAGAGCTGCAAGGCTAGCCAACAGACCTTGTAGCCCCCACAGATGTCAATTAGTTTCTCTCGGGCTTCCTTTGGATACACTCGGGTCTTGAGACCTCCATGTGCTGACTTATTTGTAAAGCATGAGTTATTCACTAACTCCGTGTTACTAATTAGAAGATTATCAGCTCTTGGTGGTTCGCTTGCCTGCTGCAGGGAGGTTCCAAGGAAACCCTTGTACAGACCACTGCTGAAGGAAAACATCGATTGATTGCTCTGGTGGAACACTCCTGCTTTACGCATTAAGGAGCAACTGGAGGGATATGAAAGGTTTTGGAGACCCTGAGTGCCTTTCCAGGCTTGGGTAACCCAGAAAGCAGCTTGCTGCAGCTGCACCACCCTGGCTTGGTGAGAGCTGGCTGGCTGCTGGTGGAGTCAAGCCCAGGATGGGGGCCGAAGATTTTGGGAAAACTTGCAACAAGGCCATGTTGGGCTGTAGGAGGGGGGAAAAACCAGCATAAACCCTTCTGGCAGCTAGGAAAAGACAAGGAGCTGGGTGCTAAAAGTGCAAGGAGGAAGGGAACAGTTAAGTACACCGCCTCTAGACACTGCAGCTTTTTAAACTAGTTAAACTGACTGCACTCCTCTGGGAATCTGTTTTAGAGGAGGCAAAATTGAGTGCATCTTTAATTTGCCTAATTTTCTTCATCCTATATATTTTTGGATCCTCCCTGTGCTAATGAATCCTTGCTGTGTTCACGGGGAGTGAAACTTGTTAATATTAGCAGAGGTCATCATCGCCTTTCTCGGAGCCATCACTGTCCTTCCCGTGACTCGACCAAGCATTCATGAGGGTCATGCTGGGGAAGGAGAAGGGTCAGCTCAACCTGCCTGAAGTTTAACCACTTGCCTTTGATAGAAGGCACACTTTGATCTAAGGTGTGGCATGAAGTGCAATATATAGTTAATATTTATAAGCTTATGTACAGAAAAAAGAAATAAGGAGGCAGTAACATGAAAGTCTTGGTGCAGACAAAAACCACTAGTGTAAACTAGGAGACAAATCTGGGAGCAAAAGAGGGCTTGGTAATGCTGCTGCTGATGTCCTGGAATATCTGGGGCTTGTGATCTGTGACTGTGCCAGGGATTTCTCATGTGTAGTTAAGTCACTTTATCTTTGTCTGCCTCAGTTTCCTACCAGCAAGGTGGAAATTAAACAGAACATTTGGTCTTCTCTTCATTTGTCTAAAAAGTTTAGGGCATTGCTTTTATTTTTGTTGTGTCTACTGCTTGGCAGTTTCATGTTCCTTGGGATCCTTAGGCATTTTCTGTAACACAGATAATAAGTTTAACAGGTTCTCTCTCTCTTTTTTTCATATTATGCCTTTGGCCACAGAGCTCATCATATCTTGTTCTCATAATCCAAATGCAGGAAAGTATCTTCAGAGCATCTCTCTGGGATCTCTGCTCCTCGCTGAACAAGGTCTTGCCAGATTACAAAGAAATGATGTTTAATAATTGCAGCTGTCCAATAAACTGATCCATCACATCTATTCTGCTTGCCAGACAAGTCCAGACCACTAGTGACCCAAAAATGACTCTTCTTAAGACCCTGCTCTGAAAAGCAGAGGAGTTCCTGTGGTTTTTAAAGGGATGAATCACAAAATGAGGGTCCATGCAGGATGTAAACTCCATGCTTGCACGACGAAGATGCACAAACCCTTCAGTGGAGTGTCTGGGAAGAGCAAAGCCCTTTTAAAAGTGTCTTAGTCATTTATGTGTCTCCATTCCCTCACTAATTTGAGAAAATATGTTTCAAACTGTGGTGAGGATAGTCAATTTTTGTTGTCTTCAACCCTAATAAGTTAAATACTGTTCTCTTCAAAAAGTCATGTCCCTCATATCTCATAAATCACCAAAAGGTGAGTCACCTCAAATTAGAGAGTGCATTCAAGAGGGTAGGTTTAAGTAATTAGTTGGGGTTTTTTTCCCATTACAGGATATGCTCAGATGAAATCTGGCAGACCTAGCTGGAACAGTTTAAAAAGTTACCATCACCAGCTGCTTATTGCTGTTCCTCTGCCAGAGGTTACCTCCATCCCCCACATGCAGAAAGAGCAGTCTGAGCATAGACTTTGGCCACTGATATGCAGGAGTGAGCACCCTAAAACAGTCTTGCCTTCCTTTCTTGTGTCTGCATAGCAGGGTATGCAGGGAGTAAGTGTTGAGGACTACTATGTTCATAATCTTGACCATCAAATGCATGTGTAAAGGTTTGGGACTAATTCCTACTTTTTATGAATATGCGAATAAAATTCATTGGAGTGTTCTGAATAATTTTCCTTATTTAGATTTTGATGTAATAGCTCATGTGATTGTTTTTCCAGAAGCCCACAGATGCAATTCATTTTAAACACAACTTATTAGTAATAACAGCAAACAAGGTCATGGTTTTTTGTCCCTTACTTTCTAAAATATTTTAAAGTATTTTTTTATCTTTGTTGTTTTATTTTCCCATGGCAAATATTCAGGCTTTGTGGACACAAATTTCATGCTGCTTGAGGGAAGAGATATAAAAATGATGCTTTCCTTTAGAGAATTATAATGTGAATGACAGAGAAGAAAACTCCCTTTGTGATCTATTTGTGCAATACCAGGCAAACTTTTCCTATGCTTCAAGATCCTTCATGTTCAGATGCATCATTCTTTTATAATAGATAGACTGGATGAAATGTCAAATACAATTTTGAACAATTCCTATTACTTCTAAAGTGATTATAAAATAAAATAGGCCCAATGGGAGAAAAAATGTATTAGTATGTTTGCTAATCCTAGGTTATAGTTAGAGAAAGTTTTTGGCAGGGGTGTTTGAACAGGTATTTCCTAAGGCTGCTTCGTTGTTCAGGAATTTTTTTTAGACCATTGATCAGTAACAAGGCTCAAGAGTAGCAAGTTTTTTCTCCACAATAGATGTGTGATGCAAACTAGTGTCTTCATGTGATTTGCCTGCTTGCCAAGGTGAAGAAATCAGAGTTAAGTCTGCTACTGAAAGCCATTTTCAACATAAAGAATGATAAAAGCAATGTCTTTTCAAAATTATTATCAAAAATTCTGAAATTTGTTTTCCAAAGAAAACTATTTAGACGACAATAGCAATGCTTTCATATTCATAATCATATAAGATTACACTCTTATATGATATAGCCTCCTTAATCTACACCTGCCCTTTTATTAATCAAAGTATATAGTACAGGGGAAAAACATCAACATTCATAGGAATTACATGACATACAGTTGTAAATGTAAGTGGATTAGTTTCAGAGCTGATCCCATTTAAAGCAGGACTGGGTGGCATACTGAGGTCCTTTTCTACCTGAATTATCCTATGATCCTAGAAATCACAGCTCAAAATCATGCTTCTGATGAACATGCAGGCCATAAATTCCCAGTGTAAAATTTGAAAACCTAATGTCACCAGTGCCCTCGCATTAGAACAGCAGAGTATAGTCCATCCTGGAGCAAGACACTCCTGGTGTCACTGGGGAATGAATTCAGATGCATCACCACACTTGAAATACTTAGTAATTGCCTGCCTTCTTCACTAGATGTTTTCAAAGGCCTGACCTTGGGAGTTAATTTCCTGGGTTCACATACAAATCTCCCAGTTTGCATTAGGAGCCCAAGCTCAGAGCTTGAACAGACACCCACACTGCTGAGTATATCACCACACTTAAATTTGCCATTTTTGAGGCTGGTATCACTGCCTCACTCTCACACCCAGGGGCAGCAGAAGGTCCCTCAAAGGGTCGATGCAAAGCATCTAATTGAGGGTCTTTTCTCAATCTCTCCCTAACAGACAATATCTTCATGCAGAAGGGGTACAGCTCTCAGCCTACTAATGTCAGTACTTAAATTAGGTATCTACTATAGCCCATACAAACAGCTCTACCTCCTCCAGCCATAATCCCTCTCCCCTCCTCCTCTCTGCTCCCAAAGAGGATGCTGTATCCAGCCCACATGAGGGACTGCCAGACTTTTGGTGCAGACCAGTGCTAATCACTTAAATCTGATGGCTATGGGGCACCACTGGAACCTTTGCACCAGGAGCTGACTTGGTGCACAACAGTGTCACTATACATAGACCAAAGTAAAGCCCCCAGAATGCAGATGTCGTGGGTGTTGCATTCCCAACACTATTTTACCCTAGTGATCAGCTCCTCCTGGGATGGGCTACTTGTCAGTGCAGACATCACCAGGATCCACTTCCCTGTAGTGCTAATACAGCTACCTCTGTCATTTCCCTCGTGGCAGGCAAAGATGAAGTGCTTCCCCAGAGTTTCTCCATGAAGTACTGAAGACTGGATCTGTTATCCTTCATAAAACTGAAGGAATATAATTGTTTATTCAGCCATTGTGCTCCCTACAACTGTACTCGCCATGCCTTTCAAAGAATCCAACAAACAATGCTATCCTGTGCTAAAGGCAATTGAAGATAACCAATAGGGGTACATAGTATAAAACTTAAGTAGTTCTGTACTGTATGAAGTAGACAGATGATGCCAGACTGGAGCAAAGTTTTCTTACCTCAAAGCAAGATACATTGTTACTCTGAACTCCTTAAAATCTTGTGGAGAGATACTATATGTTGAAACAGCTAGTAAATAAGAATTTAGATAACAATAAATTAATTACACATACTCTTTGCCAATACAGCAGCCACACAAAAGTGGAAATTGCACTAATAATTGCTTTTTTTTTGATAGTATCAAGGTGGTAGGATTATGGACAAGAGTAAATAAAAGATATCATGAGCAAGTTGTCTAGGCCAAACACACTCAGAGCTCTTCCACTGTTGCCAAATACTTGTTATATTTAGGTTTCCTTTTTGTGCAGAGAGAAGAAGAGACTATCAAGGACATGCACTCTGTCTCAAAACCTGAAAATAAGCCAGCCTTGTTATTAATAAGGCTACAAACCCTCATTCAATAGCCTTCAGTGCAAGTGCAAAGGAACAAGCAGATGGATTGCAATAGATGCACTGATTATCAGATAAATGGTTCCTGCACAATCAACAGAGAGATGTGAGAGTGATGCAAAGGTGTAGAACTCCATTAAAAAGTGAACGAAGGAATGGATATCCTATAGAAATCATTCCTGGGGACCACCATGGTCTCCTACATGTCTCTATCATCCTGATTTTGTAGAAATCTGTAATAGAAATACTAAAATCAGTCTGAATGTAGATGATTTAATGTGGGAACACCAGATGAAAGAAAAGGTAGAAGGGATGTGTGGCTTTGGCACATAGACTAGCAAGTCATTAAAGTTGTGCCAAATCTACATGCAGCTTCTCAGTTGTGAAAAACAAGGGAGAGCAGAAAGAATTGGGAACAGAATAGGACTGGAGCCTCAAGGCAATCAGAAGAAGAGATAAATGAGAGAATAAATCTGAATTATGCCAGAGGTGGGATACAGAGAAGAGAGGAAAGAGAGTAATCATTGAAAACCCCTAAAAGTGGGTACATGAAAAACCAGAATATCATCACAACTCTTAAACACCAAGAGATGTAAAGAGGAAGGTAAACCATGCTGTACCTCTTGTCTTGTGTGTGATGGAATTAGTAATCTGGAAACTGTCTGGGCTGTGTGGGCAGGCTGAGGGCATGGGAGTGTGTGGGTATGAGAGCATGAGGCAGACAGACCAGTTCTACTGTAAAATAAAATTACCTTTCCTTCCTATAAGGTCTCACCCTGAGCTCTGCTACATTGTTGCTGCAAGGCCGCAATAGCGTACCACCTTAATTAACAGAAAAGGGAACAAATAGACCCAAATTTGGCACAGAGATTTTAAAGGGAATTTTTTACAGGCTCCTGCATCCCACAGAAAGTAGCAACTAAAGGATGGAAGCAAACAGCTGTGGTGAAAGCCAAAGAAAAATCAGGCATTTCTTCATTCCTAGCAGCAATATACTGCAAAATTAAAAGGCTGATTAATGAAGATGATATTACAATAGGCAGCCCTTACAACTCCTACATAATTCAAAGGGTAAGTTGGGGTACAGGTGTTGATAGCTTAAACACACACTGACATGGAGAGTGCTAAAGCAATAGTGGAAAGAGGCATTTATAAATGATGGAAACAAACCATTTCAACAGAGCAGCTCTTCACTGGAGGAGAAAACGCAGACCCACAGACAGCCAGTGGTGCACTGGTGTTAAAGGTGATGGGAATCAGAAGAGACTTAGCTCAATAGCTGAGGAGGCTTTAGACCATCAGCAAGGACTCAGGCAGCCAGAGCCTCCAGGGCCAGGGTCGAGCACTCGGTGCTCAGGGAATTTCAGATGCCAGCATTCAGGTTAGGAAGCTTCTCCTGTGCAACTGGCCTCTGTCAGAGACAAAGAAGGCTATGGACCAGTGGTGTTTCTGGCTCCCACTGCTCTGCTCAGCTCCAGAATGCCTTCTTTTTAATGCACTTTTCCTTGTGTATTCATTTTTTTTCACATTTAACCTTAGTAGGTGATAGTTTTGACTATTGGGAGAAGAAGAGTAAGCTCAAGCAGATGCATGGGGATTAAGTGAAGCTTCAATATGCATGGTTATGTATGGGTATGTTAAAAAAAGGCAAAAAGAAAGAAATTGAAAAAAATGCAATATAGTGAATGTTTTCATTTAGGCCATATGTCCTTAACAGCTGTCTTTTGCACAAGTTATTGGAAGCAGTCTGGACATAAGAGTATTAAACTACTGAACCTGATAGTGAAACAAATGAGATCTAGAAATGGAATAAGTACATTTATTTTTAATGTTTGTCTGTAATCTTTTTGTACTTGTACCTCACCAGTAAGTAATTCTCATTTAAAAAAAAAAAAAAAGTATTTAAATTTTCAACAAGGATCACCTATAATATGGTTCTGAAATGTGTCATTGGTCTTAGGAATTCTTGGATGGCTGATATAAACTATGTGGTTGAAAAGTGTCTGGTAATGATTCAAAAGCATAAACAAGCAACAAGGGTTTAGTTTTGGTGTTTTGTGTGTGTGTGTTTATTTATTTAGGTCTCTTCTTAAAAAACTCACCTTTTCAGTACCCTCTTTTTCCACAGGTTTCCACTTCTTTGAGCCAATGTCATCTACAGCCCCTTATTCACTTCACAGCATTTCCCTGAGTGAATGTGTTTTTACAAAGCTTCCAGGGTCCACACCTTTCCAACTGCTCATTTGGGGGAAATAAAAGCCCTAGCTATTTGAACAATAGCAAAAGCCACAGACTTACATTTATGTGAGAGAGGTGTGACAAATAAACAAGCAAAACTCCTCCTCTGAGTGCCCAGGAAAAGGTGTAATGAAATTCCACAGGAATAAATGGAATTACTCCACATACAGACTTCCTCAGAAGGCTACAATCTCATCCCCAAATGGTTGGACTAACCCCTGGTTACTCTGGGAACATGCCACCCTGGTATAAAGTCATAATAACAGTGAGTTCAGGAAACCTGTAGCCATTTTTATGGCATGGACTTTTCCTCCCAACACGTGGCTGATTGATAACACCCAGTGGCAGCAGCAGGGCCTGAGCGTGTGGACCTCACACACAGCTTCCACTCAATATTAAGCCAGGACATTGTCCTCAATCCCCAGTTGTTCCCTGAACACAGCAGAGCTGTGTTTCAGCTCACAGTCCTTGTTTACTACTGTCTGCCACCTGTCACCTGAATTCAGCGTGCCCGCCCTGGCAGGTTGACCCAAGCACACTGCCACAGGATGTTCACTTCTCAGCTATGTACTATATGTAAAGTATAAACTGTAAAAGCCTCCCATGGAAAAAAATTCAAGGAACCCTGTGCCACAATATGGAATCAGAAAGAGGAAATTGTTACATAAAATGTTAGACTGTTTATTTTGCCTGAACTGGGTGAAACATAAAGAGTAAATTGAGAATGTAGCTGATGAAAAGCGAAGTTGATTTTAAATTAAATGTGTGAATTAATCACATTTTAAAACATAATGTTGAAGGTATTGGATAGTTCAAAGTGCATTCACATCACTTAAGTTTACTTATCTGAGAGTTAGGTGGCCAGTTAAGGCTGGTGGTGTGGGATTCCTCTCCTACACTGCATAAAGAGGCTATTGCCTCAAGGGGGAAATTTGTTCTGTTTCATTTGTATCTCCTGTCTCAGCCCATGCTGCATGCCCCAGAGGGATAGCTCCCTTTCACTTTCTGAAGGGCCTTCGTTGTCAAGTCCAGAAGAATCCCCAGCAGATCTCTGAGAGTCGTGCTTAACTCTAGAACAAGATGAGTCTTACCCTCCTTTGTGCTACTATGGACTCAAAAGTTAGTGCCTGTCGTCTTCATAATTATTTAGAAGTAGCTATAAGACAATTTTATTCTAGTAATGATGTGAATAACTAAGGCCCATGCCCTACTGACAATAACATCCCACAGCTTGAAAACAAACCCTTTTGGTTCTTATAATAAATGTAAGAATGCCCATTGCCTTCTACTGAACTGATTAAGACCACTCATGCGTGTATCAGTCTCTATACTTCTAACTGCTTCTGCATTATTCATACACGGATTACTATCTGTACATGGACATATTAAAAAAATGATTGCATTTGCATACCTTTGCATTTAAGTGTCTCTGAATGTGAATAATGTAAAAACAGCCTGAACAGTATGGACTAGTATCTTATAATTTGAGGATATCAAAAAAGCAGGGTATTTTTTCTTGTATTTTTAAATAACAGCTGCTTCACTGTCTGGGTGGCTTTATCTACCAACTAGATTGTACTGTCAGATATCACTGAAAGGATATCAGCTTTACTTATGCTATCTTTTGCTACAGCGATGGTTTATGATAAGGAAAATATTAAGGTGTGTGGCTCATTTAATCAGCAATTTTGCAAGTGTTTTACTTATTGTCAACAAAGAACAAATTGTTTTTAGCGTCTGGTATCTAGAATGCAGTATGCAGCATAAATTATTCAAATCAAAGCAACATAAATCTTTGTACAGCAAAGGCAAAGCCTCAGAATTCATTGCTCAGTGTTACAGCTTTGGATAGGACAATGACCTCTAATCAAAACTCCTCAGTACAGTTGCTACACTTAAGATGCCAACTTGCCACTAAGGACCTGATTATCTATAAATTTATGGGAAGCTGCAATAACTGGTGTTTGCCTCCTGATAATGTTTTCTGACACACATCAGGAGATTCAGCTGATCTGTGTTAGAGATTATTGTACAGAATCTGCAGTTTATACGGGCAATGAGTAGACAGAAGGTCCATTTGAGACCTTTAGCTATAGACAAGCACATAAGGAAAACCGTTTCCATAGAAACATGCCCCACAGCTGTAGTTAGTATAGGAAAAATAGTTTTATGATTATTTCAATGAAGTTCTACCTTTTGTTTTCAGTGCAAGATGCATACAGTGGGTGGTTTCATAGTGCAATCTCACAGTAGGTAAGTCTTACGTGAGAAATTCATCCCAAAGAGAAGGACATTACCTTTCCTTTATGTGTTCCTAAGAGTTTTATTAGATTGTGTGGACAGTGTCTTCAGAAGAATGATTTTTATATAAAACGGTATTGCTTTTCAGAATTTATTCTCTATACAATAAATGCTTACTTTTACATGAACTCAAAAAAAATTGTAAATAAAATTTTCA
Source organism: Vireo altiloquus (assembly GCA_013396875.1). Classification (NCBI taxonomy): domain Eukaryota; kingdom Metazoa; phylum Chordata; class Aves; order Passeriformes; family Vireonidae; genus Vireo; species Vireo altiloquus. The sequence continues at coordinate 646,637 of VZRF01001124.1, read as the reverse complement.
GATTAAAAAAAAAGGACCAGATAAGCATCCAACAAATACAGGGGAGGGATGTCCAGTGATTCCAGGGGGGAATGAGTCAGGCTGAAAGAGAACCATAGGAAAACAGAGGGTGGGCATGAGTAATTCACTAAGAGGTTTGGCAGCATCTTCTTTCCATTTGGGTCATTTCTGATTTAGATGGAAATTTTCCAAACAGTTCCCTGGAAATGACAAGGTTGGTGCATCTCCAACTATTTAATCCAAGACACTTTTAAGAGAGCTCTTGTTTCTGCTTCTTTGCTTGTCTGCAAAAGCAAAAGGCAGAATCCATCTTGTGGTGGTAAGCAGGCAGACCTGCACACCTACTTGAGATTTTTTTCATTTCAAAAGTGTCAACAAGGCTGCAAATTTCCCCTTCCTGCCTGGAATAAGCGTGGACTTTATTAGCAGCTTCTGCGTACATGTGCAAAGTGCAGAGTAATATGACGCTTGGATATTTTCTTAATGAGTTTGAAATTAGCAGAATTGCACCAAGTCACACAACAGGCTGGGAAGTGCATTGCCATCAGCTTGATTTTGTGCATAAGTGAACGAGCCCAGTAAACAAGAATTTAGCACTGAATGTGTTGAAGGTGTGGCACAGGTTTGGTGTGCTTAATGTAACAAGTGGTTATTTTGTTTATTCTGTCAGTTCCAAACAGGACTGAAACCACTTTCTCCTGGACAAATTTTGTCTATGGATTTCATATCCAAGCAAAACCAGGACAAGATGAACAGATCTGTCTTAATGTCTCTGAAAGGTGTATTTGAACCATGTTCTGTGCAGTGAAGGAAGACAGAGCCAGATGAAAGATATTTAGAGGATAGGACGTAATAACTTACAGAGCAGGAGGAGAGGTTCTTTAGTTAGGTATTATCCCACATACTGCATAAAGGAGCTGTGTTTCAGGGGCATACCCAGTGGTCTCTGTATGATCCTAAGTATTAGAGGTTTAAGTTAGTGCTTAAAAGTAGATATTGTCTGTACACCTAAATGACTCAGTCCTGCTTTAAAAGTGATGTCCAACAATCCACCAACTCAATAAAACTTACGTTTGTAAATCCCAGGTGATTGATGCAAAAGCTGCTTTGGTGGAACCCGTACCATTTCTGCCATTTTAGCAAGTAACTTCAAAATCTATGTCAATTAATGGTAAGAAGAGGCAAGAGGTGGCTTTATATTTGCTAATTGCACAAGATCCCACAATAGCACTACAGAAAAAGGAAAAAAATAAATAATTGTGTTACATTTTGTGCACTATTTTAGCAATAACATAGTAAGACCATACCAGTATGAATTGGTTTGGCTACAGAGGATTTGAAAAAGTTATTAACTTTAATAAAAAATAGCTTAATAATCCACAAGCCACATATACCAGACAAAAGAAAAAATCTACTTCCACATGGCTCCAAAGCACTTCCAAAGAAAAAATTCTTTCCAAAACAGGAATCACTAGCTTAGTAATTTTCTTTTTAAGTTTGCAATATGAACCATCTTGGCTTCCCAACAACTGCAGCAACTCTTCAAGAAGATTTTCCTGATAGCATTTAATTTGTTAATAGGATTTTCATGCACCCTTCCAAAGAAGTATCAAGAAGTATAATTGTACATGATGGCCAGACAAGAAGAATATTTGTGTCATACAAAATCTATCCATGTTCTCCCCACAGGGAAATAATTACATGTTCAAAACTTAGAGAGGTGGAAGAGTCAGCTCAGATTCCACCTAAGTCTGTAGGATTAATCTCCATGTCAATTCTAATGGTACAAAAGACCTGAGTGTAATTTCCTCTTTTGCCTTGCGGTATACCAGATTGCAGAAGATTGCATGTATTATTTTAAGGTTCTCCAAAGAAAATTTCCCATGGCTTCCCTACAAGGACTTTCAACCACAGTACAGCTTTTAAGGGGAAAAGCATTGGAAGAAACAGAAACCAAGAACTTAAGGAGTTTAGGAAGCAAGTTTCAGAGCAGGCAGAGGTGATAAAAGAAGGAGCAAATTCATGACGGTATCTGAAAATGACAGAGGAAATCTTGGACTGATTAAAGGAAAAAGCAGTATTACCACTGACTCTTCCAGGAGAAAAAAATGTGCTGCAAGGGAGAACTGTCAATAAAATCAGGAGTCTGAGTTACATCAGCAAGCTGAATTGCCACATTTTCATATGAACTTAAGTGCCACAAGCTGATACTGGTAGTTGCACAGAAGAAGGGAGCTGCAGTGAAAAGAGTCAATGTAAACAACTATTGCTGGTGGCAGAATCACCAAATACAAAAATTTTGATAAAAGGTGAAAACAGAAATAGTTTTAACTTGGAGATTCTGAGTGCAGGCAAGGTGTAATCTTGTCCTCACTTTAAGCTGATAGGACTGCAGGAGCTGACAGGTAACATTTCAAAGAGACCCAGCCTGCTCAGGAGGTGTGGGCATGGTCTGGGCATGGCTGAACCTTTAGTTCTTTGTGGAGGAGCCAGACCCACAGCTCCAGCCTCTCTAGCCTAAATAACTGCTCTGTCACAACAGAGATATCTTTGGCTGCTTGTTTTGGAGGAGGATCATGGGGGGGAGGTTTTGCCTTCTTTGTTCTAAGGAAAAGCATGAAGTGNCCCCCCCCCCATATTTTACAAAAGAAAAAGAAAAGAAGAAGGGGCTCTGTAAATTCAATCAAAAAGCAATTAATATTTCTTAAGCTTCTGAAATAGGTGTAAGAGTTTGGGCAAAGCTAACACAGCTAGAGGCTTCTTAGAGAGCCACAGCAAAAGGGGACTTTACCCCCATCAAGCACGTGACAGTCCCCCACCATGGGGAGAGATGGGAAACAGCCAACGAGTTCTTTCACCAAGCCTTCCCCTTGCTTTCTATTTTGACTGTGTTGCAGGGGTCCATTTTAACATGCTGGTTTTATTGTTTTGGTTTGGTTTGTTATTTGGACTGCTCTCCAGTGCCTGACTGCTGAAGAGAGAAAGACTTAAGTAAGGCAAATCCATTTTGCATCAATAACAACACATCACATTTCTAAAAGAAGGAAAACAACTGCTTTTTAAAAACAAGGCTGTACTTTTTTGTCTGTTGGTTCCTACAGAGGAATTATCAAGCCAAAGGAGTCCTGGTGATTGTGTTTTGCCAGCACAGGCAGAGCAAAGGATTATTAAAAATAATATAAACTGATGACATATGTTACCAGTATTAAAATTGATGCACATTCCTGTGTAGCTTAGGGGGAGCCAGGAGCTGGATTTTATCTTTAACAAAGTCAGAAAATAAAAGCAAACCATTTCAGTCCTATAACAGGGAGGTATTTCTTTTTGTCTGCTTGGAGAGGAGAGGTTGGGGGAAGTAAGTTGTGGTTTGGATAAAACTCAGACAATCCCCCTCCCCCTACCAAGTAGATCCACTTTGACACAGGTACTTCTGTGAATATTTTTCCCACTAAAAGGTTATGAACTAAAGCCAGGAGCAACCAGATGTCTGTCAAAAATAGCGGGATCACACCTATCATTTTCAGATGGAAAACCATATTTCACAAAACATTGTAATATCAAGTATTAAAATCTTTCAATGGTGGTAGCATTTAGAAGTTGCGTCCAGAAATTAGGATCCTTTTGTCCCAGTCATAAGAAAAAAATTTCACAAAAAGCCACCCCTGCTTTGGAAAATTCTCCCACCTAGCCTTTGACTTCTGTACCATCACAAGCAGTTCGAAACTGTTCACTGAGGTCTTCCCTCACGTTGCCCCTTAACCCATGCTCACCTGGTCTTTTGCTTGATCTGGGAATCTTCAAATGAGCCCAGGTTTGCAGTTTTGCTCTACTCCTGACCTTATAGTTCCCACAAAGCAAAGGAACTTGTTTGTAATGCTCACACATTATGCTGGGATGGTGCCCTGTCAACACATGCAGTGTTATGGACTGGAAAATCCAAATACAGTTTGCAAAGCCATTGGAGGTTTTCCACAGAGTACTTGCTAGGACCTCTCCTAATTGAATTTGCCAAAATTCACATGAACTCAGATTTAATCCAATCAGTTCTACATCACATGTCTTTCAACATTGACAAAATATTTTTTCTAATTGCGAGTCTCTTATGGAACCAAATGAATCAGAAAGGGATTTAAATGAAAACCAGTCCAGATTGTTCTACACTTTAACCTTACATCTGTGCTTAATTAGGATGCTCAATTTCCCTAAACTCAAGTCATAAAATGGAAGTAATCTGTGGCCTGTTTGTCAGTCATTATAGGGCAGCAGACCTGCAAATCAGGGCAGGCTCAAATGCACAGGATCCTGTTCAGCGTGGCCATTGAAGGAAACATGGGAGATGTTATTGTGCAGCAGGATGGAAGGAAGTCGGGAGAAAAGTTTGCTGAGAAAGACACATGTGAATTACCTGTGTGCTGAGAATGTGGCTGAACCTTGAAAGAAGGGAGCAAACAAATGTGCAAAACATGTGTGATTATTTAAGCTCCCCCACTCCATACACATGAGGCTCTTATGGAAGTCCTGATAATAGCTGATGCTGGACAGTATCTTCAGCCACAAAAAAGGCAGCAGCTTCCTCTTCACATCTAAACTCTTCTTTTAATAGTGCCAGCACCTTTGGCTGGTATAATCTTTGAGGGTGTAATTTTGAGACATTACAAAGTCCTCAGTGGCAGCACTACTACCCCAGCCCTGCTCTCTGGTCCTGGTCCTGCACACCATGCAGGCCACCCATCTTTCCCTCCTGGTGCAGGCATGGAAGGGGCTCTCTCATAGAGCTGAGCAACTAAAATTCCCCATAACCCTTTCCAAGGGCTTTTCTAAGGACTGGAATCATTTCCCTGGCTCAGTCTTGCAGTCCAGTCCCACATAATGAGACAACAGCTGAGGCTGCAGCAAAGGGCTGGCATCTCCTGGAAAGGCTTTCAGAGGTCTTGTTGTATAGAGCAATGTCCTTGAACACCTTGGCTCCTTGTAGGTAGCAAAAGTAGCTGCAATTAACCCTCATCCTTCAAAGTGGGAGAAAGCCTTGTCATCTAGAGTTTAAGATGCACTATCCAGGACTATGGCAAATCACTGGAGGAACAATAAACCCTACCCCACACACCAAGGTCTGTCATCATTCATTTCAAACATGCACTTCAGAGTGTTGCTGTTATGTTGTTTTTTGACATCTTGAGATCTGCATGGGAAATCCCTGTGGACATGCTGTAAATCCATATCTACAGCAGTAAGTTTTCATTGCATCAGTGTTATTAAATATATATATGCACTTATATATATATTATTTGCGATGCTGAATGAACAATTGGCCTTTAACTCCTCCTAGACTATTAGGTCGTACTATAGGTCAGTGAAAAAGTAATTTTCCCTAGATTTGTAATAAGGTCTGGGATTTGACCTATGACCCCAATGTCACAAGGTATTCATTATCTCCACACAGATGATATACAGGCAAAGAAACGTATATTTTTTATAGAACTGGAAGAATTATATTTGATGGATACATTTTATTAGATGGATTATATTACCTGGATAAACTCAATTAGCAGACCTCATTAATTTTGAAAATGTAACTTATTTACATTGAGTTATTCTTCTTGTGGCCATTAGCATTCAAAATGTATAAACTGAAGCTCAGGGCACAGTTGAGTTTTTTTGGTTCAGTGGCCAAATGTAAAAAAACATGAGGGAAGAAAAAAATCTCCTAACAAGAACACACAGATTATTTGTATAAATGCAGAATGCTTAATTTAACATGGTATTAAACCTTTTTTTTTTCCTTGTTCTTAAGTTAATAATTTCTCTTTCATTTTTAAAATATACTAACATTCAAAATGTCATTTCTTAATGAGAAGCTGAAATGTTTTGCTTCCAAAGCAACAGCAACTAGCACTTTTGGGGTTTGGAGGTTGTTTGCTTTATCTTTATTTCAATCTCCTGCCTGTGGGCTTAGGAAATAGTTTTCATGAAAAGCTTCCACCCACACTGAGTACCCCTATTTGCAGAAAAATAGTAGTGACATGTAAAAGGCTAAAGACATAACTAACTGAAAGACATAATTGAAAGACATCTGCATAAAATATACCCATACCAAAACAGACAGGTTGCAGGAGTTTTTGGCAGGTAAAGCCTGAGTCTGTGGACCACTTGTCCGTATAGTATTGTCCCTCAGCTGATTCCCAGAAGCAATTCTGCCACAGCCATAAAAATCCACCCTCTGTAGGGCAGATGCCTCTCCCTTTCTCCCTTAAGGGGAGTGAGAGGCCATCAGCAGATTATGAGATTCATTTTCTACTCTTAGGCTTCTTAATTGGGTGTCTAGATTGAGCTACGACTGGAGAGAGATAAAACCCCTCCTGAGACCAAGCCACCACACGTGGCAGTGCAACAGCTGGAGGGAGCTGGAAAGGGTGACTCCCCTCTTGTTGCTGCTGCCCCTGGTGCAGGGGGGATCCAGGCAAAGTGCCCAGGCCAGGTGCCTTACAGGCATGTGGTTAGAGTTACTTGAGGTGAATCCAGTCCATCTACATCCTGATCACGTTAGCACAGAGGTCAATATCCAGGATGAAGCATCCCTGAGCTCACCTCTCCCAGTTCCTGCACCCCAGAGATGCTGTGGGACACCCTCACAAGAGGAAAAGCTCACAGAGATGTGCAAGGTCCACCTAGGGTTGGGATAAGGGTTAGGGTTATGCATAGGGTTAGGGCTCAGAAAACCAGAAAGCCCAGAGGTCCTGGGAGACTGACTATTTGAAAGGCATGCCAATGGGAGCGCAGCCCTGCCCCAACCTTATTCTATTCTTGTCTTCCTGCTTTGCGCCAGGCTCAACCCACTGATGTTGCTTTGGCTCCACTTAGGGTTTGGTTTAGGTTTAGTGTTAGGTTTACACCTCGGGTTAGGGTTCAGAAAAGCACAATTCCCAAATCTCAGGGACACTTACAGTGCGAATTGCTTGGCATGGCATGGGCAATGCGGCACTGCACCTCCCTAGCTCCCTCCTTTTCTTCCTTTGTGGCTTTCATCTCATACCAATGCCATATCTCAGGCCCTGCCTATGTTTTGCTTTAGTGTTTTGGTTAGGGGTTCACCTTGGTTTAGGCTTCAGAAGACCACAAAGTGCAAAGATCTGGGGACACTGGCAATGCAAACAGCACGCCAAGGGGAGCATGGCACTGCCCCAACCTTGCTCCCTCCTCTGCTTTCTGTTTAGCCCTCACCTCCTCCCAATGCTGTATTTCCAGCTCCACCTAGGATCAGGATTAGGTTTAGGGTGCGTGTTATGCCTAGGGTTAGGCTTCACAAAATCACAAAGCCCAGAGCTCCACGGACACTGACACTGCAAAAGGTATGCCAAGGTGAGCACAGCACTGTCCCTCGTAACCCTAGGTGGAGCTGAGGGGAAATCATTTGGTTTAGGCTGGCGTAAAACAGGGAGACAAGGTAGGAGAAAGGTTAGGGCAGTGCCACTCTCCCCTTGGCATGCCTTTCAAATTGTCATTTTCCCTGTGTCTCTGGGCTTTGTTGTTTTCTGAAAGCTGACCCTAGAGCTATTTTTGGAAGAAAGGGATATAAGACGTTGGTATTCTTGCTGTCTTCCACTGCAGAGCACCTCCTCTGAGAGCTTCCCTAGACAACTGTAGTTAAGAGCAGCCATTAGTGGCCAGCGGCTTGGCTGAGGACTGGCAGTGGGGTTGCAATGCAGTGTGAATAACCAGCCTTCTGATGCTGGGGATCCAGGCCATAGAGTAAGGTCCACACTGTATTGTGGACATCATGAAGCAGCTTTTATTTTGAGACTGAGCTACTTGTGTGTCCATCCACTGAGTTTCTGTTAAAAGACTAAACCTGCTTGAGATAAAAATCCATTACAAGTGAGAAGCAATTTACAGTAGAGAATTGACCTATAAAACCAACACATTTCCATTGCACTAATCCAAAACATATTTCAGGCCTGCAGTCTGAAAAAAAGTCATGTTAAAATGACCAGGCTGTTAAAATTATGGGTTTAGTGCAGCAAGCCTGTATATTTTAACAGAATTTTCCTGTTTTGGGCTGTAGTCCTAGGAAATTTTATAATACAGTGACCTCACTCCTCAAAAAACAGTGAGAGGTTTAAAAGTAAGGAACATCCCTGGGACTTCAGAGCAAGCAGCTTACAAGTCTCCTTGCCTTTCAGATTTCTCCCCCTCCTGCTCATTCTGCATCATCTCTCATACTGTCCTTTACACCTGGAACATTTTGGCCTTTCTATCTGCCAAATATTTTCCCTTCTCCATTTCAAATTCCTCCCTAACTCACTAACTCACTTCCTTCTGGCTTCTTGGATCTGGGGCCCCATTTTCCCACACGGAAGCTCACTCACTCAGGGGGAGAACACCAGACAGCCAGTGAATGTGCTCTGCAGTCACCTCTCAAAGCCCAGGATATGTGCACACATGCAGAGTGACTTGGAAGATGACTGCCAGCAGTCAGGACAGGGGTGTTTCATGTTATCCCAGATTATTAAACTCTTTTTTTTCAGGAGGGTGATCACAGTGCTTGTACTAGGATCGCCCAGTACTTGTGTAGAAGTCAGAGGCTCAGAGAAGGGAAGAGCAGCATTCAAATTTTTGAGAAAGTCAGCTTCAGTTCCTGAGGACTCCAAGCCCTGCCCCAGAGCCCAGTGAACTCTGTAAGAGGAATTCAGTGGGCTTTTGGGCACTATAGTGGAAGGGTTGCATCTCAGCACAGAATCACAGAATCATCGAGAAACAATAAACCTCTGTCATGCAAAAGAGTTCTTCCCTGATAAACTATTTAGTGGAAAACATCTTCACAAGATGGAGAGGTTCTCAGTGACCACTGGGAAGCCCCTGTGTGTTTGTGCCTTTTTTATTCAACCAGTATAGAAATGCAACTTCAACTTAAATCCACTCCTATTATTAAGTATTGAGAGAATGAGAACCAGAGTAAAAATAAAGCAAGCAGATCTTTAATTTCTTCCTCTTCCTATCCTCTTGCTTCCGGATGTTGCAGTCATCAGTACTTCAGACATTATAAAAGGTGGTAAACATGAAAGATTTTATGATAAAACAAATTATGAGTGTGACAGAATACTTCATAGCAATTTATTTTATTAGCATACAGATTATAGCACAAGGGTAAGATTAGCAGAAGCAAATTCACTATCTCAGCCTTGTCTGTGTCCACTGTCACTAATTCACTCTTCCCACTCTGTGATGGGCAAACATTTTCCTTGTTCAACATTTTGCTCCTGGTGTGGCTGGAGAGACCCTGATGTCACTTGTATTGTATTTTGTATTGTATTTTCCCTGATGTCACTTGGAAGTATTATCTCTAGCTAAGGGTGGGTTTTCCTGACACCATTTCTACCTGTTTCTATATTCCTCTTTTATAGCACATCCCTGCTTCCACCACATGTATGATGCCTTTTTGCATTGGAGGTCCATTGCCCTGCTTACTCAAAGGAGTCTTCTGATGTCTACCTGTCTTAGTGAGTACCAGAATCAACTGTTCTTTTTCTTGGAGAATGTTTGAAAGCATGTCTCTTTAAAAGCATGCCAGCTTTTCTGAACTCCTCTGCCTTTCAGAGCTGTGTCCACTGGGATCTCACTTACCAGTTTTCTAAATAAGCTGAAATCTGATCTCCTAAAGTCCAGAATCTGCTCTCTGTTACTCTCCTTCCTCACTCCCTCCAGGACCTCCCACCCCACCAGTTGGTTCACACATCCCCAACGCATTCTTGCTTGTCCCTGAATAGCAGACATAGTTATCCCTGGTTGGCCTCCCTTGTGCTTATTTCAATGAGTTATCCCTGATGCCCTCCACACACCTCCTGTGCTGCTGGTGTTCCACACTTCTCTTCCAGTAGATGTCAGGAAGGTTAAACTCCTCTGTGAGAAGCAGGGTCTGTTCTCCAGGCCTCTCCCCCAACACACAGGCTCTTCACTGTCTATCATCCATCCCACTGAAGAGATCCTTATAGCCAGGCTGATCCTTCACAGTGAGAGCAAGACTTACCTCCTCATCTTCCCTGTCAGTCTCTCCTGGAGAGCCGGCACCAGCCCATGGCAGCCACCCCTGGCATGCAGGCTGACCCACCGCTTCTCAGTTATTCCAACGACATTGCTGTTATGTGGGGAAAAAAGTCTTCTAGTTTTCAATCTTGTTGCAGCACCTTGGGTTCTTTTGTAGGTCTGTACCTGCAGACAGGGGCTCAGGAAGCAGAAATACTTGTGTGCTTTGGGTGTGACAGGAGGATCCAGCACCAATAACAGCTCTTGTGGCCAACAGCTGGCCTCTGCGCTGAAGAAAGCACAGATACTACCAAGCACTGGCAGCAGCAGGGTTAGTTTGTGGATAGGGGCACTCTGCACCTATTCCCCCCGCATCTCCCCCACAATTCCTTCATGCCTTTGCTCCTGTCAAGGGGGATAAGGATGGCAGCAGGATGTGTAAAGCTAGAGAGGTCCAGGAACGTTCAGAGGCAGTTGGAGAGGTGGTTTGCTGCATGATGGGAGTCCGAGGCTGAATAATTCCAAGCTGACCAGTCTGCTGGAGTCAGCAGAGACCTCAGAGAAGCACAGGCTGCGCTTCCAAACCAGTGTTTCCTCCACACTCCAGAGCATGCAGTATGCCTTTCTATCAAAGAGCTCTGAACGTCCCACCCTCTCAAATGGCTAACAAATGTGTTTGATTATGTGGTAAAGCAGATTTTCAGATGTTGAAAAAGCCTTGTTAATCAGGAGAGCAGAGCACTATCTACAGAGATACACCATGTACAAGGAGAAATTTCAGCACCTCATTAGAAAAATAAATTAGTGTCTTCTCTGAGCTTGTGGCACGAGCAAAACATATCCTCATATGGTATAAGCACTTGGTGAGATGACCGTCATAGCTTTACCATGATTTCACCACACGAGAGTAAAATGGCCATTCCAAACTGACACAAATCAAAATTTTATGCTACCCTAGGGCATGTTCTGCCTCCCCTTCTTCTTGTGATGATCTCCATCAACCATCAGATCACATAATTTAACATAACACAAAATATGGACCTCTTGACACAGATCACCTCCTGTACCCGAGGAGGGACAGTTCTAATTTATACCAGATTGCTTCAGACTACAAAAAACACCATGTCAGCAGAGGGCTAGCCAAGCACAGGTGTGCCTCACACTGTCCAAAAATGCCTTTTCCTATTCTTCTTTCCACCCAAACAGCAGAAGATGTGGGAGGGAGCTGGCAGCACCCCTCTGCACCAGCTGAGAATGATGCCAAGCCCCAGTTAATGCACTCAAGGGTCACATCCAAGATCTTCTGTACAGCAGTGAAAGGAAAAAGGATCTGCTATTTTACTTTAATAAAGAGCCACATATCAGCAGGAAAAAAAAATAAAACTTCAGCATTAAAGGCATGAGAATATTTAATATATTGCCAGAATGTCAATGAAAATTAAGCAAATTCCAAGGAATCTAGAGAAAATGATCCCTTTGAGTCAAACATTAATAAAAATCTGCAGTGATATAGAGATGATCTCATGCTCATGGTTATTTCCCGTTTGCAGCTTTTTTCTTGGTATAGTTTTGTGGAGTTTTTTTAACTCCCAGATGTTGTAAAGTTAATTACACAATCGCTTGTGTATTACAAAAAAAAAAGCATAAATAATACTGGATACATGAGTCACTACAGTGCAGCACAGAATGAAGGAAAATGATCATCAGAGGAAAGGGATTTATGCATAGCTCCAGAGCTGAAATTCTTCAATATTCTTCAGGAAGATCCTGCTTTTTGCAAGGGAGAAATTTTCAGCTCAGTTTGAAAATTGCTAGGAGCCTCCTCTGTGCACAATCTGGAAGAGTAGCAGAACCCCAGCTGGAAAGTAATGCTTGTCAGTGAAGGGCAGTATAAATGCAAACACATCTAGTGGAGAGTCTTTTGCAGACCAGTATGTCATAAACCCTCTGCTCATTGTGCACGGCAAAATGTAAGAAGCTGTGTCTTTTAAGGGCCAATTCTTTCAGGAAAAACATGTGCTTGAGTACCACTGGCATCCATGCAATGCATAACTGTGCCACCAGCCTTGTTCTGGGAATGTATTGAGTGACTCAGCACAACTGCAAATTTCCAAGATTTGTGTATATAAATATGCGTGTGCAGGTTCACAGTAATATTTGGAAAGTGTAGATTTCTTCTTCTTTTTAAAATATCAATGCATTAAAAGTGACTTAAAGTACATACAGATGACTTCAAAACAGCATTTGAGCTCCTCAGCCTCCTTTCTCCTTCCTCCTTCAAAAATATTCATGTTCACTTCCTCACTGGAAAGGGTACACCTATGAGCAAAGACCAAAGAGATCAGCCACTGACTTATTCACTTTGAAGAAAACATTCTGCTTGTTGAAAGAAAACCAGCCATCCAGATTTGAGCTATGCTGTACATTGGCTTTTGGGCCGTAACATATGATCGAGCTTTCTCCATAAGGATCCCAACCAGGCAAGTCAATTAATACCCATCGCAGCAGACAGGGAATGATTCTCATGCTGGAATGTGGTGTCACCTGCCATTGATGGAAAGGTGCTTGTGTGTAAATAGCAAAAGAGAGGACAGATTTAATGTAAGCCATATTCTGGAGATTGATAATAGAGATCTGATGGTAGCATCTGGCCTTTGGCGATAACGTTAAAATTAGAAGATAATTTGTCTGATAAGTACTGGTGAAACCAAAGAGATTTTTAGGAAATAATAATTCATAGATTCAAAGAACTCAAGGCATAGAGTTGTCATTTCATTTCTTAACACCCATTTTCTGCTTTTCCCTGTCTTTCTTCTGAAGACTAATGGGTCATATTTTGGCACAGAAGATAACAGTTCACTACCTCTGACTATTGGTAGTCAACTCTTTGACTCTGCCGCAAGGGCATGGGGGATTACTTTGTAAAACAGGTTTTTAAAAATATTTCCTACTACATTTGTCAGGTGATGAGACATTTTATTAACTTTCTTGCTATGAATTTTTATCAGGCCAATGAGGAATATGTATTCCTAAGGGGTTTAAACTAATAAAATTGTAAAATGAAAAGCTGTAACAAGTGCTTCGTCTCTTGATTGCTATGTTTTTAAAACTGAATCTCATCTTGTAACTAATCCCAACTATTTCTGCTTTTGAAAATACTTAAGTTTTCCTTTGTTGCACTGTGTATTTTAAAGCCCTGACACCTGGAATCCTGTGAATATGTAGGAAACAAATTTTCATCTCAAAACCAAAATGAAATTCTCCAAGTGTTATATAAAGAAACATATAAACCCGTGATTGATGTAGGTTCCTTAACTGACCGGTTTTAGAGCCAAGAGGAGTTGTTGTGGCTTTCTCGCTATTTTCCATATCATTGAGCCTCTATAACTTCCCTCTATTAATTTGTGCTTCAAGATTAAAAGCTGTACTTGCAGCAGAGTGGCTTTAAAAAAAAAATTATTTCTTTTTGATTTAAAAATCTCCATTAATGAAGAATCCGTCACAATTCTTTGTAAATCATTCCAAATGATTAATTATCCCTGCTGCTAAGAATATGCACCTCCTTTTTTTGGCCTGAATTTGCCTCACTTCAGTTTCCAGCCACTCATCTTATTAAAGTCAGTGTACCTTTGTCTGCCAAACTGAAAAGCCCTGTATTACCTACATCTTTTCTTTGTGGAGGTACTTACAAGCTATGGTCAAGTCACTGTTAACCTTCTCTCTTGGAAAATGATTTCTCTATTAGCTGTCCTTAAATTATTCTCAGAGCTCCTCTCTCTCCTCTCAAATTTTTTTTTGCAAACTTTTTGAATTTTGAGCACTGGATCTGGACATAGGACCCCAACAAGCACAGCCCCAGTGCCAAGAATGGTGGCAATAGCCCACTCCCTATTTTTTTTTTCATTATACCAGCAGGAACTGATTTAGCCCTTCTGGCCTTAGAGCCATGCTGGGAGGTCATACTCAGGTGACTTTCATCCTGGTCTCAAAGCCCACTCCCTATTCCAATACAAATACCATTTCCAAAATTTTCTACTTCAAGCAGAGCTCTCCTGGAAGTGCAAACTGCATGCTCTGTTCCCAGATTGGTCATTTCACTTTCAGTCATCCCAAAATACTTCTGCTTTGACCAGGTCCAGCATTTTCTCTCTCCACCAGTAGCTGTCTCCAAATCATTGTCTCAGCTGTTAGGAACTCCATCCCTGATCCTCACATTATTGCTAAAAATGGGAAACAGCAAGAAAGCAAAAACACCCAGGGAATGTACCTTCTTGATGGAAACTCCCTGTTTACAATCAGGTTTGGACATATCATTGAATTTACTTTCAGTCTGTTTATTGTGTGACATTGAATTTATAACATTCTGATTTGTTATTCAAGATACTTGGTCCTATATGCAATAGTGCTGGAATTTTATTACACTGGAAATGCTATCACTTCTATAAACCAAAGTTGTAACCACAGTAAAATTTATCCTGAGCTAGTCTGACAAAATTCTTCTATAAATAATTATTAATGGCATTTTCTTCCTTTAAATGATTATTAATCTGGTCCATATATGCTCTTCCATTACTTTGTCAAGAATGCTGTCCAGCAGTTTTGATTACTTGAGGTATCTCTTCTGCTTTTTCTAAATATGAGTGCATCTGTTTTTTTCCTGAAATCTTCCTATTTCCCAGAATTTACTGAAACTCAGCATTAACAATCCATCATGCTTCTTAGCTCACATCCTGAAACTCTTGGACATGATAATATGAAAAGTACTATTTTGGTAACTGTAATTTAACACCATCTTTAGACACTGTGAAAGAGGGACTTATTTTATTATTATTGCATGACTCAAATACACTGTTTTCTTTTCTCTTCCTCCAGTCAGCATATAGAAAGGTTTATTGAATATTTCAGTCTCTTATTGACATTTCTGCCATGTCTGACTCATTAGTGAAACAACACTTTTTTTGAGATCCCTTTTGCTCTGTAGATACTCAAAAACTTCTTCCACTGCCTCACATTCCGCTGGCTACAGCTTTCCCTTTGTATCCTTTTTCTCTCCTTATTGATTTTCCTAATTTCACAATTTATCCTTACTACTATTCATTTTTATTTTTTTCCAAATACCAGTTTTTAATTGCTATGAATTCTTTCTCTTCCCTTATGCACCTGGCGGGTTTTAAACCTTCTTCCTTGACTTTACGTTTTTAGCACTTGGATAATTTATAAAAATTTATAAAATAATTCACTCTTTCATATTTTACCTTTTCAGGTCTTCTAAGTAGACTCATACCTTAACTATACTATTTTTGTGGAATGGGACACTTATAAACTCTGAGTAGATTTATTGCTAATGTGAACTTTATGTTGTTTGCATAAACAGACATAGTCAAACCAAGCCTGAGCAGCTTCTACCTATAACCTCAGCTTCTGTCTGTTAAGATGAGGCCAAATCCCATTGGCCTCACTCAACAAATGATTGACAACAAATTGTCCTGTGTTGTTTTTTACCCTTTCTGAGCTAGAATATTGTCATCTATAATTTTGCAGAATTTCAAGGGTATTTTAGTACTTGGCAGCGTGAGACTTCCAACACGTGTCATTCAGACTTAAATCCTCCACAATAGCACAGCTTTTCTTTCCCTACACCTGATAGAAGGGTGTTTAGGCAGCCAGTCATCCTGCTTTCTAGTGTGATTTGGCAGTCAGCAATAGGCACCAGCAGCTCCCCGTCTTCTGCTTTATGTTTTGGAACAGCAGCCCATAAGCATTTAAGAGTACTTGGCAGTGATTCAGAGGCAGGCAGCTGTTGCTATTTTCAATGTAGACTGCCTTTCTCTGTTCTTCTATGCAAATTCCATCAGTCCTTGAATAAAGGTTTCGTACCACTGATTTTAACACTTCAGTCATGTCAATTTTCCTTCCGGTGGCTTGTAATACCAAGTGGAGTGTGTGTGCACTAATCAGTGAGCAAGTCCCTTTCTGTTTGCTTATTACTGGGATCCCTGCAATCCTGGAAGCAATTAGAGACTTTTCTTCAGGTCTCTGGCACCTTGATTAATTTTGTTCTGGGTATCTTGATTTTCCTGCTTTCTCTTTCCTCTGCCAGCTTATCCTTTTGTTATTGTTTTGTTCAATACCTTTCAGACCAGCCTAAGCAGCCCATATCTCAAAAAAACTAGTTTCCATCTGCTGTGATTACTTCTGAGCCTAGTTAACCAGCCTTTCCTCTCCACAAGAGAGACAAAAATTCCCTTAAATAAAAGCAGTCTGCCCAGTGCCATTTACCTCACCAGCAGCTCACTTCTGGACAGCATTTGGGTGCATCTTCACTCTGTCTGTGGTCTCTGGATCCATGTAGACCTGGGTCACAAATGCTAGGCATGGCAGAGGCAACAGGACTGAGGGAGTCAGAGCCATCCCTGGCAGTATATTCTCTTCCGCTGACAACAAATCCACCCAGACCCACTCTAATATGGCTTTTTTTAAAGGAGAGTGAAACTTTTGCACCTTCTGATTTCATAAAAAAACTTCGCATCCTGGCCATCAAGAACTTGTGCCATTTTGAGTTTCCTCTTACATCACTTACTGGGCTGGATCAGAGACACGAGGATGTGGGGGACAGCCAGGGCTTAGCTGATACAGATGGGCATCAGACCTCTCAGAGCCCTCGGAGAGCAGGTAAGGGACCACAGAGTCATTCCTTGCCAAACACTCTCCCCATCTGGTTGCTCGCCAGCAGGATCTCTGGTTCCTCGGGGGGGGTCTTTGGGAACATCACATGCTGAGATGCTGGGGTGCCCTCTGGGATTTAGGCTGTTTGAGTCCTCCCTAAACATGTGGTTTACTTTCAGACAACTAAGGCGAGGAAATAGCCTCAATTCCCTCACTTTCCTCACAGGTTGTAGAAAAGATCAATTCAGTAGAAAGACAAAATTTCATGTGTATCCAGGCAGCTTTATGGCTCAGCTTCTGCTGGATTAAAGGTTGAAATCATGCTGCTTTTGCAGCCTGACAGGTCACACTGGAGCAATGGTCATTCCTTGGCAGGTGTGTATGGAGCACAGCAGGTCCAAGTGAGACCTTCCTCAGAGTGTAAGAAGTTTTCTTCCTTCTTTGTTCACCTACACAACAGTGAGCCTGTACTGTAAGATAATTATTTCACTTTTGTTTCCATTCTGCTATTTATCCATTTAGCATCACCCCATATCACCTTCTGTGTGCTGCACTGAGAATCATTGGGCTTAGCGGCTCATCACTGACTTTCCTGCCAAGCATAGTTAAATCCCAAATTCTTTTTGCCCTCTCTGTTTTTTTATTTTATTTTTTTCCGACATTGATTATATCAGTAGAGTGAAGGAAAGTATTACAGGGAGAGACAGTGTGGTAAGAGAAGCACTGGAAGGGAAGTCAGCATATATTTGTGCTGTCAGTTTTAATGCATCATTTGTTGACTCTGTATATTTTATGTGGTCCAGAAATAGTTTTTGCATAACTTGTTCATCTTCTGTTTTATCCTGAATTGAGATGTTAGACTTACATGTTCTTTATTGAGTTTAGACTCCATTCTTTGATTTTTGGGAGGGATACTAGTTTCCCAGGTCTGACAGTTGCAGGGGGTCTGGGGAATGGCTAATTCTTCCTTCCAACAGGACCTTTTCTGTGGTATTTGATGAGATGATGTCATGGTTTCACCCCAGCTGTCAACCAAGCATCATGCAGCCTTTCACTCCAAATGTCCCCCCTCTTCCTCTTCTTTCACCCCTAATCAGCCTCTGAGGGGGTCCTCAAAAATTGCCAAAGCTGACTACATTGCAAGTTGTCATGGAGGAGTATTGGGAAAATTTTGAAATCTGGGAGCTCTTAGGTACACGCACAGCCCCATATTAGCCACTGCAAAGAAAACCAGCCCCAGCCAAAAACAGCACAGGAGATCATAATAATGTTGTTTCAACTTTAAAATTGTGTTTAGTAATTTCTTTCCAGAAACTGCACAGCACAGCCAGCTCTTGAGCAGAGAATAGGTGATTTTGCAGTCTAAAGACTGAAAAACCGTACTTGTCACACATACACAGACAGACCCCTTTAATCATTAAAAACTGCTGCACTGTCTCTTTTTACATAGGGAATAAGAACTAGAACAGGGTTAGGCTTCAGGAAGTGAACCATGGAAGTGAAGTGATTTTTCCCCAAGTAATGTTAAACCCTCAGAAAAAGATATTGGGGTGTGGGGGAAAGGGAGAGGAAGCACAAGTTTCAATTCTTTGGAGATTAACTAGAACTATTATTGGGGGAAAAAAAAATCACGGTGTATCCTGTTGACCACTGCTAGCAATGTTGAATATGGCCTGCATGACCCTAACTCTGTGCCAGCAGACAGAGCCAACACTGAGGTGCTCCTACAGAGCCAGCATGCACCAGCTGAGGGCCATCAGGGCTTAGAGTCCCTCACACAGAGATAAAGAGCAATGCTGTGTCCTATGTGCACTTTCAAGGCGGTCTAGTCAGGGTTTTAATGGAATAATTTTACAGAAGGAGAAACTGAGGCAAGAAGGTACAGAGTTTTCTGCAATGAAGCAAAAAATATCCCTTTAATTTCCCAAGTTCTCTAAAAGATGGTTAAATTACACTCCTTAATATTTGTACTATTCAAATACCAAAACAAAGTCATCTCTGCACCGAGGCAATGGGACAGAGCTGCACAGGCTAGTTTAGAAGCACCAGATCAGATTACCTTTTTACTGTCTGTTTCTATGCTTGCCATTAGTCACAATGCTTTGACATGAGCACCAAGACCAGTCCAGGCATTCTAGCTCCCAGAAAACAAGGCAAGCATTTGGAAATCAAACGGTGGGACAAATTAGTTTGAACTGATACCTACAAGGGTACCTTTGAAATTTTTTTTCTGGAATTGACTGAGAAATTATATGTTCATTCTTAGTGGAGTGGGGGTTTCAAATACACCAAAACAAACAAAAGAAACGGGGATGCAGTTCACAAAATTACCACATGAGGCAGAAATTCAGAAAGTTGCTTCTGCTCTACTTACAGTGCCCAAATGGAGAGCTGTTGACTGGGGTAACACAGCTTAACAAACATCATGTAAAAACTGGTTTCTAAGTCATCATAGGAAGAGGAAATATATTTTTCTCTTTCGGGAAAGGGCTAGTAGGAGAGGAGCAATGATTTTCCTTTGCATTTCAGACCAACTATTTGGATCAGGAAAGTGCTGCTATACACATTCTGTTGGCTGAATCCTTCACAAGCACATGTAGGGGAAGCTAACTACAGGATAGATATCGTGGTGACAGAAAAGAATTTGAGAAACTGATTTTGGTTTGTCTTGATTGCTAATGGGAAGACGTTGAGAAGGTACCTTGAAATACTCATTGGCTGAAATGGGAAGGAGGAGGGAAGCGTGTAGCATTTATGCCTGAAAAGGCAAAGCAAGAGAATCATTGTTGTCAGCTGTGGACACTGTGGACTACTTTTTGTCATCTTTTGAAATATACGAGCACATCCAGGTAACCCAAGAAGAGAAGCAAACTGCAGGAACTGAATGAACACAGTAGAAATCCATCTCCAGCAGAAAGTGGAGTATAAGAGCTGGAGACAAGACAACCAGTCCTTAATTCCTCTTCTCCTTTTAATGCAGTGTCTGATCCTGTAGAGGTTAATACCAGAACTCCACAGACACCTAAATGCTCACTATGACCACTAATCTGGAATCTGGCAAAACCTAACAAATCCGTGGTTGGGTTTCTGTTGTATTTAATAGGAGAACAAAGAAATTCAGTGTGAGTGTTGCACGTTTTGCTCAGAATTTAGAAATTTAAAATTAGGTAACTTGGAAGTTTCCTTGATTCTCACAATCCTTTGGAGCAACTAAACAAGAAATGCATTATCAACAAAACAAAAAACAATGTAGGAGGAAAGAAAAGATATTATCTATGTAAATGAGAAAAAATACAACACTGAAATGACCATCCATTATAGTTCACGGTTTGCAGACACATTTACAAAATAAATTCTCATTAAAAGGGGAAAAAAAAAAGGAGGGAGAAGTGGAATAATTGCCATTATGTGTCTGAGAGAGGGTTTTTCCATTAGCTGCAATTAATACAGTAATGGTAAATGAAAATAATTTCCCATTTTGTACTTATTGTGAGGAAACATTAAAGAGGAAAAAAAAGATAAGTGAAATGAAAAAAAAAAAACATAATAATTAATATATTGATGATTAGGCATCATCTCTGGCTTGATCGATCATCATGAGGTTTTGGTTTTATTTAATTAGCGTATGGTAATTTCATACAAAATCCCAATGTGCCGATGAAAACTGGCATGTGAAGACATTGACCTTCTGCTCACATATGCAACATCTTCTTACAGTGCTAACAGCCTATATGCATCAATGCTAAAAGGCTTCTGTCTCACAGGAGAGCCTCTGTATCGGAGGGATATCATTACCGCCTACAGCGAGATCAGAGTTTGGCTCTTCTTGGTGCATAGGAGTCTGGGGACCAAAAGGGAAATTGGGTTTGCCAGAATAATAATTGGGTGCTATAAGATTATGGAGTGCCACCATAAACTGAAAATGAACAGACAAGTTTCTTTCTGTTTGTTTTATTAAACGCTATTATTGTTATTTATTATGTTCTTGGTCATCAATTTTCTCGGAGCTGCTAACAAAATGTCACATAAATCCAGCCTGTCCCTTTCTGACCCATATAACATCATGCAATTTTCCTCATTCACCCTTAATTTGAGGTATAAACTAATGTGAAAACATGCTTTTTATTAAATGGCAAGTTTTCTACTAAATAGATTTCTTTTGGAGTAGGAAGAAACTTCATAAGAAATAAATGTCTCAGCCAGACCTCCTGCATTCTTCTCCCAATATACAAGCAAAAAAATATGTATGTGTTCCATTTGCCAATTGCAAAATAATAATAATATTTGATGGACAAAAAACTCAGCTGTCAGGAGAGAAGACAGACGGTTCTGCTTCTTGAATGCTATTGACTTCATGGGGCCAATAAAACAACTTGCAAATAAAAGAAAGAGGAACCGATTCATGCCCTAAGATTGTGTGACGTAGCTTTTTTCTGTTTGTATAATGTTGTGATTAAATATGGTGGAGCCCTAGGGAGTGAATTTTTTATTTGAAGGTTAAGCCAATATTAGCAAAAAATAAAATAAAATTAATCAAATGGCCCAGAGCATCACAGCCACAGTTGATTCCAAGAATGTTTGGTTACAAAATGAGCAACTGACTAATTGTGTAAATGCTGTTAATTAGCTGTGCAGAGCCCCTAACTGGGCTATTCCCTGTAACTAATAAGAAATCAATTAGCTAATGAAGTGGCCATTAAATGCTATGCTAATCTTAGCTGGGATATTTTTAATGTTTCTTCTTCTTCTTCTTTTTTTTCTTCTTTATGATCCTTCCTAATTGCCATTGCCATACGGAGCTCACAGCTTTCAGCATGTCTAATGAAACATCATTATATCATAACTGGCATTCTTGGAAGAGTTAGTGGCAAACCTGCTTCCCAATTATTTTTAATTGCCAGACATACTCATAACTGGGCCTTCTACCAAGTAGTTCAGATCCCTGCACTGTCATGTAATATACCCAAAGTGTGTGTTTTCTTTTCTTTGCATATGCAGTGTGATGGCAGCGTTGGCCACAGTGAGGGATGTGCATAACACCCTAAACAAGGAACCTGGGTGGCTGCCTTTGCTGTGCCTTTGATTGGAGCCTGTGCAGACCCAGCATTACCCTCCTGCTGAACAGCTAAAGCTAGACAAATCCAGATGAGGTTTTACCTTTATTTGAAAACTTCTGGCTCCCGGTAAAGTTTATTCTCCACAAACAATTCCAAGCTTCAGGATGCTTGTGCCAAAACACTGCAATTTAGCAATTATTATTAGAATTAGCAATTGGAAAGCATGAATGTCTTCAGTGACTCCCACAGATTTTGTCACTTTCTAAGAATTCATTATCACCATTTATTCATGTCTATGAATTCCAACTTAGAGAAGGAATAAAATGTATCTTTGGGTGTCATGGCAGTAAAATCAGTGTCTCCTGTTTAACAGAGCCTGCTATAAGAGGATGGAGGCAAGGATAAGTTCCAGTTTTTAAAACGCTCCTGCAGAGTTTTTATTTACCAACCCGGCATCTATCTGGTAAGGCCATCATATTTAAACCCTGAATCTCAATGAACTTCCCTAAATCTACTTGCACTGAAGTAGGTTATGTGTCAGGATTAAACTGGCTCCTCCCCACCCCCCACAATACAATGGTCCTCAGGACATCTGTGCACAAAATACATGCTTTTTAAAAGAATGTTTTCAAAAGAGAATCTTTCCTCTCTCTCCCTCTCTCTCTCTCTCTCTCTCCCTCCCTCTCTCTCTCTCTTTCTCTCTCTCCCCTCCCTCCTTTTTTGGATAACATGCAAATTGAATTGGTTAATTCTGCACCCAAGTTTCAGGAAATCTGCCACCAGCAGCTGCCACTTTTTCAGATGTCAGGAGGATGCAGATACACTGTGACATTTTGTTCATTAAATAAACAAACCAGGTTCAGGCTAACAACGTTAGGTAGAAAGCCCCATCAATTCTTGTACATTTAGTTCACATAATAGGAAGTGACAATTGTTCCTTAGCTTCATAAGCACTATATTGAAGAACAAAAGGAAAAAGCATACATAATGTGGCAACAGCAACAACAGTTGCCATAAAATCCTGCAAGGTTGATTTAGATTAATGAGGCACATAACTTTTTGCCCAAGGCTACTTAAAACAAATATGGCTGCAAACATGGCTACTAGGGAAGAGGAAAAAAAGTCAGTATTTTTTTTTCTCTTATCTACCATTTTGGTCATATTTATTTGATTTGACTATCAAATAAGAAAACTAATCCAGCAATAGCCCCTCCATAGCAGAATAAAAAAAAAAATTGTACCATACAGCAGTATACAAATAAAAAGGAAACAGAAAAAAATCCCACTTTTGTACATTTCAGTGGCATATTTTATTAAAAAAATGTTAACTAGTACACTTATATTAAAATGGTAGATAAACTAAAAACTAACACTAAAAGCCATATATCTTTTCCATTGTTACAAATCAATCAACCTAAAATACCAACATTTCTGGCTTTTGCATCAATCAAATGTATTCTGGTTTCTGCATCTAGGAATGCAATCTATATTAAATCGTCAAGATAACAGGTACAATTTGTCAGCTGTACATCATATAATATAAAAATCACCAAAACCGCAAATTCAGTAATGCTAAACAAAACAAAACAAAAAAAGTACGTTGCCAAAGAGGAAGAGAGGCCCATCTGAAAATGAGACTTGGATATTATAGATAAGGCTGTCAGTCAGACTTAGACTGAAAGGTACAGACAATAGAAAAAAATCCTCACGCATTAATATGTATAGCACCATGATGTGGCTTTTAATATTCCAAAGGGACTTCAACAACTCCATGGGAAAAAAAGCACCAAACCTGAGGCTGGCTCACGTAAATCCTTGCCAACGGCAGTGGTCCCACTGGAGGATGTGATACATGGACAGGCGAATGGTTGCTCTTTCCTCACGTATCCACCTGTCCCCAAGGCATCTGCAGTGGGGCACTCAGCTGAGGCGTGGGGTGGCTGCTGCCAACAAACAGCAACACTGGCAATCCATTACCACTACCTCTGTGGGGTTTTTTTGGGTCCTTCCTGGTCCCTGTCCTCCATGTTGCCAATACCACAGAACCAGTTTGGAGGATTTTCAAAGGCCTGCACATGCCCCAAAAGCCAGTGGAGAGATGGGGATGTCATTCTTAGTCTTCCATGATACATGTGGGGTACCCTGTCCCCACAGCAAGATTTGGTGCTATACCACATTCAGCAGGTGACTTCAAAAATACATTCTCATCCAGACACCTCCCTAGTGCCTCCATCTGTGCACAGGGTGAAAACAGCAAGTTGTTCCAGGAGGTGGTTGGCATCAATTTAAATACAAGGATTTTTGGGCCCTTTGGTTACTTGCAAACATCTTCCTGCAGTGTCAGGGATCCCAGACTGCTTCACCTGCTGTTAGGGCATCTCCTCCCCACATGGGACACATTGAGCAGAAGGCCCACCCTTTCTGAAGTAGAGTGGTAAAAGATAAGAAGTTTTGAAGCAGATGTGCAGGTCTATGGTGCCCTGTGGCTTGGAGGGCTTTTGGGTGCTAGTAGAGCCCAAATTGGATATTGCTGAGAGCAGAGAGTGCATTTCCAGTGTCAGCCTTCTTACGGTCTCAGGGTGTCCATCAGAAGCCAAACTCTGGTCCCTCCTAAGGCTGCAAGTGGAGAAAAAGCAAAAGCAGTGGCCCAAAACCAGGGAATGTTACATCTGCAATCTTGCTCCTACGTTCTTTCTCACTCACTTGTATGAAGCCTGCTCCATGTGTGGTGTGGTCCAAATCAGACAAGAGGGAGAATTTTGCCAGGAAATTGCGAGAATAAGATGATGGCATCAATATCATAACCCCCCAGCTTGGACTAGCTGTTGCTGTGGGCCCATGGAAGTTATTTCTGAGGGATCTCCACAGGCAGAGGCTTTAAATCAGCCCAAGTCCTAGGGGAATCTGCATTTTGACTGGAGAATGCTGTGCATCCATCCAAAATCTAAAAAGAAAAATGCTAGCATTAATTTGTTGGATCATTCTAGAATACAATACATTTAGCAGCAGTGGAAGAAGACTCAGGCTGTAACAGAAGCAACTCATTTCTTCGTTTCTGCAGACTATTTTTCTTCAGGATGAGACTACACGTTCTTAACTTTGTGTATTCCCACTTTTTGGAATAATTCTTAAAATGTTATTATGGAGACCCTGCAGTGGATGAGAAGCTTATTTCCTTTTAAATGAGCCAATTAATTTCCCTTGTGTTGCAGTGCCCAACAACACAAAACTTGCATGAATAACATTCCCACAGCAGTGACATGCCTATTTCCAGTAAAATATAGATACAATTTTAATTTCCTTGATATAAACAGTTTTTTAAGTGTAGAAGCATGATAGATGATTCTTTACAAACTGAAATAAGCACTGCAAAATCTGTGAAAAAGGCTAGATACAACAATGTAAGAAGTGGATCAAATTTAGAAGACCTCCCGTTAAAAAAGTAACTGTCATTCTGAGTGGCATTTTCAACAAACAATAAAAGAACAATAACTTCTGCAGTTATTCTCTTGGGTAGGTTCTCTGGTATTTCAGTAACAGGCAGATGGAACTCCTTTCCTTCCCTCCCTCCCTCCCTCTCTCTCTCTCTCTTTTCCCCTTCTCCTTCCTTTTTTTCCCTCCTTCCTGCCAGCATCAGGGGGTTGTCATACTGAAGTTGCACACCCAACCCTTGAATTTTCTCTTACACCAAACATGAGAATTTGAAAACCTCATGAGCTTTTGGGTCTAGATGTGCTTTTTTAATGTAGCTGTTAAAAGTTCTCATTGGGAATCAGTACTGTACGGACAAAACCATGTCTTGAACTCTCCATGTTTGGGAAACCAAGTACCATAGATAATATGAGTAACAAAGAGGGGAAATATAAACGGGAGTAATTTTGTTCAGGGGTTCTGTGGAGTTTACAAACTATGACATTAAGTTCCAGTCACTACAGGTGAAGAGCTCCCCAAGGATTTTAAGATGTCAGGGTGGAATTTATATAGATTTAAACAATCTTCACACTGTAGCCTATACATCACTAGGGAAAAAAGAGATAAAACAGGAATACATGTAACCAACTCTTTTTTAATTAATATTTCTTTTTACTTTTGAAGTCCACTTTGAAAAGTACTGAAATTACCACCAGAACAAAAGAAGGAAGAAAATTCACACTGAGCCTACCATCACCTCCACCCTTCATAGAGCACCCCAGCCACTGTGTTTCTTGCAAGCATTGAGAAGCTCAGCAGAGGACTTGGGACCTTTGAAACACAGGTGATACATTCCTCTTCCTCGTAGTCATTGCAAGTTTCACAGCCTTGCATCTCCTTTGTCCCAATCTATTTCTTCAATAACCAATTAAATAAATGCCCATGCTTTGTGCCTGTAAGATTTCTAGCTATAAAAGCTGCCTTGTGGTACTTTGCCTCAGCCAGCCTCTAATAACGCTCTTTCAGCTCCCCGGGCCGGCAGATCCGCGCCGGTGCTGTGTGTGCAGTTAACAGCTCCCCCCGAGCAGCTACAGAGGTTGCCACTAACTCAGGGACATCGTGTGTACATGGGAAACACAGTCAGGAAATTAAATTTTCCCTCCCCATAATTAATAAGAGCTAAATATATGTGTGTTTGTTGCCACTTTTTAAAGCACTGAAGCCAAATCAAAAAAATATGAGCATTTTCATATGAAAAGTAAATATTTTTTCTAAAAGAGTTTTGTAAAAAACCCCAATGCTGTGCAATTTTGCTATTGAAAAAAAAAAAAATCCCTTTTTTCCAAAGTTTGTTTAAGGAATTCTTTAACATTGCCGAGGCTGATTCATGGCAGTAAGTAAGCATGCATTAAATGTGTAAGCACATGAGTTATCTCACCGACTTCATGTGCCTCTTTTCATTCTGAAAGCGAGCACAAGCTTCAGAGCTCCACAGAGTGAGAGGCTAAGTTAGGAATCCTCCTGCCAGGCATGTTTCTGGGGATTGTACATTTTGCAGAGGTCATTACACGGAATACTGTCCTTACGAATAAACCATGATTTTTATGAGAACTGTTCTGTGGAAATTCTGTGGCCGTACAAGTGCTTGGCAAAACAGGAGAAACAATATGCAACTGATCTGCTTGACAGCATATTGCCAGCACATTTTTAGGAGAAATGCATTGAGCCCTGAAAAGAGATAATAGGCATTCTGTCTCTGAAATATCCAGAGCATCTCTTGGAGCATGGCATGAGCTGTGCTGTGGAAACAAGTTCCAAGGACCTTTACAGTTCATGTATCATTTTGCTACTCTGCAAAATCCTGTGTAATATTCAGACTGAATCAGGCAGAAAAAAAAATCCAAGTGGTTTTTTTTTAAAATAAATGGGTGAAAATCACTTAAAGATACAGGTAAACCTCACATTTTGCATCATTTTTAAACGCTTGTACACTGGGCGCTCCAAGCTTCTTTTTTAGATTTTATTTTTTTAAATAGAAGTCTTCATATTTTAGTTTCTATTAAGCCTCCATTTTGAAAGCATACTGTTTGTTCTCTGTTTTAAGCAAAATGAACACTGAATCTTACAAGAAAAAATTGTAAAATCAGGTCTAATTTGTGTCTTTATCATGAGCTGTTATTTCATTGTGATTAAATATGCAACCTACAGAAAGATAGGCTACCAATTTGAATAATTCTGTCAGAAAGCACTTAAAGGAGGGAAATATCAGAATTGATATCTAAGATGTGTCAAGGGAGGCATTTTAAAAAATTATTTAAAGCTGTATTATACCACTGAGAGCTGTAGAGAACCTATGTAAAATTTTGGATAAACACCTCTGAGCCCACTATGTATTGCAAAAATTATTTCTGTAACACAGTGAGCAGAAAAACTACATTTTGTGCTTATCCCATTAATCCAATAATTTCATGCAAAATTATTGTAATTACCTCTATTGAAGCACCATATACACCTATGTCAGTGTGTATATTATAAATAATAAATTATTATTATTAGAAATGGTTGAATTATTCATTGAGGATAAATTATCTGACAAATACAGGCACTTTTTTTCCTGCTTGTGACTTGTTTATTCTCTGAAAATATTCCTTTTTGCACGTTTTTTTTTAATAATGAAGGTTATTCAGCCTAGGACTGCAAACTGCTTGCTTAGATTGCTCACAATTTGATTAAATGTGAATTACGTGTGAGACATGAACATGTTGGTCACATGAGTCTGGATCTGGTTGAGTGGCTGGTGGGCTGGAAGAGGGTCCCAAGGATCTGTGGTTAGGGGTGGTCATTGCAAGAGCACAGACCCCTCTTGGAGCTACACCTCCATGGCTTCTCACCCAGCTTGTCATTGGCGTTCACAGAATGTCATGTACTGTCTCCCTTGAAAGCTGATAATGTGACAGGGATCATGAGCTTAACGGAATCAATGTATAATTAATAGCTTATAAAATCTTCAATGAGTGAATGAGGAGCCCCACCTGGGGATGAGAGGGATGAAATGAACAATTAAGATGGGACGAGGACGCTTCACAGCAAGTGGATTTGGAGTGAAAGGAAAACAGCCTGGTAGCAGACTGTGTGTTGAGACCCTTGTAGAGTTGAAACAGATGTTTACATAGGTGACAAGCTTTCTGGGTATAAATACCCAAGGCTCCAGATAAAGTGACCCCTAATAAACAGTGATATGGGGATAGGAAGGTATAGGACACCAGGGTCCAGACCTAAGAGAGGTGCAGGGCTTGTTGGGACCCAGCACACCTCCAGCCATCTCTGCTAGGATGCAATAACCACTAGCACTGGTGGGGCTTAGGAGAACCTCTCTGCTGGGGCCTGGTGTGGGTGCACCCTGGGCAGTCCCTGCAAGCTGCAGGGCAATCTTTTTCTGGGTCCCATTTACCCAGCTCTCAGGTGGTCTGGCTGCGGAGGGTGAAGAGAGTGAAGACAGCTGCCAAGCACAGCAGCCAGCCTAAAGCCATGCATGAGAGCTTGCCAAGGGACCCCAAAATTCGTCAGCTTAGGGGCTGCTGCCAAGGCGGCAGCCAAGTGGCTGGGAAGGAGGTCCCACTGGTGGGCATCGCCCAGCCTGGGGCAGGCTGCAGAAGGACATCCCACAGCTCTGGGCAGTCTCTGAGTGTCACAAAGACAAATGCTGGAAAGCGAACACTCAGCCAAGCAAAAGGCAACAATTAATATTTCAGTTTGCTCGCAGATGCCTTTGTCTTGGCTGCTCATACGGAAGTTCACTGTAAGAAAGGCTATTGTGCTGACAAAAATGTGTGCGAGCAAATGTTTACAGAAAGCAACTAGAGGAGGGCAGGCAAACAGCAAGGGCAGGGTCCCCTGGAACCGGGTGGGTTTTGAGGAACACTACCATTTCCTCTGAGTTTGTTTGCTTCTGATCTGACCGCACTGAACCAGTTCTCATAGTGGGGTGTGGCTCCACGCTACCAGCTGCAAAATCCCTCTTTCCAGAGACGTGGAGTGCAGGTGACAAGAGAATGGCCCTGGGCCCCTGGAGCCCCAGGATGTGGTGTCATATGTGCAGTCCATGGGATGGAGGGGATTTATTCCCATACTGCATCCTACTGCCAAAATGCCTTAAATTAAAAGTAGTCATAGCCAAATCCCATGAGTGTCTAGGTCTACCTCTGACTTCAACAAAAGCTGGATGTACATGGAATTGTGACAAATTCGGCCCTGCCACCTGCCTACTCCTTACACAGCAGGAGAGGTTTGCTGCCTTTTACAGCAGCTTCAGAGCTCCATGGGTCTGAGGGACAGGGAATGCAACTCAAGTAAAATTCTGCCAGTTCCCAGCACATCAGGTACCCAAAACCATGAAAGCCATGTTTTCCTGATGTTCTCTTTCATTGAAGATTAAGCCTCCATTTGTTTTCCAGCATTTGATGTTTCATTCCTAATGATCTCTAGTCTCAGTACCAAAGTTGTCTTCCTGACAGCAAATGCCAAGTGTGATTACTCACTGGCTAGAGATCCTCACCTCCATCTGATAGCTGTGCTCAGGGAATGCCATCACTGTGGGGATGGCCCGGCCAGGCTGCCGGCAGCAGGAGCACCCTGCCACTGTTTGCGATCTCTTTGCTCCCTCCCTCCCTCCCTCACTGCTTCTCCTCCTTTTTTTTTTGCCTTTGGCCTATTATAACTGCACAAAGGCAACACTAAATAAGGAAAATATGCTTCCCAGTAACCGAAACTGACAAAAACAAAGATGGCATGTTTATATAATTAGTTACACATCTAACTTTTTAAGCTTTTCTTCCTTTTAAATATCCCACGACAACTCCACTGCCCAAGCTATGAGCGCAGCTGAAATAGATGTGGAGCAAAGAAACTGGTGGGTTGGGTTTTTTTCCCCAAAATCTGTTATAGACCTTAGGTAACTCCTGAATCTTGGAGTCCCTCTGTGACTGCTTTCTGTTGTGAGAGCAATTCATTAAAAGTTAATTAAAAGGTGAAGTTTAATATGTAGTTTCCTTTAGCTAATCCTCCTAAGGCAGCTTCATATAGCACTAATGTATCCATTTTGTTGATGCTAGAAAACAAAAAGGCAAGATTCTCTAATTAAGAGGTTGGTGTTTAACAAGAGAGAGGTTTTCTAATTGGTGACTCTGAGTCCAAATTAATCTTAGCGCTGCTCATTTAAGCATTTTCAATCTACCTTGGACTTTTCCCAAAGAGTTTGCAAAATGTGAATCATTTTCAGGATCTTTGACATAACAGTATCCAGCCTTCTTACTCCTTCTGTGCTCATATCCCTTTGGGACCCAATTTGGATCCCCCTCACTGCTTGAGCTGCTTTTCTCTGGCTCCAGTTTAGGAACCCTCTGAAGGTCTTTGCTGAGCAGGCTAGCTTTAAAGGTGGAGTTTCTTCTTTGTCTTCCAGTATGTTTTCACTCAAATATCTAAATATGTGCTGCATTTCCACAGACATCAGTTATTTTTCTGGTAATACATTTTAAATGCTTTACAGAAATGAACATGCTCCATTTGATTATGCTGATGCCAAACATATTTTTTGTCTAATAAAAGACAAAAGCATAGCTGTATTCCTACTAATTCTGGTTTCTTTTGACAGTAGCTGCTGACTTCCTGTACTTGCAGTGGAAATACAGAAAAAGTGAAGAACACTACTCCCCCCTTAAAAAATATGAATTTACACTGCTCAGACACACTTATGCGAAGGGGCAAGAATATCCTAAGCTGCTATTACTCAGCTAGTTTTGGCCACCTAGACTTTAATTTTGGAGGTAACAGTACATGGAAGAAATCTACAAACTATCACAAAAATAAAACAACTACCTCAAGACAGAAACAACTCTAAAATATAGGCTATCCAGGACAGTTTTTTCTTTTCAAAAAAATGGAAATACTAACAATGACAAAACTTGGTACGTTCATCAAGGACTGTCATAAAACCAAACTAAAATTGTAACCTACTCAGAAAATGAAAGTGTTACCTTGGGCCATTTTATTTACGATGTTTTACGTTAATTTTTGTTTCTGGGGTCATCACCAGTGACTCTGTCCCCCAGTGTGCCAGCGTATTTGTCTGTGTATATGAAAAGCTGCTTCTCCTTTAAGAGAAGTCACATAGGCACATTTTCCACTTTTATATCAATGAAGCTCATGTGGTAATCTCATGCTCTCCAGTAACTTCTGAAGGTTAAAAAAATACCAACATGACACTTTTCCACAATGTCTATACCTCCTGTTGTTTCTTCCTTTTCCTATGTTCATTTAAATGCTGCCCAAGAAGAGCCAAAAAGAAAGGACAGGGTAAAAGCAAGAGAAAGGCCTCATTTGTTTGCAAAGCCATGGGAAGTCCTGAATGTCCATTTGCACTTCTCGGACGCTGCAGGCATACCATGTCGGACTCAGAGCTGTGCGGTTGGAAACTATTTGCTGCCCGCTAAAAAAACTCTTCTGGGTACGCCTTTGCATTCATGGTATGGAAGCTAAAAGTGGGATCGGCCTTAGACAATTCTGGTTTGCAAAGTACACACCAAAAGATGGTAAAAAAAAGAAAGAAAAACCCCTTGTTTGCCATACAGGAACGCCCAAGCCTTCCGGTTTGTCCTCAGCACACAAACACTGGATGTACTAGAGTATTTTTGGGAGCTGGAATAGTGTTCTGGGTATACTGAAATTAAGAGGGTTGGGCTTGTTTGTGAGCCTGCTGAGTTCCTCACTGCCTGTTTGCCAAGAGAGAAATGTAAAAGATTTTCCCAGTTATAGCCCCCATACCTTTGTTAAGAAGGGATGTCACAAATCACATGAATAATTAGTGACACTCTTAAGCGTCTAGCACTGTGCCCATTTATTTTCTTGGCACAAAATGTATTAGTTCTACACTATTCATTTAGTCTGCATTTAGCAAGAGATAAATTTTAGTCGGAAGCTGTACTGCAAGACAATATATACTGTATGTTGCAGAAAAATCTATTTCCTCTGAGACCATATCTTTCTTTTAAAAAGAATCGGGAGAAATAGCATGGAGTTAATGTATGTGAAAACCTAATTTTTGCACAGTTTTTGATTGTTCAAATTTCCTAATGAAATGGCCAGCAGTGACCTTTTCAGGAATGCCACATTCAGCACTAAGTTCTCACCAAAAATACACATTTCTGTGATCCCCTCATTTAGATAATAGCTCTGTGACTCTTGCTGTAAGTGGGGAGTGAAGGTAGGGAAGAAAAGAGAAAGGTTTTCTTTCTCCACAAACGATAATGAGACTTTTCAGCTATGTGGTAGAGTGGAGGGACTTAAGCCTCTCTAGGTGTTTCTGTTTTTCAGGCTTTGAGCTCTCGCTGTGCACTGCACTCTCCATCCTGCCTCTGAAAGGCTTTCAACAACCCATGGCTTTGTCTCTCTGTGTTTTTCAGTTTAAGCTACCCTCTACCAGGACCACTTTTAGCTTCCATATCTGAGCAGAAAACCAAACAGAAATGGGAATTGTTTGATGTATTTTAAGTAGAGAAGGCCAGTAAAATATTTTTTAATGGGGATACAAATATTTCAGGCAACAGGATGCTGGTTCAGTTCCAGCACAGATGAAGAACAACTAAAAAGTTAATGCCATCTAAAGGCTATTAAAGCCTTTGTAAAGTGAGTAGCTGCCGAAGTGCCATTCCCAGTGACCACATCACAAAAGAACACTAACAAGTAAGCCTGACATCAGCTTCTTTCTGGTCGGTTTCTCAGCAAGAAGACAAGGAGTGAATGGTTGTGGGGACAAGTCATCCTTTCAGGCAGGTTATCAGCACTCCTGGAATTTCATGCACCAAGCTGAAATCTGCCCAGAAATTCTATCATAGTCTGGCATGGTGTGATGATATATTCAATTACATGATATATTGATATAAGTAGTTTCTCCCTCTCATGAGCCCTCTCTGATGGGCTAATATGCATAAATCCATTAAAATACAGCTTTAGAAAGCCAGCCTGAACTCATTCCCACCCCATAAGAGAATGGATGCCCAGATTTGCAGCAGGCATGTAGCCCAGTCTGTCTGTGCAGACACCACCTATATACAGTGAGCAGTACCACATCCTGGCAGAGCTGCTCTGGAAAAAGCCTGTGCTGGCCTCAGGAAGTAAAGAATTGTACCCAGGGTAGGTACAGGATCCAGGCCAGTTGTTTCTCCTACCTCACATCCACCGTCCTGCACTAAAGATACTCTGCTCCTATACAGAAACTCTCCTCCTCAACATCAGCTTGCTTCCCTCCTGCAGCTAAGGATTTATGGGCTGACAGAAAAATAGGCAGGATTTTTCCTTAAAGGAGTACATGTTCAGCAGAGTAAACTCTGTTTTACGCACACATCTCTCTGTAGTGCAAAACATGTGAGTAGGGAAAAGGCATGGAGAAGAAGTCTGATTCAGGAACATACGAATCCAAACTTGATTTTCACGCATACACACAGACTTGTTTGCTGAAAGTTTCACATATATCACATATATCAAATTAAAACAGATAAAGCAGCAAACTCAGACATCATTCACCCATAGGGAATACACTCAGCCTTTATTTAGCCACTGAAAATTTACTCCTGCTTCTCTGTATCACTAACCTGCTGGTGTAGACTGATGTTTTGATGCCAGAATACCCGTAGGGTTTCCAGAGAACATATCATAAGATTCACAGCTACAGACATATCCTTGTAACAAAGCAAATTGGACTTAGATGGGAGCCTTGTGCAGAGCTGCTCAGAGGACTGAGGGCATTGGCAGAAGAAAGCTTTAGCACCTCAAGAAGTTGGTTGTAAAAACATGGATACCTGAGGTCATGGGGCACTTCTAGAGATTGGAAGAAAGAGTTCAGAATTGTGTTCTGTGGCTTTAGGGCAGAATTCAGATGCTACAAATTATACCTGAGTCTTTTAATCCTTTTATGAATATGGCCTTATATCTTTCCATGCTTTTAACGTGACACTGAAGGTATTTTCCTGTGTCCCAGTGGTGTTTAAAAAAACTCCAAAAAACCCTGCAACATTGTGAACGACACACTAGTCACAGGGCTGAACTTCGGATCCCATTTCTGCATCAATTGCTTTGTGCAGTGTAGTAGCTGTAAGATCCAAGCTTTAGAGATCCCATGTTGTCTCTGTTCTCATATGAAAACATGAAAGTAAATAAACTCCAGCCCCACAATTGGTCCTGGAGATCTCAGAGGGTAACATTGTACTCCTACTGTGCCTGCTCAATAAGACACTCAATAAAGTTTCCTCGGTGCTGAGTGAACCAAGCAAACACAACCTATAGAGGGACACACGTCAAAGATGCTTTAAAGTTCTACTTTTATTTGAAACTAAGGATTGCTTTAAATGTCTCCATTTTCTTTTTCATAGCATACAGCAAAGCTTAAAAGTGGCCTCAACTTGCAATGAAAGCTGCAACGAATTTTAGCAAATAAAAAGCCACTTAAAGAAAAAAACACTACTGTCCTGGCTGGGAATTTTAATAGTGCTGCACTCACAGCCAGACTGCTTGTAACTTTTCTATTAAAATGTTAAATCGAGAGCATTAAACGGCTTCCAATTAAGGGGTATATTATCACCTCGATGCACAGGGAGTTTCACACGTAAATCCCTATGTATTAAGAAAAGAATATACCCTGTGGCTTTTTAAATAACAAATAAAAGTTAAAAGAGATTTCGCAGGAGGTAGAAGACCCATGGAAAGCCTTATATTTTAACACACTCTGAGCATAAGAAAACTAATGTTTGAAACTGTATAGAAAGAGTATTTATTTTAATTTTTTCTCCACTATTCCCAAATATTTCCACTGGGACCCACTTACTAAGATGAAAGTCTAAGTATTCCATAGGAGTGGAAATATTGATTTTTGAAGGACTTTCATATGCACAGGCTGGAGGTGCCATTGGTCATGTCTTCTTAACACCGAGGGCATCCTTCCCATGGCCTCAGTGCCTATTCTATGAGTCTAAACTTACTTTTGTAAGGCAAAGGCAAATCTGTTAATTAATTTGAATTAATATTAATTAAAAGAGTGAGAAACAGTTAAGAAATCTCCCCTTAGCATTTCTTATGTTCCTGGGGGCCTCTTAAAGTAAGATGTGAAGAGATGCAAGTTTCCCAGCCTACACACAGGCTTAAAATTTTTCAGTATAAACTCAGGGAATGATGAACTTTTGGAAAAATGAGACAGTACTGACAAAGCTCTTCGACAGTTGTTTATGATTAAAGCCACAGGTCAATCATGACTGTTCACTATGGTCAACAAAAGCAAGTCCATTGGCCCCTTGCTCCTTGATTTGTGGGTGTATATCAGCTGGCTTGGTTGGGTCGAGGCAGGTAGGTAAAACACACCAGTGACAAGAGTTTTCAGACAATTTGCTCATGGACATTGAAGCAGGAGAGACACTGGGGGCAGACATTAGGCCCAGTGGATCTAAGTGGCCACTCATTCCTGCTGGCCTCATCATCTTGGTGAAGTCCCCTCAAATGGTTTTCCCCTGACTCTGACTGTAGTGAAAAATCCTCACAGGAGATGGTGTCTGTGGCCTTGCACTACGGAGCTGTGGCAGTAACTGTAATGTATGTGGTCCTCAGCTGTTTGAGGTAGACTTCAAATTCATGTGGGGTAATTTAAAATGCAGATGTCTGATTAGGTAAAGCTCTGCTGGACCAGCAGGAGACATTTTAGCCAATGTTTTGAGCTCCTTGCTCTTCAATTAGGCATTGCAAAGAGTCAGGGTTTATGCCACCAGGTCAGGGACCACCTCAGAAGTTTCAGGTGCCATCCTATTTCTGTCCTGATTTGCTTTCCCTGTGCCACAGGACAGCATCAGGAGGACTCAGGCACCCACATGAGGATCATTTAAATGAATGGTCTCTCCTGTCTGAGGTGTAAGAGGTGTAGGCACTTGCAAGATGCCTTTTGTGCACAGAGATTCTGGGACACTAGTTTCCCATAGTCTCCTACAATATGGCAGAAATGGTCATGGATTCCCAAAACAAAGCTTTCCTGCTTACACCAGTCTGGGACTGGTCATGAGTGAAGACTTGTTGGCCTCTAATCATCACTGGAAACCACTGCTCCAATACCAGACATATATGTGCAAGTGTAGGAGCCCAGAGGATATTTTGTTCAATGCACAAACTCTTTTTGCGTCAGAGAAGTCAGCAACCTCCTGCTCTTCTTTGAAATAGTCTTCCCTACTTTTCTAGAGTTTGACTTCTAGAACTGCTAAAACAGTTTTAGGAAGGAGCAGCTGACAGAAAAACAGACTGACAAAAGGTCAGTCCTCCTTGGCAAAACCATATAGCAATACTTGTTTTGGGAAGGCTCCAAGGTCACCCCAGGTTTTCTTTCAGGTCTTGCCAGAAGGAAGGGCTTGAGTGCACAAGGGACACAGTACTGAGGCATCTGATAAAGCTTGCTGGGCTGCACTGAAATTCACTGAGATGGTGCAGCTTGCTGGGAGGAGAGAGTGCTGGCTGATCATATGATTGATCATAGAATACTCCGAGTAGGAAGGGACCCAGAAGACTGATCTCCCTTTGTATCCAGCTATGCTGTTGCACTGTAGAAGAGTTTTCTAGTGCTGTAGTTGCTCTCCTCACTTCCCATGCTGTTCCCCCAACCCTGCTCTACTCTGGCTTCTATCTGTTGCAGACCAGAAAAAGGAGCACCCCCAAGCACTTTCCCTGAACCTCTGCAGCACCTCCTGCACATAGATGACATGGAGGAGCAGAGGCAGGAGGATGGCACCTGCTGTGGCAGCATGAACACCTCCTTGAAAGTTATTGTCTTCAGAGGAGAAAGAGGCAGCGGAAGCAGCATCTCCCCTTTCGACCCTTTCCTCCCTAAAAAGCAGTCTCAGAGCAGCTTCTGCACAGGATCTTGTATTACAAACCTGGCATGTCTTTCTACGCTGTGCCAAAGGCAGCATCTGCCTGGTCTTGCTTCTCCCCTTCATGCGACCATTGTGTTTGGAGATTGTTTCCATGTTTCATCAAAAAAATACAGCCCATAATTTCCATGTTAATGTGGCATTTCAGAAAATGGTATGATGAAAGAAAGAGCATTCAGGTTCAGGTCTCAGATGGAAGAAAAGAAGCCTATCTAATTTATTATTTATGCATCACATACTTTTGACTAAAAAGACCAGAAAACTGATCCACTCTCTTTCACCACAGACTTCCAAGTATTGTGGCATTTCTAAAAACTTTGGTATAAATCCTTGGGTTTGCCTATATTATTCATAAAGAGTCAGTATTTATCAGCAGTTTTGAAAAACAAGATACACCAACGAAGACTAAATAAAGTAACTTTAGATACTCTTTTTTTCTCAAATCACAGTTTTGGTTTGTTTCCTTGAAATTTTTGCCAAAGCAGGCTTTGCTTTCTCCTCTCCTCTCCTCTCCTCTCCTCTCCTCTCCCCCTCTCCTTGTGTTGTTTATTTAATAAGTAAATGCTGGTTATATCCTGGGAGTTTAGGGTGGACAGTTGGTGAACCTGTTATCCATCACAGAAATTCACAGAATCTGGCATGAACCAGATGGACAATATGCCATTGTTTAATGTGAGTTCTGTCAGTCTTTGCCATTGATATTAAACAAAAGTCAGGATTATTAAAGCATATGGGTACATGGCCTGATACACTGGTTAATCCTTTGCTTTGAGAATGTGACTGCTGTTGTCGAGCATTCTGAAAAATATATGTAGTATGCTACAGTACACAGGGAATCACAGATGTCAAGGGGAAATGATATGTGAAAGCCGTGTACGTTTAAAAATGCAGCACTACTGTACCTTCTTAAAAGAAAAAGAAACTTTCCTCCTTCTCCCTCCTTCCCCCTGTTGCCAGTTAAAATGAACTGTCAGAGCCTGGATAAAGATACAAACAGGATTGCATACCTTACGAAGCCTACAGTGACTCTTAGACTTTGATCTAATTCTATTTGCTGCTTTATGATGCATGAAGCTGTCAGATAAAGAGGTGTTCAAAAAAATCCACTCGAGCTGTCAGGGCTGACAAGCCCTGTGATGGATTACAGAGAAAACAAAAGGGTTATCACCTTAACCACAAACATTTATATCTTTTTTTCATAAGGGTGCTTCAATCAACATGTAGTTACCAGGGTGCAGGTTGTTGTGAGCCTGTAGGAACATAGATCCAATGACACATGTTGAAACAGCATTTAAAAAGTACAACACACATGCGTTGGCACTAATATGCTGCTGACATGGTACAGTTGTGCTTACTTAGATCAAAGATAAGAATCCTATAGTTTTCAATATAAAAAGGATTCTTTTTTGAAGAACAGATTTCCCCCTCCCCACCCGTCTTTCAAAGATTAAACACAGTCATAACAGTCTGAATGGGATTTAACTCAAAAAAGCCCAGTACTTAAATATGCCCATATGATTACTTACACAATAGAAACTTCAGCACAGAATGAAGAGCAGCTAGCATTTGACTCATGTAAAGGAAACAAAAAAAAATTGCACTTGCTCCTTTTTCAACATCAGAAATGGGCCTCATGGCCCATTCATCTACCATCTCTTCCCCCTCCCTTGCCAATGTCTATCAGTTCTTAAAAGGCCATTGCAACAAAAAATATTGGACCAGAAATTTATCAAAAAAATCTAATATTCTACCTCTCATACTGCATCTGTGACACTCTAGTGAAAAGAAGGCAAGGAAATGAATAAGATACTTACTTGAGCTGAGAACACAGTACTTTTGCCTGTGGTTTACACTCAGAATGCAAGAGTTGGACACATTTTCTTGTGGTCAGTACATCCATGTACTGAGTGACCCAATGCTAGACTCTGGGATACTGCAGTAATATTTAATTCTTCAATGGTTGTTTTTTCCCCTGCTTAGTGACTGTGATAACAAAGTAGGCTTAACACTATGAATGGGTTAAAAAAAGAACATGGTAATTTATGGATGATAAGTCCACTGGTAACTATAGATTGAGATGGCACTTGTCAAAGAAGCCCAAGAGCCACATATTGCCGGAGCCTTGGAAAAACATAAGGAAAATTATTGTTCTGTGATTGCCCTACTTCTCCATATTTTTCCAAAAAAGTTGTTACTGTCTGCTGCCTAAGAGAGGACCTAGGTGAACATTAGGTCCAACGCCTTGCAAGGAAACTTGTATCTGCAGCAGCAAAAATTTTTGCCAAGATTTATGTATATCATAAACATATATATATATGCAGATAGCCTAGATGAAGCCTGCCAAATTAGTAGTGAACTATGGAATTTAACACAAGGCCTGTATATGGAAAGAAGGTTAAAAGTGAAGCATTTTCACACATTTTACACACATGTGGTGTGATGGGCTCAGTGGGAGAGAGGGACCCATTTTACTTGCCATTGAACCTCCAATGTGAGAAAATCACTTGCATTTGGATACTGGGACAACAACAAAACTATCTTGAAGCTCCCCAGAAGGTGGGTTGTAAGATTATAGTCAGCATACCAGGGCTTTTAGAAGACAGAGAATCCCACAACAACATAGGGACGTGTTCTGTGTTCATGTACAAGAATATTGCTCCACATTACAGAAACCTGAACTATGTCTCCCATAAAACAGAGCACATTCTAACACTGGAAAGTGTGCATCAAAGCAAGTCAGAAACAGAGATAGATCTCAAGAAGTGTTTGGAGCAGGATGAAGAGCTGAGAGGCAATCTGGCAGGACTGAAAAGAATGCTCTCAAAAATATGGACCACCTGACAATACCAGTAAATCATACTGGCCTAAAGTTTCTTCTTTCTGATGGATTTCCTTTGAATACCTACTGTCTAAAGGGAAAAAAAAAAAAAAGAAAAAAATATAAAGGTCCAAAAAAATTGCTTACCAAAAAAAAATTAGAATTCCCTTTAAGTGCTTCTTTACACACAGATCAGGAATTATCTTAGTTAGCAGCTGGGGGGGGAGGAAGGACACTATTTCTTCAGTAATTCTAGCAGGCTTTTAAGGTTGTTTCTCTTCTCAGCTCTACCTCTCTGGTGCAACTTGCCAAGCAGTAATAGACACAAGCATTACCATCATTCATTAAACTATATTCCTCTGCCATAGTTATCCAACAAACCAATAAAACTACTTTACAAAAAGTTGAAAGGCAAGCTGGTTCAGATAGACCATTATTAGTATGCACCGAGTGTACATTCACAGGCAATAATACAGTGGGAATTCAGCTAGCCTGAGCATAGGCTGATGTGAAGCATATGATATTACTTATGTAGGCATGAAAGCAATCTGGTTTAATATCAGACACTTTAGTGCAAAGAATGTCAGGGTTACCAAAGGTTAAAGACAGGCCGCTGGATTTTTTTGTTGGCTATTTTTTTTTAAGTATGAGCTGAAAAAATGTGGGATGACTCCATTTTCAGTTTTTGGGTGCTGCTGAGTAAAACAGCAGTAAATAATGCAAGTTAAAACCAAGAGCAAGGTAAGAAAAAGTGGGTGGAAAGTACTGCAAAGCAAAATATATAGAGAAAAAAGAAAAGTGTGAGAAATGGCCCTCTGCCATTCAGCTAAGGATGGTAAGTGCTGCCCCTAGCACTGATTCTCTTGCAGGATTTGAGCATCATCCCATTGATTCAGTACCTTCACAGAGTGCTGGATAAGAGGTTCAGAGCCTCAGAGGCCAGATTCCCATCCAACTGCGCTGCCTGCCGTCCCCTTGTTTCTTCTACTGATGCTGGGAACTGCAGATTTCCATGTCCCCTTGCCATTGCACACCTCACAAGCATCTGGCCAGGCAGGATGGGAGCAGCTGGCTCTGTTTTCCTTACAGTCTGCCACACTCCCGGGCCATGGTGTCACACAGGGCACCCCACGTGCCTGGTGGGCTGTGGGACCAGGGCCTGCAGTACCCGGCTGGGCCCTGGTCCCTGAGAGCTCTCACTTGCATTCCACCACAAGTAGCAGCTCTTGCAGTCCTTTGAACTTTCACTTTTCCTTTGCTAAAATTAAAAACCAGGCACATAACCAAGCTGAGAGTTCCCAAAATCTCAGGTGGGAAGCATTACTGAGAATAGAAGCCAGGCAGAGTGTTTTTCAGAGGCTGATTGCTTTTTCAGAGTGTATTAGCATCTATTTTTTTCCCCAGCACAGGAATCCTTAGGTACTTGGGAGCCTAAGAAAAGCAGGAGCTCGTGCTGGAGGATAAAGAGCAAAGATAAAGAACTGAAAATGAAGATGTTTCTCTCATTTTTCTCAAAAGCACAGTTCTGTTTCTGTTTGAATCCATGTGTCATAGAAGATAAAAATTGTAAATATTGAGAGGGAATAATGCAAGCCATTATAAAATGATCTGCTTTCATAACCTACTGCAAAGTGACTAAATCCCCTTCATTTACTGACAGCCTTCTCTCAGTGCTGCTACCTGTCTTTCAGTCCTCACACAAGACTGCTCCTATCGTTGGCAGTTCATGACACATGCAAACTAAGAGAGAGGGAGAAAAAAAAAAACGAAAAAGAATGAAAACGAAAGAGAGGAGGAGGGAAAGAGAGAAAGAGAGAGAGAGAGAAAGAGAAAGAGAAAGGGAGAGAGAGAGAAAGAAAGAAAGAAAGAAAGAAAGAAAGAAAGAAAGAAAGAAAGAAAGAAAGAAAGAAAGAAAGAAAGAAAGAAAAGAAAGAGACAAAGAAGGGGGTAGCGTGCAGTGAAAGGAAGACAGATGGGCCTATCAGTTATGTATATTGTGACCCACCTGCCAGTCACAGCCCCATGGGAATATGGCATAATAAATACTGAAAAATGGAAAGTAGGAATTAAACTTAAAAAAAACTCAACCCAACAACCAAACATATCGAACAAAGTAAATTGTCTGGAAGGGAGAAGTTAATAAAGATTTTTTAGGAGCATATAAATCAAAATTTCAAAAGAAATTTGCCAAATGGGGTCTCAGCTCATGTGCAGTCAGTGGCAGGAGGGTGTAAATTGTGGATCTAGAGAGGATGATTGCCAGCACGCCTAGGTATGAGGGGGTTGATTCAATAAATATTCATGATGGCAGCACGTATTCTCTAAGCACACACCCTGCCCCAGCAAATCTATCTCGGCTGAACTTCACCCCCAGCCCTGGAGCCTCTGCATGCTCTTGCATCACCCTCAGCTGACACCCACTGTTTTTTGTGGTTTTGTGTGTGTGTTTGTGCATGTGTGTGAATGTGCAGATGTATGAGTCCAGCATGTCAGACCAAACATGACTTACTTCTCTTAGCCCTGTCTCATTACCTGTCCTCCCAGAGCTCAGTAATAAACTCAATTGTGAGATCTCCAGCTCATCACGACCATCCAAAACAATCTCACTGAGCAGAAAATCTTATACTAAGATCGGGAGTAATCCAAATCAATTTTTCTTTTGCTGAGCATGTGTTTCATGAAAAACCTTGCTTCCCTTCTCAAACAACATGAAGTCAAGAGGATCATCTCCTGCTTCTGTTAAGCATTTCCTTCACACCAGCCCTCAAGGTGTTTCTACAAGTCCATGTAAACCCCAGCCACTCTGATGAAAACCACACGCTTCTTTGGACTCCAGAGTCTCCACAACAATTTGTTGTGGATATTTGGATGTTACACAGAGAATACCCAGCTTACACATAGACCTGAGATAAAACATGTTTTCTGCTTGTGTAGGGACCACTGTGCATTCAGAAACACCCACCTTTGCCTACCTCTTCATTGTAAGATCTCACATTGGTCCGTGGAGGTGACTCTTCCCTGCAAAATTCTCTCATGTACACAACAAGGATGGGTGTACAGTGGCAAAACCACTGTTTTCCTTCTGCTTTTCTGCTTCCCTTTCCCATCTCTGAATTCATACTCATCCTCTTCTTTCTGCCCTCTTCCTGTCACTGAAGTGCTTCTCCACCTTCTCTTTTCACCTCTCACTTATTCTTTGCCTTGTCAGGAAGATATGCAAATGAAGTCTAATACTAATTTAAAGGCGTCTTTGATGTAGGCTCTATCTAATCAGAAAAAGAAACCCAAAACCCCACCCTGTATCCAGTTACCTGAGTTAGTTTCTGCTCTGACCTTTTCACTGCTTTTAACCTTAAGAGTCCTTTGTCTTCACATCACAGGCAGGGAGATAGGGCTCTGGATATTTAACTTTTTTAACGATATGTAAACTGAGGCAATTACCTAAAAAAAAATATTGGCAGAAAAGTTTTCTTATCTTCTGAGTAAGGAGAAAACCAGAACCTTCCAAAGGAAGAGAACAGTGTGGCTGGAGAATGCTTTTGCCATTGCTGGGTATCCCCACCCTGTGTGGGGGGACCAGCTGGGGGCTCACAGCATCTAATGGAGCTCAGGAACACACGAAATGGAGATGTTCTCTCAGCACGGTGCTCCACCAGGGCAAGTGTCATCTGGCTGAACAGCAGCAGGCAAGCCTGCCTCTAGCAACATCCTATCCAGGGTTTCTTCATGAGCTCCAAGTGCCAACAGAGAAACAAATGCCTACTCTTGTTCTCATGCTCATTCAACATCTCTTTCCTCAAATTCTTTGCTGTTTTTTTATTCTGTCTTGTTACTTGTGGCCTCAGATATTACTAATACATAAATCTAAATTTCTGAATGTTTTCAATAATTGCGCACAAACCCTTGATCCAAAATCAGTAGAATAAAAGCAGATGGGTCAAATATATCACTGAACTACTAGGATATGCCCAGACATGAAGATGGTGCCCACTTCCAGCAATGCACTGTGGTCCTGACTTCATTATGTGGCTTGAATAGTTAGACTGGAAATTTTCCTAGTTGGCTTTTGGGGATGGTGCCTCTGCAGACGTCCACCATTAAATAAAAGGACCTAAATAACACCTGTATTATATAAGTGATGATGTTTAATAAAAATTAAATCTGGTACTCAAATACATCCTATAGCAACCACCACAGAAAGTATTTTCCCCTGCAAAAGAAATAGCTCAAACATCATGGAAATCAGTGGCCTTGGAGAAGATTGACAGAGCCAGATATGGAAACTGGAGAATTTTACTGGAAAGTGGTTGCAGGACCATGAATATAAAGAGTATACAAATCTCTACAGGCTGTAAACACTGAGAATAAAATTATAGATGGGCTACTTGAGTGACATGTGTTTTCAAATAACATAGAAACAGACTTTCAGCACCAGCTGAAAGCACTGACACTGTGGAATAGCTTCTCAAATTAATTAAAAGAAGAAAACACAAAAAGATAAGCATGGGAACAACTCCTGTTTTGTGAAGGATGAGTTAAACAGGATGATGTTTTTCCTGTACAAAGTGATGAAGCTTTGGGGATCAAAGTTATATGGGTCACAGTTGTATCT
This sequence comes from Vireo altiloquus, assembly GCA_013396875.1. Classification (NCBI taxonomy): domain Eukaryota; kingdom Metazoa; phylum Chordata; class Aves; order Passeriformes; family Vireonidae; genus Vireo; species Vireo altiloquus. Next base: position 602,105 of record VZRF01001124.1, on the reverse strand, counting down.
TTTCAAAATACAAAGATCAATTAATAAATCCTGTATTCTTCTTTGAAAGTAAAGAGTCGCAAATACGCTGCAGTTGTCATCAACTTGTGGTTCTCCCAGTTTCATGGGGTTCATGAATTATCATTTCTCATTGCTTGATCTTTTATACATAATCAGACATTGCAACAGGAAGTGAGACCTCCTTGTCCCTCATCAGTCGGCAGAGACAGAGAGTGCTCCTGTCCTCGCCCTGCCTCACAGCAGGACTTTCCTGATCAGTGCATGCCTGTGTGTCTCTGATGAGACAGGAAGATTATTGCATCTAGGGAAAAGAAGGCCCATAAAAAATACTCTCCAGTGCTCCACAAGCCAGTGGTTCCCCTATTGAAGCAGAATGATTTACAGGTGATGTGTGCAGTCTGGAAGATTAATCTAAGTATCAGCCTGACAGTTTTCACACTGAATAAGAATAAAATTGATGGATGAAAAAATATAAAAATATGTGCTGCATGTTTAATATATTTTCAATCTTTCCAAAAGTATAGGTAGGAAATCTACATGATACTTCCTTGGAAAAAAATATTATTTGATCCTTGTCTGAACTACTGGTACTGCAACCAGACTTCACGATGGACATCATGGATGTGTAACTCAATTAATACTATCACTGGGACTGAAGGGGCTAATAATGCAGGAGGTGAAGTCATATTCAATTTCACATCTCTATGATTCTACAACTAAATCCTAAGTGTCAGCCTCCAAAGATCCTTAAAATACCAAGTCTTAGGACTTAGGAAACCACCCCAGGGAAGAAAAAAAAAAAAGAAAAAGGAAAGATGGCTTTTCAGTTATCAAACCTATACATTAAGAAATGGTTTCACTGAAGAAGGGTGTGAATGTAACAGAGGAACAGGAAAGAACATTTACAGCGCTAATAAAGCAGTAGGCTAATACAGCAAACACAGTGACACCAAGGGCTGAAGATGAAAAAGTGCAAGGCAGTAGATCTTGGGACATAAGTCACTCTTCTACTCTATGATTCATCCTTGGGAAATGAGGAAAAGAGGAAAAGACTGCACTTCAGATCTTTTTGAAAGTCCATGCACTGCCCTTGTTTCACAGAGCAACACTTTCTTTTGCAGGTCCTCAGCCAGCCATTGCCGTGGATTAACACCCAGACTATCCCATCTGAGATGTGTGCCCATCCCTCTCTTGGTTTGTCAGTGTCATCAGCCCAGAGGCTGCCCGTAAATCACACAGGGAAGGGTGTGCAGCCAGCCAGTTAAGGTACAAGAGCTGAGGCATGTCTGAAATGTGCTTCTTGGAGCACAGAGTGTTCTACAGGTACATGTCCAGCAATAGAGCTTCATGTTACTCAGGCCTCAGATCATCCACAATCCTGACTCTACAGCCATCAGACTGTTAGCTAGGTGGGAAGCAGGGCAAGTGGAGCAGGAGTATTCCATGTTCAGAATAATTTCTGAACGCACCACAGTTTCCCAGTAGTATAGATAAACGCCTCATAAACCCCAAGCAGAAGATCTAGTGCTCAAAAATAGACTTGAGAAGTCACAGCTCTGTAGGAATTGAAGGCAAAGCAGATTGCATTCTCTATTGCAAAGACATTATTAGCAGTGACTCATAAAGCAGAAGTATTCAGAAAGACTCTCACATTATTTAATCATTTCAACAATTTTTGCAAAGGTAATGATGACAGAAAAAGATGCACTTCCTCAGAAAGGTAATCAACATTGTATGAAAGATAATAATTTTTCCACAGAAAAATGGAAAACGGAAAAATATTTTGAAAAATATTTTTAGGTGAAACATATTACATTTTTAAAATTTGGAAAGTACTCAAGATTAAGGTTGAGCAGGTAATTCGTAACCCTACTCCTCCTCTCTCCCTGTTTCCCTTTCTCTTTTCTTCTCTTTTTTTTTCCCTCCATTTTATTGATTATGGAATAATAGAGAAAACAAGAGTTAAACATGGTAAGTATTGATCAACTGAGGGAAACACTGAACACCGCACTTCATTTAAGAAGGGAATCTTAAACTCTCATTTTCTTCAGTGTAATTTCTGCCCAATTTTCAGGCTGATTTTGCAAATTTCTTCACATGCACCAAGTTTAAACTACCTTCCTTGGCTATAAACCTCTGTGAGTTGCCAATCCAGCCTTCACCCCAGTTCCTTGGAGGAGAAGCCAGACACTGTGTTGTTGAGAAAGATCAACAAAAATGAGGGATCTCTCCAAAAGCTTTTTAACTGCATTAGGACAGAAATCAGATGGGTTTGTTTACCTCACTTAGCGAACTGCCTTACCTTCCTTCATCTGTCAGTGATGTTAACTTTAATCCCTGTTTGTTTTATGCTTTCATTACCTCTTCAATGGTTTTTTTAGTGCAATCCCTTGTGTGCAGAATAGCAACCCTCACTGATAAATTACTGTACCTTCCTCCTTCCCTTCTTCACAATGTTTGTAAGAGAACTAATCAAAACTTCAGGGACAGAAGTTTTTGCATTCTTAAATAACTAAGTTATTTGTTCCTTCTTCATCTGTTCTCTCCGTTTTCACAACCCTTCTAAGTTTGCTCTCCCATGCAGCTTGAGTTGCTCTTTGCCATTGATCTATGCATCCTTTTGGTGGCTGGACCATGATAATTTGTAAGGTCCTGGAGATTTGCTTTAATATTGTACAGATTCAAGTACATCCTGTGTAATTAAAATAATCCTATCAAGTTCATATGTGGGATTTATTATTAATATGGCTGTTCCAAAAGATTGCAGTGCAAAATCAAAATAAAGAATTATTTTCCCTCATTTTCCAAGCCTGCTTATTCTGTGCATTCACAGTTGTTGGCCTCAGCTTTATGACACTGTTGGCATCAAGCTTCATTTCCTTAGATTCACCAAAAAGTGTTTAAAATGAAATGGCAGCAGCAGAGCTAAACCAGAAAGAAAACAGGTCATGAGCAGCACACAGCATGTGTAAAGAAACACATGGAGAAAGGAAACCTGCACCAGTATGGTCAAGGTTTCCAGAAAAACAGAACTACTGCTATTCTGAAAATAAAACTGAAAGGAAAAGATGTTAGACAACTGGTTGCTTCAAAATTCACTGCAATCTAGTCAGCACACTTCTTTTAATGAACACTACAATAACTCTCAGCACCATCAACATTATACTTGCAAGTAAGCAGTGGAATCACTGGGGTAAACAGTCTGTGAGAGGTTTCATACTCCCCAAGTCTCCAGCACCTGGAAAAGGTAAGCCATTAATCAGCAGGCACACAGCCACAGCAGCCCTAGTTTTCTTGGTTTTGTGAAGCAAGATCAGAGTGATGTGAGCTTCAGTTGTCTTTTCTCCTGTCCCACTCAACAAAGCTCCCTCAGTTCACAGCTTATAGAGTATGACAGAAGTATGCCTTAAGTCTCTAGCTGAAGGATTAAAGCTTTACAGACCTCTTAAAGTCAGCCAGACAGCTCTAGCACTCATTAAAGCTTTTACCTCACTTCAAGCCTGGGTGCCCCCCAAAACTGGACTAACGAAAATATGCAAAAAGGAAATCTCTTCATCTCACTGTAATAGAGGGAAGGTCTGTTCTGACTGAAGAAATTACTGGCACTACCTTGAAAAGAACATGAGAAACGTAATGGGACATTTGCAGCAACTTGCACAAGGAAGGTACTGAGGTGATTGCTATGTCCTGTACTGCACGCTGGGGAAATTACAGAAAAGGCTCTGAGCTTGTAAAGCTGAGCCAGTTTCCTAATAAGAAAACAGCACTTCAGCTGCAGCTAGCACCATACCCAGGAACCTACAGACTGATTGCACCACACCTCCTCTAAACACTTCCTCCCTGCAGACCTCTCCCAGCTTGATGCAAATTACTGAATATTTTCTCCTAACAACTTTTATTGGCTTGATTTTTGAGGCACCACCTACTGACTTACCACAGACAGAGTGGTGTGTCCATAATGCCTGGCATGGTGGCCCTGGCAGACCTGTGAGCCACATGCTATGGAGCTGCCACAGGTTCTCTTTCTTTTCCTGGAAATCAAAGCATCCCCAGATGCAGTAACAGAGGAGGGCCCAGCACTTCAGACACGCTGGTCCCTTAGCTTTTACCCTGGCTTTACTGAGCTTGAGCTGACAATGGTGAATTGCCAAATTCATCTGCCCTTTTGCCAAATTCATCCTTGGAGGGTGGGGAGAGTGCCCCTGGGCTTCGTGTTGTTCCTGTTTTCGTGTTAGCCATGGGTACATGTTCATACCACCCACAAGCACCCTGACATTTCTGGGACACTGCCTGCTTTTCACCACCATTCACTTGTGTTTTGTTGTGCTTCTTCAGCAGTCCTGTTGTTACCTGATGTCACCCACAACTAACAGAAGGTGGGAATGTTGCTATGGGTCCTCTCCTTAGGCTCGTAACCAGCAGCTTCCATGGCCAGGGCTGCTCCTTAGGGTTTCTTCCTGTAGCCAAAGAAAGCTGCTGGTTTAGCCTGTTGTTTTCTTATCTGCCTCCACCGCTGTTAATCTTCCCTGTGCTGCTCTACAGCAAATCCTTCCTGTACCAGGCAAGTGCTTTGCCCCATGGAATCTTGCTGCGCTGGGCTAATCTCAGGGTCACCCAGACTGTTTGCCTTATAAAAACTAGTCATCTGCCATCACCATTAAAGCATCTGACTCAAAAGTTAACTTTGGCAAAACATGTTTAAAACTACACATAGTCAGTTGCGTGGCAGGAGAGAATGTTCAGAAATTTTCATTTTTACAAATGGACTCTAATGGCAGGGTTTTCTGGCATTCGAACAGGCTGCCAAGAGAGGTGGTTGAGTCACCATCCCTGGAGGTATTTAAAAGCCACACAGATGTGGCACTTGGGGATGTGGTTTAGTGGTGGATTTGGCAGTGCTGGATTAACAGTTGGACTCAAAAGATCTTAGAGGTGTTTTCCAACCTGAACAATTCTATGATTCTATGTTGGCATACTTAAAAGAGATAGAGAATGAGAGAAGAACAATTTTTAGCTTTTTTCAGAGCCAGAGAAGTATCCCAGGAAGTCTTGCATCACTTCAGGTCTGCTGTCAGCCAGGCATTTACTCTCTGACGCTCAAACACAGCCCTTGCTTACTTGAAGTGTGCCTGTGTCTTCAGAGGGGAAGAAAACAGTCTGACTTTTAAGGTCAGCTGTTTGGGAGCAACTTTTACTGTCCAGTCCACTGTAAAAGTACCACATCTTTTACATGCTACTAATCTCCTTCTTGGTAGCAAGACTGATTTAAAAACATGTAAGAGACACCCCCACTTTTGTTTCAATTGCATTTAAGAGACTCAACATTTTCTTCTTCTCAATCAACCTGTTTACAATTAAGACTGAAAATATCACTTTATATTTAGCCCTAAATATAATATATGTAGTAAATTTTAATTAAAATAGTCCTTGAGTACACACTGCTGTTTTAAGGTCAAGTGGGTGAAATTAAAGAAGTCACTGTCTGAGCACCAAAACCCAGCTGTTGTTGAAGCAGTAAACCAACTCTTGGCAGGACTAGTCTTTTCTACAAGTTCCAAGAGGAGAGTTTCTTCATTTCAGCTTCTTTCAATATCAGTTCCAAATAAGTGGGTCATGCAAACTTGAAAAATCTTGGTGAGCTAAAAATCAAGAGACTCTGTTTTCCTCTGGAAGAATAGAAATAATAGGTAGAAGAGCATGAACTGTCAGTTCCAAAATCTTATAGGCCAGGTATAAGCCTAAACAATAAACTCATAAGTTTGAGATGCAAGACTTGCTGGCTAAGTTAATGTTTTTCCTCCTAACTGTGAAATATTTCAGTGGCCTTGACACAGTACGTCAGCTGGCCACCCTGACATTCTGATATCCTGATAGGAATCCGACTGATCCCTGACACTCTTTTCATCTTTTCCCCAAGTGTTCCGTCACCTTTGCTATTCAGAGACACATCTGGGGTAAGAAGCGTTTCTACCACAGTTTCTCTGATAAGCGCATCCCACATAACGCTGTCCTTGCTGGTCAGGACGTTTTTGACTTACACCTCCAGAGTTATAGGGGCAGACCTCAGAATCCACCATAATGAGTCCTGAAATCATGGTCCCTTAATGGTCCAGGCTGTGACACTTGGCTCTCTCCTGGCTCATGTCCCCATGTGTCCTCCACATGGTCACCATGGCTGGGGTCAGCTGCTGTTGGCCAAAGCCAGGGTGCACACCCAGCACTTGCACAGAACGATGCTCAGAGGTCTCCCGGACTCTCAGTAGAGACAACACCCAGAGGATTACAGAGTGATCTGTAGACCAATTTCAATTAGATACCGCAAGTGGAGAAGCTCCCCTGGCGTCAACGCATAACCAGAATAACGATATACCCTGTAGCTTATAGTGTTTGAAGTGAGGCCAGAAATCTGACATCAGAAATCTGACTTGGACTAGTTTTTGATACACCACATTTGAGGAGAAAAAGAAAAATTTTTTAAGTTGAGTTTTTCCTAAAGGGGACCCTGTGGTTTTATTTTTCACAATCTTATTTCATCTGAAAAAGAATGAAAATACATTTACTGATGATGCTGCCAGTAAGAATTCAGAATTTTCAGGGGCTGTTTCAAGGAAAACCTGAATGTGGTTATTAGCAGAAATGTCCATGAAAATTTACATGTTCAAGAGAGCATTAACAATCATAGAAAATACCTCTCTCTGGCACTTCACTCATAAATCCTCTTAAAACTTGCAAGATGTGCTTTTTTAGGAGATCCACCATACTAGGGGACCAAATTATGCTCTCAATCAAGAAAATAGTAAAAAATTCCCAAACAAAAAACCAAAAATTTTCAGGTTGCTGCAAGTAATTATTGACACAGCCAGAACAGCAAATTAATTCAAGCTGTGAACTAATTATCCTCAGCATCACTGGCATCTCTCTTTGACTTCATATTTATGTCATTATCATTATTATTATTAGCCTGTCCCCTCTGAACTCTTCCAGACTGAAATTGACTTCTAAGGAGCATCTTTTCATCACTAAGTGAATCCCCAAGAAATGAATGTCACTTGCTCTTATAACTCTCAGTGTTATGAGCTATCAATAGCTTAGTCCAAGCCTTGCTTAAAGCACTTTATTTCAAGTTTCAGTTCCAGAAATAAATTACTTATATAGAAATTTGAACTTTAATTCAAATAAAGGAAGCTTCCAGCACTCAGGATTGAATGGAAAAGCTGGAAAGCAAAACAACAAAAAAGGCTTATATTTCACTAGGCAAATAAAAATGTCCACGAATGGTTAGTTTTAAAAAACATATTATGTTTAAGTCAGTCTCTTGATTTTACAGGTCTTGATAAGTGACATCTGGAAGGACATTTTTCCTGAGAGTTGTTGGCTACCACCTTCCAGGACCTCTATGTCTGCAAATAAAAGTGTTGCTATGAATAATGCACTCACCTATTTTTGTATTTGTAAAATTTTTATCAACACCCTACAGTGTTTAGTAAGCAAACCCAGAAGTTAAACCCACCACATTTTGTCCCACAACAGTCTTGCTTTTATTATTCTTGGAGCCAGCATTGCAAACTTCCCATTGTATGTGCTGCAGCCATGACGTATCTTTGGAGTAATTTACAGTCTTTGTCTATCTTGTGCATAATTTACCATGTAAATCTGAAAGCTGCTTAGAGGTAGATAACAACAAATTATTTTCTGCCACTTTTGAACAACATATTGTGCACATTCTGGACAGAGCTGAGTTCACTGAACAAGAAAAATTGTTCTGACTTCCGACCTATATTTCTTGTCTCTGTTCGTGTCCTTGGAATCAGGCACCAGCCAAACCTGAACCAATGCGGTGACTTCAGAAACCTCTACCACTGTACGTTTAATTTCCAGATGAAATTTCTGCAATTTCATTTTCATTCCAATAGGAAATCTCCAGCATTTGCGTACATTACTTTCTTATTACTGAATCACTCAAGTTTATCCTTGAAAATACCATTTTCACCACTGAAGGGAACAACATCAAAGTAGTGGTATTGTTACTAGGACCCTATAAAGATCAGTTAACACTTTTAGTCCAGTGTTGCCTTGACAGATTTATTAAGGCAGCAGCTGGAAACACATCACTTTTCTGAAGTTTTTTCTAATATTTAATGCTCTTGGCACCGATGTTTCTCCTCAACAAAAAACAGTAAAGCTCTCAGCTCATGTAAACTAACAGCAGTATTGCCAGATCTGACCACAGATCCATCTGAAGATCTGTCTATTTTTTTATTTGAAGTTCCTCATAATAAATCCACTTTGTATATCATTGCCTACATTACTTTATATAGTGCTGTTCATAGCATCAATGAAAGATTCCAAAGCAATACCAAAAATCATCTTCATCATGTGATGAGTCACCACCTGCAATCTTTTAATGTGGTCAGCATACCTTCATATCTGAGCAACCTAAATTAGCTGATTTTTCATTATAAATAAATCAAAGACTCACTGTAAACTTTTCAGACTTTTTTGTTCATTTTTTTCCTAGCAGAAGGAAAGGATGTGGAAATCAATCTGCCACAGCAAAAATGCAGCAGGGCATCCAGCAAGCAGACCTTCTAGGCTGAGTAAAGCTCTTTCCCCTGGGCTGGTGAGCAACAACCCTCTTTCTGACCTGGTCTTCTTAGTCCCTGCTCTCCCAGGCTCCAAGTCTCCCTGCTCCAAAGCATTGGCTGTACGAATTAGGATACATGGGGTACCACATTCATGTGAACGCACAGTCATGGCTACAACCACCTAGACAAGCCTGCATTCATACCACAGATTGCTCTAAAACCTCCCCCAGCAAGCACGAGAAACAGTTTCATCAACAGTTCCATTTGCATAAGAACTCATGTTTGCAGCAACAATTTACAACTGCAACAGCACCATCATTTATTAGTATGTCTTCATTTCCATCAGGCATACTTCCATCAGGCATACCATGATTTGTGGAAGCTGTGAGATCACAGGCATCTTTTCTTTGAAAGAAAATGACTAAAATTGATTTTAAGCTACCTTTTAGCATAAAACATAATAACAACCATTGTAGTCATTTCAAATTTTTTTTTTCTTCTGCACACAGAATCTAAGATGGACCTTTTCTCCATCTACCAAGGGGATCTCTTCATGAAACTTAGAATTAACTTTAAAAGATTCATGAACTCATAAGACAATGTAATTAAAAAAGGAAATACATGCAATATAAAATTCATTTAAAAACCTGCCCTTTGGATCAATATTAAAGATGGAGAATAAAGAATTTAGGCTACCACATGAAAGAAAAACATTTGGAACAATGCTAGCCCAGGCTATCAAGGGATAATACACAATCTGTTCTTGGTCCAAAAGCTGTGAGAAATACACTTGTCATTTTGTCATCATACTTTAACAGAAAGGTCAAAGGAAGAATTTATGGGAATAGTACAGTCATTAATGCATGTTATAGAGAAAAAGTGATCAATCAAACCACAAACAACTGCAAACTCCTCAATTCAGTTTTCCTCTTCTATTTCAAATATCAAAGCCTTACAGAATGCAGTACTTTTCCATCTTCAACATTTGAAGCAAAGTGGTGAAGATAACAATTTTTTTCAAATCCAATCCAAAGATTATGACATTTTGATGACATTCTCAATCCAAAAGAATACATATTTCTTTTTGTCTCTGAACTATCACACTCTTAAAAGGTCATTTCAACTGACATTCATGAGTATGAGAGAGAGACTTGTTCTCTTGTAAAACATTGCAGAGACTTGATTATTGTTTCACCTCTCAATTTTTTTTTTTTAGTTGAAGACTGAACCACCAAGCCCACTATGTTTTCTTTAGCTCTTCTTATCCCATCATTCAGCAGGGGCCTGATTGTCAAAAGTTGCAAAGGATGTATGGATATATGGATGAAATGGATTCTGTGTCAGTAATCCTAATAGCCTTTTGCAAACCTATCAAACTTTTGATTCTGGAAACCTAGGAAGAGCAAAAAGAATAAGACCTTATCCAAGATGCAGAGCAATGGCAGAATTGCACCTTCTTTCCTAAGAACATGTACTTAGGAATTAGCCATTTCCCAGGGGTGAGACTTCAACAAAAGAAGAGTGGGTTTCTGGCTGATAGGAAAGTAAACTCATCAGTTTAAAAACCTCTAAACAAGCAGAACTGCCATGAGAGTGGTAAAGATTACCAGCAGAAAAATGAAGAAATATTTTAAAAGTTTCCAAGGTACTAAGGAACATGTTAATATTTTCTGTTAAATACTTTTTTCCTCTAGCATTCAGGATATCAATTAATAAAGAAAGAAAAGGTGAAACCTGATTCACAGCTGCCTGCTGGACTCTCAGCATGAGAAGTCTATTGGCTTGTTACCCAGAGCAGCTCTCCATTCAGAAATACTCAATGCAATTGACTCATTATGCCAGACACACTGACAATGACAAGCACTGACCAGGCAGTATTTGGGTGGCACAGAGCCCCCACCACAAAGCAGCACACAGCACTGTTACTGCAGGCTTCCTTCGTGTTTGCACAGGAGGCTGTGGATGCCAGTGGCTCCTGAGACAGAAAGGCAGTGTGTCTCACCTGTCCCGCATTTCCAGGCTGGTATTGTACTAACAGTGAAAGCCTGGGAAGGCAGGTGAGTAGGAACTAAAACCTTTTTTCTTCCCCATCTTTTATGTTGTACTTCAAGGAGTGAAAAAATGGGAAGACAGAGCTGCTGTGTCTAAGAGATTACTTTGTGTCTCTCCAACACAAACTCCAATGTGCTGGTGAGCTCACAGTCTCTCTCCTTTTTCAGTGGAGCATAACTCTATCTGACCAGTTGGTCTGTGAGGAGATCACAGCGAGATTTGGTCAGTGATATGCATACTGAGGATGAATAACTCAAGCCAGATTAATAAATAAAGGGCTTAAATAAAAAGCACTTAAAAAAAGCCTGCTGTAAATTCAGTGGATAGGTCAGATGGTTACAGTATATCAAGGCTAACCCTCAAATGAGTAAAAGCCTTGTCATAAGATATTTCAGATGAAAGTTTTTGTTTCAAATCATTGTGGCCTACAACAGCACAAAAAATATGTAGCTCACCTTCAAGAGAAAAAAGAAACAAGGATTAATGTAAGCAGTTGGCTTGAGGTTTGAAAAAGACTGTTTACTGATATTGCAAGATGTGATGAAGGAGAGCTCAGTATAAGAGAGAAAGAAAAAAATGTGGGAGCACAGGACTATTCACACTTCGAAAAAAACAACTTCAAGAACAACCGCTGAGGAACATCTCTGCTGAAAAGAACCAAAGGACCCTGGTGGAGAGCAAACTCAGAGCCAGAGTGCTTCTTAGCAGACACAAGGTTGACAGCACTCTGAGTTGTATGAACAGTGACATTGGACCACATCTGCACACTATATCCAGTTTTGGTCCTCCCGGCACAGGACAGATATGGACAAACTGGAGCGGCCTCAGGGGTGAGATGAGGGACACTGGAGGACTTGTCCCATGAAAAGCTGGGCTTGGACACCCAGTAATACCACTGGCTACCAGTGCCTACAGAAAGTTACCAAGAAGATGAGACTGAACTGTTCACAATAACACATGGGGAGAAGATAAAAGATGATGGGGAAAATAGTAACAAAAAAGATTTATCCAAGGTGTAAGGAGTTTTTTCCCATGATAACACTCATGCAGCAGACCAAGTTTCCCTGAAAGGCTATACCAACCCCAGAGGTTTTAAAAACCTGAGTAAACAAAGCTTTAAGCAGCCTGGTCAGACCCCAGAGCCGGCCTTGCTTTGGGTAATAGTCTGGAGCAGATACTTTCAATGTCCAGCCTGAATTCTTCTGTGATTCTTCAAAAGTTGAAGGACCAGTGATTTATCCCAAAGTTTCACCTTGAGCAATAATAAAATGTTTTAGTAAAGGCTGTATTAGAGTAAAAAGCTCTTGAGTCCTAAGAAAGAATTATATTCTCATTCTAGGATTATATATGAAAATTTCAACTTGAACTGAATATACTGAGGAGCAACAAGTAAATAGAAATGAACAATACCTGCTGCCTCTTTCCCTTTAGTTTCAACTTTCCCAGATGCCTAGGTTAGAGGTTGCAAACAGGTACTTTCATCATGGAGAGACTCCCTTCTGCTCTTCTTCCCTCTGAAAATGCTTCCATCAAAACTGCTTCAAAGTCCCAACATGCAAGAGAGATTTGACAAGGAAATGTGAAGATGTCTTTGTTTTCCCAAAGAAAGAAAATACCTGGCTTCTGTGCTGTCTATAACAACAATCTGTAAGTACAATAAGGATTAACGAGAAAGTGCATCATCTTGTGTGAATCTTTTATCTTAACTTACTCTTATAACTCATTTTAAAGACCACTTCTGATGTTATTGTATCTAAGCTCTCTACTGCACTTTTGGAAAACTCTGTGATTCCCACTTATTCCTGCTACAAATCTACAGATTCCTACTAAGAAGAATAAGTATGTCTCTAAGTCTGTAACCAAAGAGAAAAAAAAGTTTTTCTTTAAAGTTGTGCAGCAAGGGCTGCATATTTATGAGAATATGCCACTTTGAGGATTGTTTATCACAAGCAACAGAATTTCCAGGCTGCTCACCAAATTTATTACAAGTTGGTAGACATCACTCTATTTCAGTTATACAAATTTCTCTCACATCGTAACAAGGATAAAATTATGTGGAAAACCTGGGTTTGCACACTGATCTATCAGGAAAATCCACAGCACAGCGGTATGGTATCTGTGTTAGAGACACTCCCATGATTATATTGCTCCTCCTTGTTTTTTAAACTGATTTTTCACATAAGTGGCTGGATCAGGCTCTAGAGGTGAATTTCAGGGTCAGTCAACAGGTATCTAAAGGAGCTCTTCATACCCCAGCATACACATCCAGTCACCAAGTTCCCTATAAAAACACTAAGACTGCTTCCATGCGAAAGAGAATTTTCATCCTGCATTCAGGTGTACAGTCTTTTACAAAGACCTGCACTGGATCTTCCCATCTTCAGCAGGAAGGAAAGCATCTTGCACTTTTCCACTCAGACAGTAATGCAGCTAGAGGCCTCCTCCCTCTGTTAGAGTAAGTGTGGCTTAATTACACATACAGGTATGGATGAGCAAACACATCCTCTTGTTTAGATTCTAGGAATTCATACTATTACAATTATGACTTTCCGGTGGTATATCATTTAATTCTCGCTGTTTGCAAATTTCAGTAATTAAATCCTTATTTATGTGATTAGATCTGCTAAAATATAATGGGAGCTACCTGTGCAAATGGGGCTGGTAGATCCCTGCCTCTGCATATCTTGAGAAGTGCAGCTTATGTTGCAGGTGCTCAGACTGAAACACTGCTCTTTCCAACTTATATTGGACTGTGCTGTGTTACACATCACCAAAAGGAAAGGATGTCACCACGTCTGATTTACATTGCACTTGGTGCTCTCACTGCTCCTGGTGGAAGAACTTCACAAATTACTGCCTAAACTGTCAGCACATGAAAGTCACATGCAAATAGCTACATCTCCTTCAAGGCTATGAAGAATCGGGCCCTCATGTGTCCTAGTAATCAGGATTTGTATCAGGTATCCTCTTAGCAGCAAATGGATCATGTAAAAATGACAGAACATGCTAGTATCTGAGATGAAAAAAAAAAGGTAATAAAGCTTCATTTATATAATATATTGGCCCTTTTGGACAGTCTTTGGAGCATTACTGATGTCAATCCCATGTGATGTTGCCTTTTGAAGACCTTCATCTATTTGAAGCTTTTCAAACACTTTTGAAAGAATGTCTACAAAGTCCTGCAAATGCCAAGAGCAGTTGATTTAACACGACTCTAACTAAGGCAAAATGAACTGAAGCAATTTCTTCTGTCCCTGCAGGTACTGTGTTGAAATATTTTATCTGAAGTCTTCAGAACTATCCCATTGAAAATATCTTTTAAGAAGCTTCAGTCTCTTCATACATCAAAAAAGTGTGCAGTGTATTTGGAGGGAGGGGAAAATCCCTAAAATCAATGTTTTTATTGCGGTCCTAATAGGCTCTGCCATATTCTAGGCAGTCTAGTTTTGATAGCGGCAAATTTCATTAAGATCTATCCTGAGACACCACACAGTTTCAGAACTCTTTAGAAGTCAGATCTTTCCTTCAAAAACATTTCAAGCAAAGGCTATAAAAATACTACTAGGGGTCTTTTTCTTGATAGCAGTGCTACCTCAGGGAAAGGAGTTACTGCAGCCTTTGTAGTTTGGTAATAAGGGGCTACTCTCTGTCCTTTAAAGTGATTTGAGTCAGACCCTTATTTGTTGCATTATACTGTGTTGTGTGTGATATCTGTTTATCGTTTCTATCTCCTCCCACATATGCCTCTCTCAAGATGTTTCTGCTTTTGCTATATTTTGTTCATTCCAAAATAATCCTGTCAGGTAAGGATATGAAAATTAGAAATAGTGACAAACATGCAATCTTCATGAGAACTAAGAAATTTATGATTCACATGATTGAATATATATGACATAGTCTGAAGAACAGTATGTGCATTTCTATGAAGTACATAGTGCGTAGGGAATGGGAATTGATGAGAAAACTTTGGCAAGTCACATTAAAAATGACAGCTTCTAGGCAGAATAGGAGCAGTCTGCAAAAAGTGTGTTCTCATTCTGGGGGCTGAGAGGGGTTGTTATTAATTTACATCACCTTAACAGGAGGAAGGCTTTCATAGAAGAAAGAGAGAGAAAAAATTATTCCTCTCCAAAAGAGTTATTATTCAAAGAAAACTCCAAGATATTCCAGAAAATATTTGAAAACATTTTTTTTAAAGCAGGTAACTTTCAGTCAGATTGTTGACCAACTGTTGTTGTATTGTGCTTTCCTAACACTGCAGCAAGTATGCTTTGTTGGGAGATTATAGTCCATAAACAAAAAATTGGTACCAGCCCATGCTGCAGGATGGCCTCAATACTGCAGAGTCCAAAAGAAAAGAAAAGCATTCACTTCAGAAATAAACATGGCCTATTCAAGAGCTGTGGGTCATGGGGGATTATGCTGAACCTCCACCCCCCAACACCTGCCACAGCACTACTGCCACCAGTGGAAAAAGAACAGAGGACACAGGCAGAGATCTAGCCCATTTTTGTCTCAAGTGAAGGGATTTTTTGTGTGAAACCTGTGTGCTCTTGACTCCCTGATTGGTCCCTCTAGGGGCGTTCCCAGACCTGTCCCACTGACACAGCTGCAGAGGCCAGACAGACAAAAGCAAGTTTCCTGAGGGAGAACTGGCTGGTGTATGACGGGCTGGAAAATATATGAGGAGTCACATTTCATAGCTATTTTTTGATATAATGTTTGGACAGAAGGTTGCATCCAGAGCAGCTCTGGTCCTGTAAATACTGTGCCCAAGGTAGTTTGGGTACAAAGCACCTCATGGTGTGCAGGCTGGCGCTGCCAGTGCTGGCCATCCATTCTCACAAACACAAAGCAGTTTATAAGCAAGGAAGGTCTCCTTTAGCTCAGCACACCTAACCTCTGGAAGCTTATCTGTCTCCTCCTTAGCTATTTCTTTTGTATTCCGCAACTCCCTCTCCATCTAGAAAAGCTAGGTGACTTTGTCTGTCATTTGTATTCTTTTCGTCAATAGCCTTTCCGAGTAATTTATTCCACATGTTTACAACTTCCTGCACATAATGGTAGTGCTGAAGTTCCCTCATGTCTGCATTATATTCTCAGTTTCCTCTTACAAATATTTCACTATGAACTCATTACTCCTTTCCGTAATAACAAAAACCTCTCTCAATCAACTTCCACGTAGCTGATTTTCCAAAGAGGATAAAGCTGTCTTACTATTTGAGTTCAGTCTTTAATGTTGTTGCTGTCAGTCTGGTATGGCTTATACTATGCTACTTCCAGGAAAACACAGCCTACCTGTAGCTAACCTTCCACCACTGAATACAAGCACTCACCTTTTTCTCATGCGCACATCTTCATCCAACACTTGTCATTTGCAGTCATGTCGCTGTGATGCAGTGAGTCAGGAAATGTGAGGCAGGCTGCTGTTTTGTGCCACCTTCATCTCCAGGCAATACCATGAGAGATCCAAGAAAGACAGCATGTCCCCTGTGAGGCTCAGCCCAGAAAATGTGAGGTTTCAATGGAAGCTGTAAAATAATAGAAAAATGGGGAAGCACTGATGACCCCCTCTGACACAGAATTGTAGAATCATAGAAAGGTTAGGGTTGGAAGGGACCTTACAGATCATCCAGTTTCACCCCCCCCGCCATGGGCAGGGACATCTTCGACTGACCAGGTTTCTTGGAGGCCCATCCAACCTGGCCTTGAACACTTTCAGGGATGAGGAGTCCCCAAGTTCTCTGGGCAGCCTGTTGCAGTGTCTCACCACTCTCAGAGCAAAGAATTTCTTGGTAATATCTAATATAAACTTACTTTCCTTCAGATTAAGGCCATTCCCTCTTGTCCCATACATGCCCTTGTGAAAAGTTCCTCTCCTTGTAGGCTCCCTTCAAAAAGCAGAGCTGCTATAAGGTCTCCCTGGAGCCTTCTCTTCTTCAGGCTGAATGCTCCCAACTCTCTCAGCCTGTCTTGCTATGATGAACTCAGTGGCTTTCCTCTTGTTTCAACAGTGTTGAGGGCTCCAGAGCTGTATGCAGCACTCCAGCTGGTGTCTCACCAGAGTGGAGTAAAGAGGCAGAATCACCTCTCTTGCCCTGCTGGTTGTGCCTGTTTAGATGCAGCCCAGGATGCAGTTGGCTTTCCAGGCTGGAAGTGCACATAACAGTTACTTTCACTCTAATCTCAGATGAGATGTTAACCTGATTCAGATGGAAACACAGACATTTCATCAAAGGATAGCCAAATTTTTTATGGCATGCCACAGACAGCATGACTAGCCTACCTTTTTCTGTAGAGAAAAAAGCAATATAATGCCCAGTTTTTCTTGAAGCAGACCTAGACTACTTCAATGTCCACATCTAGCTGAAATCTTCAGAAAGATTTTGGTTTTATGCAGGCTGAATTTTCAGAACACCTGTATTAAAATCCTAGGAACCCATTGTTGGAGTTGTATCTGTTGTTTCAGAGGCATGGGAGGGCTGTAGGAATAGATGCTGAGAAATGGCTATCAGTGAACTAACTGGAACAGAGAGCATTGCATTAATGAGCACCAATTTCTTAAGACATGCTTTGAGTTTTTTCATCACGCAATTTTGCTAAAATCATTTTCTCTCTAGTTAGATTAAAAGTACTGCAGAGGGGACTTTTAAAATTCATCTTTTTAAAAGAAATTGTGTCATTTTTACTCTTTTCTGTATCTGTTACACAACCATTTACAAGTTGGAAGCTGTATTTTTTTCCCTTTTTTTTAACCAATTCTAAAAATTGGAGTGATAAAATACATGAACAAATGAGAAGCCTCATTGTGCATGTAATTGAAAAATTATTTTAAAGTTAACATGTTGTGGCAAATGGCGAGTCTTCGGATTGAGAGCAAGAAAAGCCTGCTCTGTCTTCAGATCTTCTTTAATTTTACTTATGAAAATTGCCTCTTAGCAGTTCTTTAGTGGTTTATCTAATTAGTTATATTGATTTTATATTTTTTATGGTGGCAGGGAAGGGAAATCATGGTCTTATGAAGTAATAATGAGCTCAGAAGAAAGGGTTAGCTATGATTATATCAGGAGTTAGAAGTAATCTATATCCAACCTCAACAGAGGATTTCATTTACCTAGAAAATATTCAAGTGGAAAACAGCTTGGTGAGGGCATTAGTGCACACCGAAATCTAGGGTAGATTTGCATACAGTTGAGACAATCAGAAAAGAGGGTCCTTATCACTTTTATGAAATCAAGCCGAATCACCAGAGTACCCCAAACACACAGACTGGCACCGGGCACTCTGTTCTCCTACTTCACAGGGTTTGAAGTAGGTTTCAATTTCATGTTGCTTATATTGCATCAGACAGCTTCAGAAAACCAGAGAGAAATAAACCACAATGCCACAGTAGTGGAGAATATTTTGCTGTATTTTTTTTCAAAAGACAGTCTCCTGAGCCAGGCATTTGAATCATAAGGACTTCTGGGATGGGATTTTCACTCAGAGATCTCCATTCTTACGTGGATTAAGAGGATTAAAAACCATTAAATGACCATCCTCCAAGTCCCTAAAGCAGATTTGCCTTTTTCTATCCTCCTTCAACTGGGGCAGACTTGGGGGTAACAAAGTACTGCACAAAAGACTCCCTTAGCATGACAAAAGGTGAAACAATCCACTGAACTGCCAATGTACCAGACAATGAAGTCGGTGCAGTCTACTCAGCTCATTTTCATCAGAACAAATGGTATCAAACTTGGCAATGGCATTGTTCTTAAACTTGAACATGGGGCTCTTTTTTTTCCCCTCTTCTTTTTTTTTTATTTTTTATTTTCCCATCCAAAGCTCAAGGTGTCATATTAATTATTTAAATCTTCAGAAGATTTCAACTGTATCCTCCAAGGCTCTGCTCAGTGCCAGAAGGTCTCCAATCTGCATTAGCTTTTGTTAATTAGAGCTGAAACAAGGACTTTGATCTCAATGAATATAATAACAAAAAAAAAAAGCAAAACTTCCTGTGTGATTTATCTTTTACCTATTTTCTGCCTTTACTGTTTTTCCACTCTATTAGACTTTGATTTACCTTGTCTGAGTAACATTAAACAACTCGGCTACAAAAGAACTTAAACAGCTTCAAAAGCCTGACTGAAATGATAGTTAAATGCTACACGAAGTGATCCCGAGTCTTTAAACTTTGAATGAAAATGACACAATTTTACTTTATTTTATTTTATTTTTTGTAAGCAGGGGCTGGCGTCAGGGGGGTGGTGGTTTGTACAGCATGGATGCTTGTCTACTGATGTCAGATATCACAGGTTTTCCTGTTGGGATTGATCTTTCCTCATTAAGAGCCTTGTTTCTAGAGCTATAGTGCTGATAGAACAGAAGGCCAGCAATATTCTGCAAGATGTTCCTCATGCATCAGGCTTGCCCTGAGTTTGTAGCGCTGCTTAGATCCGAGAGGGTCACTGCCAGGGCTTGCCTTGTTAAAATTTTTCTCATTAACATTTATCTTATTGAATAGCTCTGAAAGGCAAATTTTTTTAAGCTCAAAAAGAAAAACTAGCAAATTTTAGTGTCAGATGAGGTCTTGTTGTATATTCACTTGAGCAGGGACTTATCGTTATGGTTCCCTAATATGAAAAAAATAATCAAAGAATATCCGAAAATGCTGCAAGTGAAATCTACATCTGAGATTTAGGAGATACATGAGGGTAAATTTTCATTGTGATGGACAAAGAGTTGCGCACAGAGCTTTCATTAATAACAACTCAGAGTGCTGAGAATGTGCCCTGTATCTTTTACATAAGGCTCACTACAGAATGGCAAAGCCCCAGGAGACTGGTCACTCATGGTTTATCTCATTTTAGGCAGAATAAATTAAAGGATATCTTGTGAATTCTGGGCAGAAACTAGGAGAGCTGAAGTGAATAATCTCAAAAATAATAGCTAAGAACTCTGAAGACCTGCTGGAGACACCAAATGAAACAAAGGATATTTGTCTAGAAAGAAATAGTATTTTGTTGGGGAAGTTTAAAATGGATTCAGTGAAATTCAGCCAAGGTCTGGTTTCTTCCAGAGGATGGTGGGAGCCTGGGCAATGGTAGCACAGAGCCCTTCTGCTCACAGCATCAATGTGCTTTAGCTTCAGGTCTGCAAACAGGTTGGGAATTCAATAACAGTAAGGTTCAACCCCTGCCAAAAGCCATGACAGACTTTAAACCAGCCTCAAGACCAGGCTGGATGGGTTTTCAAGCAACCTGGTTCAGTGGATGGTGTGCCAGCCCATGGCAAAGGGCTTGGAACTAGATGATTTTTAAGGTCCCTTCCAGCCCAAACCATTTTATGATTCTCACATGCAGGTGTGCCTGATGTCTCCTTCCCCATCTTCCCCCACCCTTCATACCATCAAACGTTCATGATTTCCAGAGTTTTCCTAAAAATA
Organism: Vireo altiloquus; assembly: GCA_013396875.1. Taxonomy (NCBI): domain Eukaryota; kingdom Metazoa; phylum Chordata; class Aves; order Passeriformes; family Vireonidae; genus Vireo; species Vireo altiloquus. Next base: position 582,044 of record VZRF01001124.1, on the reverse strand, counting down.
TGGCAGGAGCCAATGGCCCTCACTGTGATGTGTAATTTGCCACCTTCCTTAGGCTGCAGTACCAAGCACAGCTCACATGGTTTTGCTCACAGATGTTGCCTTTTATGTGTTTAAATGATCCATCTGACACAGTCTTAAAGGACAGGAGCAATGACTGCATATTTTAAGAAAAAAATACTGAAAGCATGTAGAAACCATGTTGAAGCTCCTGCAACACCAAGCAACGTCTGAGTCTGGGGCCCTGCTCCACACACCTAGGCATCTTATCTTCCTCACTGCCTCTAATTGCTCCAAGAACACTGATTCTAGCTTTACTTCACTTTCATCTGTCAGCACAGGTTGAGTTCATGTCAGTGCTATCACAGGCATATACTGATTGCTTTGCTCACTCAGACTTTGTTTGTCCCTCTCTCTGGGCTCAGAACAAGTGCCAGTTGCTGTTCCATGCTTTGCTCCCAAGAGAAGGGGCCACAGCGTCCCCCATACGGAACACCAAGATACTTCCTTGATAGTCTGGGAGGGCACAAGGGTGCAGGAGGGTCAGGCTACCCAAAAGGCAGATGCTGGGGCTGGGCTGACTGCTGTGGGTCTTAGCAAAATGTGCATGAGCCATTGCCCTTCACTATTTGGAAATCAACACCATACGCTGACTGGAAAAGTTCTAAAATAAATACTTAGAGCTGCCTGCTGTCAGAAAGGGCAGGAATTTCAGGAGATAGAATTAACTCCTCCAGTGGTGTTCAAAACTCAGGAGATGCTTTCCACTGGCCTTCAGAAAACTTTCCTAGAAACAAACAGTTGAAGTTTCCTTGAGGTTTGGGTTTTGAAGCAAATATCTTTGTTGTTTACCCCAAGCTGCCTTCTGTTTGGCAGAAGTCAAGATTGTGATGATAGGATGGGCAGTGACAGGCCATGGTGGGTGCAGAAAATGAGGACAAGTAGCTTAAGTTCTAGGCAAAAGAGCAGAGAGAGACTGTGAAGTCAAAGCCATGGACTAGGAAAATTATGATCTCTCTAGCAGTTTTCTGAATGGATATAAGGGCAGGGACATTGCATTCATCAAAGCCAGAGAAAAGGTTGTTGAAGCAATGGAGATACAACATCAGTTCCATGAAAACCAAAGAAAAAATACTCATTGACTAATAAAAATATCATCAACTCCCAAATCACTAAGGTTTCTCACAGGCCATAAGACTTTTATTGTTTTACATAGTCTACTTTTTATCACTGGAAAAGATAGGCACTTGTCTATTATTTTAATCTTCTAATCTTACATTTTCCCTAAATTATTCTTTGGGGTAAGGAATGGAGAATCATGTTTGATTACTTGACTTCTTTTAGAGACTATCAATTTAAAGTCTTATTTTCCTGTATTTATTCCATTTGAAACCCAGATGATATATCATCCTATTATGACTTTTTACAGCTATTCTTTCAGATGGGTTCAACAGCATTCTCAATTTAATTCAGTACACCTCCAGATAAAACAACAGTGTATTGCATGTGCATTGCTTTATTTGAAAATGATGTGCACGATAATATGTTTCTGTCTGCAGATTGTGTCTGATTTAGCTGACAAAAGATTGCAGCAGTCACTGTGGCCAGAAGCTATTGGAAAGCAGCCAGCATTAATAACAAAATAAATACAAAACAGAAGCAAGTGATGCCATAAAACACAAGGACAGTGGGTTACACTTTTCCGCATGAAGTGGCATCCCATCATGCATGCAGCGTATTTGCCAACAGGGCAAAAAGCAACCTCTGGGTTTGAACTTCTCACACCACTAAAATGGTCACATTCTAAGGGGGCCCTCTGGGCTCATCATAATCCTGCCTCAGAAAACAAATGCTTCACATGGCGACAGAAGTCACTGTGGTGATAAGACAAGATAGGAAAGAAGAATGATTTGACAAAAATCCTCCATTTATATAGGTTGGCTGCAGAAGAAAAAACAATTTATCCAAAAGACATTTAATATGAAGATCTGCTATTTTGACTCTTGTTGCTGCCACTCATTGCAAACTTTTTTTTTTTTTAAACTAGGAAAATCCTGATGCCTTGAGCTTTGGTAGAGACAAAAGCACAAGCTAAAGCTCAGGTTTAAACCTAGGAGGTGGTAAAATGCAGATTTCCTTTTGGATCCCCAGAGCAATGGAAATCTGGCAGAGCAGTGGATGGGCTCCCTCTCCCTGTCCCACTGACCTTTTTTCCTGGGTAGATTATAAAATCTTATAGAGATGCTATTAGGGGGGAAAGGAAAATGGGAGTCCGACCAGCACAAGCCTTAGTGCTGTTGCATGGCCTAATACTGGAGCAGTGCCCTCTGCATACATCAAGGGTTTGTAAAATCCAAAGGAGGACAAAAAACTTATTGATGTAGTGAGGGTCTAGTACTCTGCATACTTTGAAACTGAAGTAATCTACAAATGCTATGTAGCGTACTGGTGTGATTTAAGTCAGCTACAACGTCATCAAATCTTTGACTGCCAGACTAGAATCACAGAACTATTAGGGTTTGAAAGGACCTTAGGTGATCATCTGGTTGAACTCCCCTGCCAAGGCAGCATCACCTGGAGCAGGTGACACAGGAACATGTCCAGGTGGGTTCTGAATGTCTCCAGGGAGGGAGACTCCACAGCCTCCCTGGGCAGCCTGTTCCAGGGCTCTACCACCCTCAGGGAAAAGAAGTTCTTCCTCATGTTGAGGTGAAAATTTTTGTGGTTTATTTTATGGCCATTCCTCCTCGTCCTGTCACTGGGCACCACTGAAGACAGTCTGGCACCAACTTCTTGGCACCCACCATGGAAACATTTATATGCATTAATGAGGTCCCTTCCCGGTTTACTCTTCTCCAGACTAAACAGGCCCATTTCCTGCTGGCACTCCTCATAAGAGACAGGATCCAGTCCCCTAATCACCTTTGTCACTCTCTGGACCCTCTCCAGTAGCTCCATGTCTTTCTTGCACTGAGGAGCCCAGAACTGGACACAGCACTCCAGATGTAATCTCACTAGGGCCAAGTAAAGGTGGACAATCACCTCCCTCAACCTGCCGGCCACACTCTTCACATGCACCCTAGGATACTCCTGGCCCTCCTGGCTGCAAGGCTTTTTTGCAAATCAGCTTCAGATGATGTACATGGTTGCACTCAGGTTCTTTTATTCAATAACAGGAGTTTATATATTTGGTTCAAGATTATAGAGGAGAACATTTCTTTCATTAATGTGACACTACCAAAGTCAGGCAACCACATGTCTTTGCACTCCTCCACACCTGCTAGAAGGATCCTATCAACTGCAAGGCTCTCCCACGAATTTGCTTTAAAATGCTCCTCAGTGCTGAAGGGCATAACCATTTTCTCTGAGATCCATTTTAACCACCTTCTCTTTAACCACATCTTTCTGTTTCCATGATAACTGGAGTCAGTGTCTGTTTCTAATAGAGAGCAACATGCATCGTCAGCATCCTGTCTGTATTTGTGCCTGCAGTATATCATAAAGTCTCCTAGAGGTTTAATGCTGATATGGAGCAGATCCTGACCTTGTTGGGGCTATTCAGTTTTAACTGGTAGCATGATTTGGACCCACTCCTTTATCTTGAGCAGCAATAGTCTACTGAATTAACTATTAATAGCTTTTCATTAGTTTTGAGTTGCAATAGTTGCTAGAATTAGGGACATTCGTTGCCCCACAGTGTGCAGCTGTTCGATGTAGTAAGTAAAGATGAAAGAGATAAAATGAAGAGACCATGGAGACATAAGGAGACAAAAGGAGGAGATAAAGTAGTTCCTCTTGCAGAATGAAGATCAGCATCAAAACTACTATTAGGACAGCCTGATCACTCCTCAATGTTTTAAAGGCTGAGGCAGAAGGAAAGCTTACGGAGGGGTTTAAAAAAGAGCAGTAGCTTGTTAGATGTTTTTATTGTGGGTACAAACACATAATGGTAGCATATATACAATCCAGAACACAGCTGAAAAGAGGAAAGGGAAGGGTGGGAAGCACAGCAGTATATTTGTGTTGCTTCGGACAGCAAATTAGTCAATGAGTAGCCTTTAGGTGTTGTTTTTCCTCTCATTTCCAAGCTATGTCATCAAATCAAGACAAATCCCCTTTCATTTGAGCCACATAATGAATTTTATTCATCTTAAGGCAACCTTTCTTTCAAAGTATCCTACCTACTTGTTGGGCCACTCTGAAGTTAAGAGCTATTCTCTTTCCTGCAGATTAGGCAGCAGCCACTCTATTACTCTAGGTCATATGCCTTTTTCTTCTCAGATCTCTCTAAAAGTAAAAGAGGTTCTCAGCTCCACCACTTTTCACCTCAGAAAAGCTTCCTTCTATCCTCTCCTTGCTGTCTTGATCAGTCTGTGTCCCTCAGCTAACCCAACAGATTCCTTATGGCATGTGTCAGTGATCAGTCAAATAGCTGCCATGGGAACACCTCTGTAGTGTCAGATCTCCCTGAGTGAACCACAATTGCAAGTGCCATTGCTGAAAGACCTACAATGCTTCTGCACTGCTTCACATTCAGGATGCTGAGTTGTGCCGCTTCCACTGGTGATTCCTTTGCTGAGCCTCTGACCATGCTGGGCCGGACGTGTTGGTACCAAAAAGTGTAAAAACATTATTATTCTCACTGTTCTGATTTGTACTAGATACACTGGAGTTCTCTCAAATGAAATACAAGGCTCTGTTGTAACGTCAGAGTTTAAGTTGGTAGACTTAATCACCTCCTTCCCCATAACTTACTATACACAAGGTGGGAGATGCAGGGAGTATCAAAGGAGAAATGACTACTCTCCACAAAGGAGATCTATGAAAGGCAGATACCCTTCAGAGAATAACTCTTTTGGACTTTAACACCTATTTAACAATGTAAACAATAAGCCCCTGGAAATTTTTCTTCTGTGTACTCTATGTGTGGTACACTTTCAGATGTTCTCGACTTCTCATTCTTCTAATGACTGAAGAGATGAGTAGACATACCAAGAAGTGAAGAGAAAAAGGTCTGGTCAGTCACTTGGTCTGTGTAGCCATACATAAAGCTAGCAGCTAGCACAAAAAGGGCTAAAAACATTATACACACCCAAAGCATCCCTTCCCAACCAGCCTTCCAACAGGCAAATAATCTCTCTCAGATAAAACTGCCAGGGAAAATTAGTATTCTGTGCCTGGAAATTCTCTGCAAAGAGTAGGAGGTTTCTGGAGTGAGGATTACATGCTTGGAATATATCACATTTTTATTCTGGTACTACCTTGAAATCCAAGTCAAACCCCCTGTTGTGTCAGCTCTAGGCAAACACAGGAGGAAGCACCGGTCTCTTTCTCAAAGAGCCACTGCTACAATACAACAAAGCAAGGTGGAGCCCACAGGAATTTTTGCATAACTGTTACATCTTCTCGAAGTTCTTTCCATGTTTTCATCACCTTGTAACTTACACACTTTTCAGCAGAGACATTAGCAGCAGGACTGTCATCTCTTGCTGCTGAGGGACACACCCACATTGCACATGTTTTATTCTTTCCCTTAAAAGTGCCTGAATTTCAGAGAAGAACATGAAGTTTATGATAGCTCCAAATTCCTCATGGAGACTAGAGAAGTCCTCAAGAAATCTGTTTTTAGTCCATTGACTTACTTCACTCTTACAGCGCACAGCCCAAATGTTATTTAAGCAGCAAAACTATCATCCTGGAGCATACATGCAGACTTTCAAATAAAGTGGCTTCAAGTTGTCATGCACTATGGATGTAAGGATGAAGCAATGAGAAGGCCAGAGGACAATAAGTGTGCTGCTTTAGAAGGTGTCTACTTAAGTTTAATGTACTGGGATCACAGCATAACAGCTGCTGGGCCACTTTTTTTCTAGGTCTATTTTTTTTTTTTTTTTTTTTTACATAGAGCCTCTTCTCTTTGGTTTATCCATGTATCTATGAATCCTTTTCCATGAAAATACAAAAAAAAAAAAGGACCTGCAGTTGACACGATGTTTGGTTAAAGACAAAATCATGGGGTGCTCTTTTCCTAATGATCTGTTTGCCTGGGTATCCCCTTCCCTTACTGAGAGATCAGCAAATACCCATCTAGCAAGCTGCTTCCTCACTCTGTCCTCCTGGGTGAAGATCTAGGCCAAGAACAGAGTGGATTTCATCTCTTTTCCTATAGATATTTGAAGTCCTAAGCAGAGGGAGAGCCCCCCTCCTCTGACATGAAAGAGGCATGTCAATCTTTATCACTTTACAGGATAGAATTACAGAGAGTAAAAAGGGTAAAAAGGCAAGAGAGACAGAAAATCAAGTTATGAGAAAATGTGAAGGCAAAGCAGAGCTCCTTAAGAGAAGCACATATAGTCCATTCACTTTCCTTAGTCCTATGAGCATTTCTTCTCACTTTTGCCAAAGTATGCATTTTGTATTGGCTGCTTAACAACTCTCACACCATTGCTTCCCCCAACTCATCTATCCCCACACCCCTCTCTTGCCCATCCTGTCACGTCTGAATAACACTGCTTATTTAAATGTTGCCTTTGCGGGTGCTTTTGTTTGTGTTTTTGGAAGCGGTGATGAGCTGCAGTGGAAAGATCAATTATTCCTTTATTAGAGGTTCTTATCCAAGAGTTCATTTAACCTGTTTTGAATGTGTTGCTGACTCAGAGGAATTAAGCTGGAAGATAGCCAAGGACTGAACAGAAAGTCAAGACACAATGAAGTTAATAGGCTCTCATTGGCTGCTATTGTTAGAACTAGTCTTAAAAACAAAAACAAACGCACATGCAAGTTTGGTTTCCTGTGTGGTAAGCTGAGTGCTTTACAGGGACTTCCATTATGTCATGATTCATTATTTCCTCCTCTCAGCCTAAATGGAGCCTGAAAGTAGAATTAATAGCTAAAGGATCTTCATTAAATAGGCTCTTCTGAAAAGTAGCTGATGAGGATAGTGTTTTTAATGGAAGGGTTCTCATTTTAGCACTCTTTCTTTATTTATAGAGTACTGTACCTGCACACAGCACTTTAAAACATCTCCCTTTTGAAAAAGTCTGATATAGACAGAGATAATAGAGTTCAGTGGTAATTAAGTAGGCCTCTGTAGGAGCAACAGTGGCAACAGAATAAAAATCAGGAACTTTATGTTTCTCTAGACTTGTGGAGCAGTTCCATAAAACTCATAGAAGATCCCTGCTATGATACATTGAGCTCAAAATTATTTAGAGAGTTTTACATTCTGTATTAAATTCTTTTTCTGTAAGGAATCAGACATGATCTCTTCATCCGGGAGTGTTATAGCCTACTTGTAATGACGTTTAGGCTATGTTTTGTAAGTCAAAGGTACAGCGCTCCCTTCAAGTACTCCAGACCATATGGATGACTGGGAATGATTCACACTCGCCTCTGCTTCCACTTAAGGTTGAGAGCCTAGGGTGGGTTCTTCATCTGATCAACAGGATTTTCAGTTGCTTCCCATTTGGAAATTCATCAGTCAGAGGTGGAAGGCAAAGGGAAGCTGAAAGCAACAGAATGTGACACTGTCACAGCTGAGGTGTCCCTTGTTTTTCCTCTGCAGCCAGTTGACAATTACCCAATTTTATCAGATGGTCTGTATGCTGCACAAGCCCAAGCACAGTGCCCCCAATTAGCCTCTTGCCAATTATAAAGTAGTAAAGGCTACTAAATGCATTTGTTTCAAAAACTCATCTCTGAAGAGTGCCTTTCTGCATGTGACTTCTCAGAATCCATATTTTTAATTTCTGCATTGCAGTTTGTCTAAAATATTTGCAACCTTTTTTTCGCTCTCTCTTTAAAAGAGTGGGTTGCTATTTAACCAGAATGCATTTTCTCTCATTGCTGTCTGCCTCAGTCAAGCCCGTGTTACGAAGCACTGCTGGCTTAGTACAGTAACTAAAGAAAGGTTTGGTTGCTTTTGTACCACCAGTCATCAACCCACTGTTCAGTCCCACTCAGGCAGTTGTGAGTGAACTAAGGATACAGAAGATTATCTTGCAAGACATTTGGCCAGCATTGCTTTCTTTTGGAAAATTAGTTTTGCTTGTTGGATGTGCCAGTTCCCTACTCTAGGACCCATCTCTACAAGGAAATCTTTTAATTACCTCTTCCCCCCAAATGACAGCTTTCACCACTGGAGTTGAGTTCTTGGACATTAGCAATTGAATAGGAAGCCTTCATACTGTATATCATTTTAATCTTTCATGTTTAAGTAAGCCAGATGGCTTATTATTACAAGCTCTGTTTCAAAAAGGCACAAACTTTCTATCAGAGGATTTGTAAGATGATAGTAAAAAAGGGAGATTTTGCATCACACAAAATAGCCTGAATTTTAATTGCACATCATAGTTTGGCAGCAATTTTCCCGTAATTACCATTCCTGCTAAATGAATAGGTGGATTAAATGGATAACTAAAATGGCATTGAAACTTCCTAGAATGGAGATTTATCCTCTAATGTATGGAATAGCTAAGTAAAGTTGTCAGTTCCTCGGGTGTAATTCACGCAGTTTTAACGTTTCTCCTCAGCAGAGGACCTGCTTTACTAGCAGTAAAACCTTACCCAGTATTGGTTAGGCTTTTTTGCTATTGCTGTTTTATCCCAGCATTTCAGATATGTCAAATATCATTTAGCATCTTACACAGGGCAGCTTTTGATCAATGAAGTTGAAAAATAAAAGCATTTGGGCCTTGGCTGCATTCCTTCCAAACACTTGAGAGTATCATTTCTATTTTTCCTACTGGGGGTATAATCCCATAGTCATTTATCCTTATAACATAGCTTCTGTACCCAGACATGTATGTCATCACAAAAAAAAAAAAAGACAAAAAGGATAGCTCAGATGTGTCGTGCCTCTCCTGAGCATGAGCAATGGCAATCTGGAAATCCTTGTGCTTTAAACACATTCAGAAACACGCTAATGTTGCCACATCAAGTGAGGAACGATGAAATCACTTCTGAAAACACTGGCATGTCAGAACCTATTCTTGCTCAAATGTATAAGGACTTTGTTAAAGCCAAGCGTATTGAAAAGACCAAATATAACTAAAAATGCGGATTTGTGGAAATACGTTATATAAAATAGTCCTAACCAAATATCACACAATGAATAACCAGTTCTGGTATTATTAAGTTGTTTTAACCCCCCTATAGTAATATCTAGAATCCATCCTGCATCCTTTCAATTCAAGAAAAAAAACCAAAACTCTTTATTCTCTCTTATACAACACCAGTCTTATGCTGTTCAGGCAATTGCTCAGGTGCCCTAAGGTCTCTTTTAATATTATTTACATCTTCTGCATGGCTTCTTGCTACTGGGGTACAGGGCATTACATGTCAGAGGGGATCAGGCCATTTGACAGAATGACAGTCATTGACTGTCACTGAACTTGTGATACACGGTGTGCAGAGGCAGGTATGACAGCAGTACTGAGCTGTCGCTCTGAGACGATAAGTTCTTTCACTGAGATGTGACAGTGCTGATACATTTGCACACATGAAGTTCATATCTTAATCATGATGGTGGCATCCAGTGGCATTCATCCCACTTAATTTTACCTGTCTATAGACCAGGCTAAAGCAGCTGTGTGAACATCCTCTAGGGTAAACAGAGGGATCAATACCTCGAGCCTTGATAGTGGACATCATTTTTAGGATATGATGAATCATCCTGGGGTGGACACTGAGTATAGATGCTGTCTAGACGACTGCCTCAGAGCAGTTTCCTATGCCGTAAGTAGCCAAAACAGGCAAGAAAGTCAGATATATCTCATAGTAGTTGTGTTATTTTAGAACTCCAAATGGGTTGGAGTCTTTTTGCTCCTTCTACAATTACTATCAGTTCACAAAGGAATACAGATGAAAGTCAATGATCAGTAAAAAGGGAAGTCATCCCCTATTTTTTGATAACTTTTTAGGCATATTACATGTGCTATCTGAGCATCTGCCATTCAGTAACTCTGTTTCACTTTAGGGAAAGGGGGGAAAAGAGTTAGCAGAAAATGACAGGCACAGTTAAAATGCTTTGCTGAAAGAGAAGAGATTTTAGCAGAGCTTCTGAGGGACTCACTGTGGCTTCTCTTCCACATCCTAAGAATTTTGGAGTGTCTGGATGAACTTAAAGCCCATTTGACAGAGCAGGAGATAGCATCCTCAAAGATATTGTGTTGCTGTCATTGCCACAGAAGTTGGTGGTCAGGAAGGAGACAGAAAATTAAACCACCAGCCCCCCAGAGAGTAAGGCTGAAGGAAGAGTTCACCAGCAGCCCAAGATGTGTGGCAGCTGAACACAGGGACACCACCAGGGCACACAGCACAGAGCAGGGACCTGCCTTACCCACCCGGGATTTATTTGGCTTGCAAAGAGCCGGGGAAACCCCATGCCAGGCTAGGAGTCAGTCTGTGCCTCAGAGCAAACCCTCACTCTCTCCCACCATCAGCTTTTTTCATCGGTACTCCATCAATCACTCTGGATGATCCCAAACTGAACTCCAAAGAAATCAGCCCAGGATGGACATCACTGTAGCCAAAGTATTGCAGGAAAAAAGCAAAATAAACTAGCTGTCGCCTTTATTTTATGTAAAGCAGTCCATAAAGTAACTTTAAAAAATGGACTGACAATAGTTCTTTTTTCCCTAATTATAAAGGTATTAATGTGCCACATCATACACAATGTTAACAAATTGCCTGAGCCAGCAATCTGAGAAGGTTGTGGTTGTAGTCTCACAGTTCAGGTTGTAGTTTTCTAAGGACTCATTCTGCTTGAAAAAAGTAATTGATCACAGAAGGGGCTTAAACAGTCAAAATCTTAATGTTAGCAAGCCATGCAAAAGGGAAAGGAAAACTTTGAAGAAAGTGTTTGAAATTAGGTAGTTAATACTCTCAACTGCCCAAGCCTTATTTTCTTAAGAAGTTTAAGTGATGTTGAAGTCTATTATACATATTAACAAAGAGTTTGTCACTCTCAGAGTAGGTGCTTTCCAAGAGAGATACAGCACTGTAAAGTGAAGCCCATTACTGCACCTCTGGGAACAATGACACTATCACAGATTTCAGCTCCAGCTTTCTGTTCTTTCCAGACAGGAGCTCTGGCTTTAACACAATCATGTAATTGAAGAGGCAGAGCTCTCTGAAGCTAACAAATCTGAGAGCAGACGCTCTCCATTGTTATCCAGTATTGTCATTGCACAGAGTGGTGGCAAAGATTAGCTGCTCTCCACCACAGCTGTGTTTTCCAGGTGTGCCATCCGCTGCCTGTGCAATGGGAATGCTGCCTGCATGTGGAGTCACTGCTCTTGTAAATATGCTGGGGCTACTTTGCCTTGCTTTTAGAAAACATCAATAATAGCGTCTGTTTTTTACTCACTAGATCTGATTTAGTGTATGAGTCTATCTGGGAATTACCCTGCAAACCTCAATGGGGAAAACAAAACTAACAGGAAAACCCCAAACATTACTCCTTTTGGAAACCCTGGACAAAGAGGATGAGATCTTTTGAAAACAGGCTGATCTTCTGGATCCACTGACACACTGAATTGGCTTGCAAGGCTAGGGCTTAAGTCTGTGTACAGATTATGTGCCATTTGGAAACTGATACTGTTTATGAATGCAATTCCTCCACTGTATGTGCAGTTTTGCCAGGAGTAACTCTGTTACGTGGTAATGTTGGTAGAAAGTCCTGTAATAACAAGATGTGAAAATTCAGAACACTCTTCAAAGAAGTAGAAAAATTAGAATTTGAGCTTTTTGGGGGCTAGAAATACATATGGTTTGCAAATCTGAGAGTCCACAATTTCTTGAAAATACCTATTAAAATAGTTTTGTTAAAACCAACTAAATAACCCCCAGTTTTATTTTCTGTCCAAAAATCCATCTGTCCAAGTGTTTTAAACTGCCAGGCATCACAAGGTTTGCTGAGTGCTGTCCACACAAAACCTATAGTAATTGCAACCCTTTCTCAGGGCATGGTAACCAAAGAGTGAAATTAATTCTTGATCAAAAACAAAATGAATTCCATCAATCTGTAATATTTTCATTGTCCAATTAGAACGTAATGAAATTGTAAATGCACCAATAGAAAGAACTAAATCTGATTTTTAAAAAAAAATTCACTTTTGATACTTCATGATATTGACAGTGGTTTAGATGAAAGGACTTGAGGGCTGTTCTTTCTTTCAAGCATATATGCTTTTTTAATAAAAGTATTTATTTTCTATTTTCCCCTTTAATAAAACAAATATCCAAGCCTTTCTACATATATGAAGAGAGTAAAAATTGACATACAAGCCAGGACTCTGTCTTAAGTTATAGTTGAATGCAACTATAAAAGAAGATAATGGGCAAAACAAGTTTTTACAAATTATGTGCCTGTACCTGCATGGTGTATTTGCTTAACCTGTTTCAAAGCTAAATTTATGTGCCAAGTGATCTGCTTTTACATGCATTATTTTCTCAACACCAGACCAAAAAATCTGTGCTCAGAGAGAATTGTGAATTAAAATGCCAAGAAAGGCTCCAGTAGATTTATGTAATTTTGGCAACTTTCTTCCCAGGAACTCAGAAATTAGAAATGAAAGTCCAAGTGTTCGGTGCCTGGTCCTCACATCTCCCTGTCCCTCAACAGAGTTTTTCAGGGATTGCTTCTTTCTATAACTTGTGGACATGGATAGGGAAACGACACACGGCCAGAGCAAAAGGGGAGTGCTCAGGCACTCGCAGTGTGGCATCATCCTCATGGCCATTGTCAGCACAGCACAAAGAGGCAAACAAAACCCTCTCTGTCCTGCTTAAAAAAGGCAGCCCAAGTCACAGACCTCGCCAGCCACCAGCATCGAGATGAGAAGATCAAATGCTTTGGAGTCAGAAGCACTCATTTCATGTTCCAGCAGGCAGGCAGACGTGGCTCCCCAAAAAACAGCCCAGAATTTGACAGAAAACTGAATTTTTTTTCTGTGGAAATCAGTGCAGCCTGGCCTATTAAGGGACAAGTTAAATAAATCTTTTAAGGGCCCACTGTGGAAGTTAGTTCTTCAGCGACCAACCTTTGTGGAAATCCCACACCAAACCCCATCTATCTTGATAATGCAGGATATCTACAGCTGAAAGCAGTTTAAGAACTGCAAAACAACTGGTTGCTGAAGGGGAAAAAAACTGTAATAAAAATAAAGGAGGCTTTAGGGAACAGCAATCATTTTCAAACATTGTAATAGTTAAACCATTTTAACCTTACATCCATTACTTGCAAACAAATGTGACATTATGAATCAATTGCAGTTATGTTGTTAATAGACTTTATTAATACCAAGGAAAAATAATATACAGAGTATCCTCAATGGATGTATAACTACCCTCTCAAATGGAGTTTCCTGATATTTTAAATGAATGGTGGGGTTTATTTTGGCAGCAGCATCACATAACTAATGCTTCATATTACACACAAAAATGATTTTGGTGCCATTCCTTAAATGAAATGTTTCATTTCAATAAAAGCTTGTAATTGTAACACTTAAATGCTATCATTAATAGCAAAAAGAAAGTTCTCCCAGCAACATTAAAGAGTGAACTTCGCCGCTCCTTCCTCTATTACAGCCAATGTCTTTTTATTGTCTGTTTTCATCTCCATTTTACTTTATCTGCCAAACTACTTTGCATTTCAAGACATTTCCACTCACCTTGAGTTCTTGGTTCAAAAAGAAACAATAAAGTTTAATCTTTTCACTTGACAATGATGTATGGGTTGCTGAAAAACACTTTTCAGGTATTATCATTAAAAAGTCTCTCTTTTTTTAGTTTCTCTTCAACTCTTGATACACAGAGAAATACAAGATGTCACACACGCAAGGGCTTTTATCAAAGCTCCTAATAATACACTTAATTAGAAACCAAAACTCACTAATGTTCCTTCTGAGAGCTCCTCAGAATAGTCTTTCTCTGGCTTTAGTCATTTCTCTTCAGTTAAACATTGTCTAATGACTTTATTAGTGATTTCAAAGGCTAGCAAAGGCTACCACTCCACTCTTTTCTTTCCAGATTACATCTTGTTGGTCAGGGAATTTGCTGAGCTCGACCATCACACAACTGGTTTGAATTAGAAATTTTTTTCCCCTCTCTTGCAGTTAGCTACTTATTAGCATTTGTCAAAACAAAGGGAAAACGCAGCCTCTGAATGTTTAATATTGTTCAGCGTTCTCTGAGAAACACTGTCAGACAGTGAAAATACACCAATTGTTCCCTTCTTTGGAACGTACAGTACTGCTGAAACCCCACTGGGGTTACTTAAACTAAATGTTTTAACTTAATCAGACTGATCACATAACTGTGTTAAAGTTATTTAACTTTTTGTATTTTCATAAAAGCTTTGGAAAGAATTTTTAAAATGTATGATTCGTTATGCAGGAGCCATTCATGAGCCCAGCAGCCAATGCAAACATACTGCCTCACCAAATAAATGAAAACTGCCTGACTGATAATAAAAAAGGTTTGGGTGGTATTTTTCTTTTTTCTCTGAGAAAACTGGCACTTAAATATATAATGTTACCAATTCTATTTCCAGATATTTACCAAATCTGGGGGCATCTGTTAACAAGAAGAAAAATGCCATTTTAACTGAAGGCTCTCAAACTTACACCAAAAGTAAAATATTCAAAGGATGAGAGCTTGGTTTCTAAAGTGGACTGATTTCCCTAAGAACATAAAGAGGATTGCACTCATGCTAAAAGTCGCTGCTTTAACCCAAGTAAAAAGGCAAAATCAGATGCTGAAGAAGAAAGAGGGACTGTGGAAGGAGATATGTTAATTATATTAAAAAGAAGGTTTTGCTTTTACAGCCCCTCAGTTGTGAGCTGTGGCTCTATCATTTCAGCTGAATGATACATTCCATTGTGCACAGCGCTGGAGCTGAATTCCCTCTCTCTCACTCATTTACTATTCAGAAACACTTAAGAAATTATTACCACATGTCCAGGAGTCACTCATGATGATGACCACTAATGCTATTCTTCTTGTTACAGTATTAACTCAAAATATACCACTGTTGTCTTTGATTAGCACGAGCAAAGCTAAGAACAAAGACATACCACTGACATAATGACAGTTTTATGGCTCCCGTCTGAAAAAAACTCTGCTCATTAGCATCCAAAATATAAAACACTCTCTTCAATACTTCAGCGTAAAGCGACGTAATCTTCTTTTTGCCAAGAAACCTCAAAACCACTGACAAGTTACTTATTTCCTGCAACACACATCTGGGGTACTTCTAAATATGGAAATTAAAATACCAGGTAATCAGGCCCAAAGAAATATTACTCCTTCAAGCTCAGGACAAACCCTTTCTTCTGGACCAACTGTCTCCCCAAAACAACTCACAGGAAGACATTCAACTTGCCTCACTGCAAAGAATCTACAAGTGTCTGCAGGAACCAGCCCAGGAACTCAAAACCACCAGACCCACCTGGAAACAGATCAGCCTTTTGGCTTCTTAATATGCATTACAAAAGAGGACACATTCAGTTTACTTCTGTAAAGTCTTCCCCTCCTTTCCATCTTCTGGAAGAAGAATCCTTACAGATTTCCCACCAGGTCCCTCTGAAGTCCAGATCAATAACCTCTTTATAAAATGTTTCCTTTAAGCATGACAGAAGCTGTTATTTATTTGCTTTAAAGTGTTTAAGCTAATGAGGTATGAGGACATCTGCAATAACTAAAAATAACACACACCTCATTGATATTAATTAGCTGACTGGATTCCCATCCAGAGATATTTAGCTCCCTTCTTTATTCCTTTGCTCTGTGCAGAGATGGACCAGAAGGGTGGGAAGATCATATTTCAGAGTCGAGGGCCTGTAGCCAAGAATACCCAGTTTCTGGTCCCCAGATGTTGCTATACAGGGAGCCCCATCCCCTCACTGCCACACGCAGACATCTCCCACAGTTGTCCTAGGGACTTATGTGCATGCAGCAGCAAAGCTCAGCAGGGCCTGGAGTCTGCTGGTGAGAACGTCAGCATGAGTGCAACACCATTGTGGTGCCACAGTGGCTCATCACAGAACCTTCACAGGGCTGTGAGGATCAAAACAAACATAGTGGGTTGCATGTAGAAATAAACAGAAAGAGAACTCAGCCCCCAAAAAAGGATTTTATACGTTCCACACAGATAATGCCAACCAGAAGTGAGCCTCATTTTGCACTTGTCTGAGTTTGCAAATTGAAGATGTACCATGTGCAAAACCTCTGCAAGTGAAACGTCCTGATGCTTGAATAAAGTAGTGTTGCACTTGACCTCTCCTGCCAGTCCTAACAGAGAGGCAATCAGTCATTTCTAGATAAAATCACTGCTGTCAGTGAAGAAAGCCAAAATTTCATCAACCACTTGTGTGTTCTGCCTTCAAGTGAAGGAAGTTAGTAGACAGTGTGCTAACTGCTATCCTCAATAAACCATACAAAAACAAAACTCTTTTATGAATGAATTTGTAGGTGTGAGAAACTGGGAGAAGACTGGTGAGCTGGTGTGGCAGTGATGGTGGCAGTAGGGTAAGTGCTTCCTACATGAGTACTGCACCTTGGGAGTCCTGCTCTCTGAGCTTTTGGGGAAAAAAATGGGATTATAGAGCTCTTGATTCTTTTGGGGCAGGAGGGGCTGTTTCTGCAAAGAGCTGTTGGGAATGCCATGTAAATGCAGGCTCCAGAGCGAAGATTTTAACAACCCCTTTTGACTCATCAGGTAGGAAGTGAGCAGGACACCTACCGGAGAGAGATGGGAGAATGGGAGGGGAAACTCTTCTGAGGGTACAAGGATCCAAAATGGCTTTTCTTACCAGTAAGATGACAGAAAGAAAACCAAACTGTGGGAAGCAAAGCAGAGTACATCAACTTGCTCCTGCAGATCTGCTTTAGGTCCTGTCATGAGACCAAAAAGAGCATGACTACCCCAAAACACCTTCAGAAGAGCATCAGCCACCCTTTGGTGCTGGGCACAGCCCATGGCACAAGCCATGGTGCAAACAGTAGGCATCCATCAGGCAAGAAAGCAGAGAAGTGCTGGGGTTCTCCAGTGCATCTGGGCAAGTGCTCTGACAGCTCAATTAGCAAAAAAAAAAAACAAACAAAAAATCCAACTCTCTGCTCCTCAGCAGACCCAATCAGTCAGGTGTTGTTCTGACAAGCAGGCTGCCCAGAGCCTGCTGCTCTGCTTCTTTCTATGGAAGGAGGGAGCTCGTTTGAGGATATATCTACAAGAATTTTTAAAATAACATTCTGCTTATGAATAAAACCAGTGAGGAGTCCACAGTCAGAAGAATCAATAACCTAATTAGTAATTAGTGCTAATTAGAGATTTATTAGTTCAAACTATTCACAAATGTTCAAGTGATGCAAAGCCACTCATGAGAATACCAATACAGCATTTAGTTAAAACAAAATACCATGTGTACTGCTCCCCAGGATTTGAGCTTTCATTACCACAGGCTCCAATCTTTCTTCCAAACAGAAAAGACACTAATGAATAGCATACAGATTGTGTGTGAGAAGAACATCAGTTTTTATTCAGCAAGATGAGAGAGACTTAAACCAGAATTAAAGATAAATTACATGCGAGGGATCAAGTTTTGCTCTCATTTACACTGATGTAAATCTGGAGTTGCTCTGTTAACTTCAGTTGTGTTGATTTTGATGATTGCATATTTATATTAATGATACTGAGCAAATACTAAAAGCAGTGGGGGAAAAAAAAGACAAGCATTTTTTTCTTTAGCAGACTCTAAGTGTCATCTGCTGCCTGGAATTTAACAGAGATCAGTAACTGAATTTTTGTAGTTGAAATGTTTGCATATGTCAGTTGTAATGAGTCCAACAACTTGGGTTTGAATGTAGAGAGCCATTTACAAAGTTTCAATTCAGTGTACAGGCACATTATCTTATATATCCAATTTTGCTAGAAAATGGTTACACTTTTGGACACCCTTATTCTTCTGCACCTGGTATTATTGGAGCATCTGCAGAGGCAGCAATGACAGTTCTTTGAAAGCTAGCTCCTGAAAAAACACCACCATTAGAAAAACAAACAAACAAAAACCCAGGAAAGACAAATAAAGGAAATATGGTTAGAAATGAGACATCTCAGAAGAAATCAGCTGATTAAAATAAATTCCAACAGAAACAAAAGTAAACCCAGGAAGATCAAAACAGAGAAGTCAATATACTGAAGGCTTCAATCAAATCAAGGCACTGACACTGGCACACAGAGGGATGCTCTTGACACTGAATGAGATCCTGGACTTGCAGACATGGTAGGACGGATGCCACACCCTTCATTGCAGCTTCCCAATTCCAGCAGTGATGGAGCTGCAGGATGAGATGGAGCTTCTGGCAGGGAAGGTCTCTGCCCTACGCATGCTGTGCTGCACTGGTCTGCCCATGCAGATGTCTCAGATGCTCTCATGCAGACCAGATGTCCCCAGGTGCTATATTAATCCTAGGGGATTGATTCCCTCAGGAAGATCACCTGGCACTTCTGTGGGCAGAGCTCTTCTGGAAAATCGATGTGGGAGTATGCTTGAGAAGCTGAGATGTGGCTGGTTCCATGGTCACATGAGATCGGGCCTGCTTAAATAAGATCCCACATGGACCCAGGTCTGTTCCTGTCCCTAGCACATGATTTCACTGGCTGCAGTTGTTTGCACACATGCTTTCCACATGGTTCATGCTCTCTCAGGGAGATATTATCTTGAGGATACACCATGGGGGTTGTTGAATCAGCATCTGGGCTACCTGCTATGTTCTTAGCCATCCAGAAAAATTCTGTATGCAAACAGTAGGAAACAACATCTCTCATATCTTGTGAACCCACTTTTTTCTTCTATTTTTTTGGCGATCACCTCCAATTGGTGTTCCTCCACCTAACCAGCAGCTGCTTACCAGCAGTGTTAGGATAGTACTCTGGGAAGACACTAACAATCCTCAGTGCCGTGATGCACCTGAAATATGGAGGAAAAGCAGACCCACAGTCATCCAGTTGGTTTAACTATAGGTTTAGGGACCTCAACATTTCCCCAGGCACTGTGCCAGCAACAAGAAACATCATCCCTCAATCCGCTCAGCCCAGCAAGGAGGCCCAAGCTGCTTTCCCCCTTTGCCCCAGTAATGGCAGAAACAATTGCCACCCAGGGACATGCCTTTCCCAGCATCTCACAGGCAGCAGACAACATGCACCTACAACTCCAGCCTAGGCTGACAGCAGATACTGTAGAGCATCTCCCCATGTGCCCTCTCCCTCCTCTGTAGAGAAATCCCCCCCAAGCTAAGTTCCACCCACAGGCCACCACGAGAGCCCAGATTTTTTGCAGAGCATCTAGACACCTAATCACAGACAGCTTGTGGGATTTAGGGTATGAGATTTTCCAGTGAGTTTAGTGGCTAGGTATTTTTGAAACCCTCACTAGATCAGCCTCCTTAGGCTAGAAGATACCTTTAAAACTCTATTGCATATGACTAGCAATTGTGCAGGAAACATCAGCAAATATTGTGAAGCCCATCCATGATAGGTAGAGCTCACTTTGGAAATCATTGAAGCTGGTGTCCTTGTAAATACTTGGAGGGAGTAAATCTGTTGTCACTAATATTCCAGCTTGCCAGTCTTCTTGTTCAACTAATCTCTATACAGAGTTATGCCTAAGATTTGGGATGTATAGCTTTTAACAATCTGCTTTTTTTACACTCTGATCTACTCTTGTGCTTAGATACCACAGCAATACGCTACTTAAATAGAATAGCTTCAATTCTTTGTTCTTTTGAATCCCTTCTCCATATATAATGCAATTGACTGTGTTGTTAAGGCAGTCCAGATGGGCACTGCGCTATCCTCTGATATATCCAGATATCAACATGTTAATGATAGTATAACGTTTCATTTGGGTTTTTTTTCCCCCAATTTCCTACTAACAGCAGCTTTTGAAATTAAAAAGACTTAAAGAGAAAAAGAGAAAGAAATCCTACTTCCAGAAACAACAGCTATATGAAGGATTTAATCAAAATGCAGACACGTAAATAGAAGTTCAGCTTATATCTGCCACCCTTTCTGGTCAGTCCACAGGAAACGTGAGCTTTACTGTTCTCAGATCCATGGGCAAGAATATTGTCTGAAGTTGTGAAGGCTTTTGACTTCCAGCAGAGGAGAATGCTAACTCATTAGACAAATGTTAGCTGGATTCATTGCCTTCTTTGTATGACAAAGGACTTTGGCATCTTATATCTGATGGGATGAAAATTGTTCTCTTCCTAAAAGCTTTCTTTTATTCCCATGTGAACTGTTGGCTATGTCATATTCTTAAAGAATTTTAATTCTTTTTTGATTTTGGAAATGCAGTGTCCTTTTCAGTAGGAGACAGCTCCTACCTAAAAACCCATGTAATCTAAATATGTGAGACAACAGAAGTCACTGTATGTGGCTGAACTACAATCAAGGCTTGACCCAGTGCTGAAGTTCCATTTCCTGCTTCTCCCCTTGTTTGAACAAGGGGAACATCACTTTGGGTGTGATTCAGCTCAAATACCTAAATTTAGCGATTCAGCTCACAGTAAAATAGACACCCTTCTTAGAGCAGCTGAACACTAAGGGCTCCACTGACGACACTGACAGGAGCTCCCTTAGATAGTTTCCCAGACAAGGAAACACACACCACAGCTAAATAAAGCACACCACAGCATCATGCCTCTGCAGAAGGCACTGAGGGAACCCAGACTGCCCTGGGTATGAGAACCACAGTCTTTCTCAGTGCATCTACCATAGGTCATGGACATACACAAGAGGGAGATAATTTAGAGCAGGAATGTGATTTAAGCAGACTGAATCCTGCTGGAAGACCCTAGCTCTCTTTCCTGCATTGTAGAGAAAGAGATGGTGTCAATACATCTTGATGGACAGTTTTTCTTTTTGTTTTTTTTCTTGTGAGTGTTGCCAGTTCCTATAGAACTGCAGGAAAATTCCTATTTTCCCTGTCTTTGCCCATGTTGCACTGAAAATGGGAACAATCCAGCAGTGTCCTAGCTCCCTCTGAAAAACAGAGTAGTCACAAATTTTAATCCTCTGTATTATTACTCACTGATATTTTTACCATCTGGCTGCTCTTGGTGCCTGGTGGCTGTGCCCACTTGCCTTCTCCCACCTTTCCTCCTGAAGAAATCCAGAAGATAAGGGGCTAATGTGTATTTCCCAAAAACCAACAGAGCCAACCAAAGACTGCTGGTGAGAACATGCTGTGCATCAGGCAAGAATGATCAGGTTTTGGCTGGAGAAGGGCAGCATTTTTATTGGACAAATACCCTTGTTCTGGCTTCTGGAGATAAGAATAATTCAACAGAGCACAAGTGCAGGAATGAGATTAAGGGGCAGACATGGACTGTAGGAGGGAGAGAGACAACCAAAGCCTTCCAAAAGCATTTCCAGAAAGGTCTAGAAGAAAAAATTGCACGTGATATCTAATTTGCTTCAGAAGCAAGAAACCTAGCCCCAGGATGGGTAAACTTATCTATAAAAGGTACCCCCCACAAAGCCCAGCACTGCCAGGGCCCTTGCACCCCATCAGCTGGATTGATGCTGGAACCAGGACTGGTGATCTTCCTTCCTTCCTTCCTTCCTTCCTTCCTTCCTTCCTTCCTTCCTCACTCCCTCTCTTTAATCTCTCTTTCACTACCTATTCTTTGCCTATCTCTCTCTCTTTCTTTTGCTCTTTCTATTCAAAATCAACTGCCATATGTTTATATTAGATGGCAAGGGACTAGCATATACCAATTTCCATGCCAAGTGTGTAATTCACTAAGAAAACTTAGCAAGTCTTTGCAGGCCTGCTGATTTTTGTTGTTTCTTTTCGCCTGAAGGCATCTGTGAACCTTGGGTGTTCCCTTCCCTTCAGGATGGGACACCACAATCTTTGTCCTTTCTTTCAGAGATGGCAAGGGCTATGATGTAAATTTTGTTGTTGGCAGTGCCAGTGACATTTTGAAATGTTTAGCTAGCAAACAGGTTTGCTCAGCCCCTTTCCTTCCTTCCAAGCATCATTTTTAATTGTAAGCATAGACATCCACCACAGATAGATTATCAGAAAGCCTTACAAGCAGGAGGCTGGTGTGAATATTTCCAGTTGGAAAGAGCCTAATGTGCAAGTTCACTTGTCACTTTTCCTGTTAAATTACTGAGTTGTTTGACCCCTTTCTTCTTTCTCCCACCCAACCCCCACTTTCAAAATACCAAAAGCAATTAGAGCACATTACAGGCTAAATCACTTGTTAAATTTCAGTTTTTAAGTCAGAGCCAATTCTGAATTATTGCAAGCAAAAAAGTACCTTAATTACAATAAAGCTTAGGGCACTTAACTGGTCCTAGTTGCCAGATTTCAGGAGGATTATTGCTATTATAAAATAGAGCAGCAATACAGCAAGGCAAGACACTGATAACTTCCCAAGTGGGATGTGAAAAGAAATGTATTTTTCCAATAGTTGAAATAGAGAATATGATGCTATACTACATTTATAATGATTGGTAAATCAAACTCTGCATTTAACTCTCTGAGTAGATTTCAGGTGGGCACAGAAATTCACTTCAGGTTATTCTCCTCTTCCCTCCAAATGAATTGACAGCCTGAGGGGAAATCCTCTACCTGTCTGACACTAATGCAGACTTTCCTAACTAATACTTTTCACCTATGACAGTCACAGGTCAATCCCAGCGCTTGGCACCTGGGATAGAGATGGGAGTAAACCAACATTTTCACAGCAGGAGAATAAATAAGTCTGTTGCTGTGATCACCCCTCATGTTTTGCATGGCAGAAGGGCTTCTCACTCTTAGATATTAGCTAAGGGGCCATTAAGTAAACAATAAAAAAAAGTGTTGTCTTCTTCCTGCCCCCCTAAGCGAGGGTGGCGACTCCAGCATTGTAGCTGGAGCCAAGTCTCAGGTGAATTTTAATCCTTCATTATTCAGTACATACTGTTTTTTCCCTTTCCCTCTAAAATGACAGTCATGCTGTTAAGCATAATAATTGTTCATGAGTGAGCACTGCTTTTTGTCCCTCTTGATTTTGCCTCTAAGGCAGGCTTCTTACTCCACCGAGGTCAAGGGTCACCTGCTAAATCATGCATACCCACAATCCCTGGTGAATTATGCAGTTGACAAACTGCCGCTAATGATTAGTACAACCTGCATTAAAACCCTGGCACTAAATTGATATTACTTGAGTGATGGATTACACCTCTAATGAGCGGATTATTGCCACAAGTGACCTTGTCGGCTGAAAGAGTGTTTCAATATAACTAACATCTCTCACATTCTCGTGTCACAGCAGTTCTAAAAAAATATTCTCTCTCCTTTTTGATTTTTTTTTTTATTCCTACTTTGCTTTCTAGTCCCTCAAACAAGCAGGTAATCTGTAAACAGCACCTCTAATGGGATTAGTCATTACACTGTACCCCAATTAGTACAGCTCTATGCCTCTGAAATACCCAGTGTGCAGAAAGATCATTTTTTTAGTCAAAACCTGCTGTTCTTATTTTCCTCCCTGTTCTTCAGAACATTGAAGTCCACTTGCAAGCACATTGCCTCACTGCTGAGGGGATCACTTGGCCCTAAGATATCAGTAAATTTGTTGCCCTTTTATGAAGAAAAAGATGAAATTATGGCTGTGTACTTTGGCACTCTTTCAGAGAAAGTCATCACTGCCTAATCGTATTGATGGGACAGAACACGGTCAGAGCATCTTCTTCACCAAAACACTCTACCAGAGTCGATCACCTGCTCCACTTGATCACCCAGGGTGGACTCCTGAGCTCTCTCAAGTTGGGAGTTTGTGTTCTGTATGTGTTTGTGAGCACTGGAGAAGCATGTCCAGCTACCCTGGTGTTTTATCGGGCGCGGTTCAGACAGCAGTGCTGCTGCTCATCAGCGTCCAAGTGGTGGCTAATTCACCAGGAGGGAGGAAACATGTTTTACTAAATGTTTCACCAAAAAAGAAACCCCTCCTGCAAAGGGACTGTGCTGAAGATGAAGCTGCAGTCTGCCTGTGGAGTTAATAGACCCCTCGTGGAGCCTCCTCACGCCTTTGTCTGGACACAGTTAGTGGTATATTCACAACTGCCTGTCACACTACACAAGTGCAGATGAGGCTGGAGGGGACCGTATATTGATGGAATTAATTGAGCATAAGCCATGCTGACTGGCGGGGAAAATCACATGAAAGAAACAAAACACACGTGCCTGGCCATTTCTGTGTTCTAACAAAGAATGAGCAGCTACAAACAAATAAAAATCATGGTGGAGAATATCAGTACGAGCTCTTTATTATCAGTGGCATTTCATTCCCTGAGGGATCTGCACACCCCTCAAAAGCAAGACTCATTCCCCCAAAGTCAGACGCGTTATATCAGAGAAAATCCAGTTTAAATAAATGCACTATTAAGTCCTGTGACAGCCTCTGACAGGGTCAGATTCAATCTCCCAGTCCATATTGCTTCCCTCTGACCGCAGCCTCTGCCTTCCCCACTCCTCCCTGCCTCCAGCCCGCACGCTATCTAATACATTTGATGTTCTGCAAAATGAGGAAAAACCCTAGTGCTATAGCTATAATGAGAATGTGTTCTCGGGATGCCCATTAATTAATCCTGGGAGACCTCTGCTCCCCTGTGCCATACCGTTAAAGCTGCAGGCAGCTCAGATGCTCTTCCTGGCAGTTCCCAGGGACGCAGCAGAAGTGAAGAGGAGGGTTTGCAGGGCACTCTGAGGCAATGGCTCTGCACACCCTCCTCCCCTCTGCCCACCCAAGCCCTTGCCTGGGCACATCCAGCCCATGTTTGCTTAATTGGCCATCTGGCCCGGCAGCGTAACAACAGTGTTGGCTGCTTCTCTTCCTGTTGCAAGGCGTGAGAGGGAAAATGTACAATGGGTTGGTCTTGAGATGTTATACCAAACGTCAAGGCCAGGCAGATCACCCTGTGCACATGACAGCTGGCCCAAAAATAGCAAAGGCAGCAGGAGTCAGAGTCACCTAATGAGCTTCCTCTTACTTCAGCAGGTGTTCATGTTACAGGCAAGGCCAGCTATCTTACACTACAGAGGCCTCTGCTTCCTTTTTTTTAGCATTCCCAGCTCCCAGGTATGCTTTGGGACAGCTCTACAAAAACAGAAAAAAAAGTCACAGTTTGAAACTGACAGACACATTCATCCTAATATTGCCATGGAAAATCTAGCAGGTGAAGGAAATAGAAAGGGGAAATGAGAAAATTTAAAAAAAAATGATAAACCCCCAGAAAAGATATTGCCAAGTACCACACAACACCCAGCTTAATTTCCTGCTGTTCATAGAAGTTAACAAAAAAACACGGAAATATCCTGTCATCCCCTCTGCAGTGATTACAGCATTTACAGCAGCTATGAGAAGTATCCACAGGCAGCAACAGGATTAGCAAGGATGCCAAGAATAAGACAACTCTGTCACCTTAGGCTGACATCAGTGACATCAAATGTAAAGTGGCTGTCACGTGCATTAACAGACTCACGCATGATCAGTCTTCTGGTAGACTAAGGGAGAATGGTGCTGCAGGCTCCACAAATTGTGGAAATGCAGACGCAGGTGAAGAGGTTGGAGGCAAGGCCACCTTCCTGCTGGCTAAGACCTCCAGTGCCAACTTCGCAATCTATAGTGAGTCAAATTGCCTCTTGCCCTATTAAACTACCTTTCATCTGCCCACTTGCAATTTAATTCTTCACTGTTCATCAATGTAGATCAAGAAATATTCTGTTCTCAGAGTCAAGACACCATTGGGGATAATGCTGATGACAAAATTTCCACTCTTTCCAAGAATGAGTTGAGTATGAGAACGGCGTCTGCTACTTCTCCCTCTCTGCTGCTGCCTGGTGTGAAGCCTGAATGCATTCCAAAATTATAAAGAAAACATATACAGTCTTTTTCTTCCTTCTTCTCTCCAGCTCTTTTCCATTCAGAATCAGCAGGGAATGGACTTTGTTTGTACTTATTTATAATTGTGGTATATTGAGGAATGTCTAGAGAGATGCGTTTCACATCTCCAAGCACAGTATCAGATATGGCTCTGTTTCCTTAGAAAGATTTGTATCCCACACATATGAGCTCTGCACTGGAAGACAGCAGATTTTTTTTCCTGTGGGTCAGAAGAAGAAAATTTTGGCTATACTGCATCTTCCAGTGGATTAGTCATTTCCTGGTTTTTGTTTATTTGAAGATGTGGCCCAACACCTGCTATGTCCTATTATGTTAAATGACTTGATAGAGTAATTTGCTTTTGGCAGCAAATTGCAGACATGGGTGCTCTGTGCTGAAACAATTGTACTGCCCACTTAGCACATATTGCCCTAATATTTTTATAGCTATGTATACAGAGGAGGGCTACTCAAATATTTTCCATAGAAAAACAGTTTACTGAAGGTTTCCATAAAATGCTGCTTCTATCCAAGGAAAATTTTACTACTGGCTGAGAAACTAAACAACTGAAAACTGGTGGGCTTTTAGTCTTGAGGCAATAACCAAAAATATGTTAATTAAAAAAATGTAGAAATGGTGATTCAGAAAGCAGAACAGCTTTTCCTGCAGGAAAGCTTTATAAAACAATCAGTGCTTTACAAGATCCTCCTCTTTTATGTACAGGGCTTTTCTGCCCCATTTCATACATAATATGTAGCGAGCAAAAACCTACCATGATGCAATCAAGAGAAGATGCAGTGGCACAACAAATACACAAATACTTGAAAGATCAGTCACCAGTGAGAGAGAGAAATTACAATGCCACCTTCACTAACTCTTCCAAAATCAGTCTAAGATACAGGGAGTCTTTCTGGAGGTGTCTGTCCTGGAGATCTTTCAACAAAAGACAGTCTCTGCTTCAACTTCAAAAAATAATAAACAGTTACAAGCTCTCTTAGATGTGGAGGAAAGATGACTAATGCGCATTAAAGGTTTTAGAAACATCAGGTAAATAAAGGAAACTCAGAACACACTCATCCTGTATTGCCTCATTTTGAAGTCCATTTCTAATAAGAGATTAGGGGAACCTGAATATACCTGCACTGGCAATCCTGGAACTATATAGTGTGATAAAAAGCAATGGAAGAAGACATTGTTTGCTAAGAAACATCTTAGTTTTTCCTACAATCTAATTCACTTCCTTTATTTCCTATGGCTGTAGAAGCACTAGTGTGTAAGGCGCTCTGAATTAAGTACAGAGATTTAAGAAAAGAAATCTTAGAAACCATGAATCACTGTGGTTATATTCAAATCCAATAGGTTTGGGCATCATTTTCTAAGTAACTCTCTCACACTAATATACTAAAATTGCACAGCGAAATCCTATACTGGCAGAGAAATTAGATGACTAGGTCTTTTTCATCTACACTTTCTCCAGCTCCAGATTTCTGTGGTTTTATTATTACAAATTATTTTAGGAATCCTTTTTCCTGTAACAATGAACACACTTTTTCTCCGTTTTAATCATTGAGAGACACAAGAAGACTAATATTGTCATATATATTAAGTAATTGAAACACTTGGCCTTCAACTGTGGTGATATCCCAGGAGATTACTCTTCCTGCTGGGTGGTATCACTTAAACTACATAGCTCCTATAACCTTTTTCTCTTCTGTTGGAACAAAATAAAATATTGACTAAATTAAAAAAAAAAAAAAAAGGGAGAGGAGACAAACTGTAGGGCTTTTTTTTCCTGAGCTTTTAAATTTTCCAATTGTCTTTCTTCTTAGGACTGTCAACCATGCCAGCTATTCAGAGACCCCACCAGTATGAGCTCCATGATTATATGCCTTGAAAGCTAGCTGGGACTAGTGGGGTCCTCACATCTTGGACAAAACTGTGGTACTCTTAATCTCAATGAATAGTCTGGTTTTGGTCTATATCCACCAATTAAGTTGTCTAATGTCAGGAGCAACAGGGAAGTGGAAGGAGCAAAGCTTTCGAGGACTTCATCAAAGCCAAAAGGTGACATGAGGAGTAAAGCACTGTCAAATGTTAGGAAAAGCATCACTGCGTGACTTTTCGTGAACAAAGGAGACTGGAAAATCTGTGTATGCTACAGTTCGGAGTGGAAGTCAGGCAGAGGTTGAAGGAAATGGCTTTGCTTTGCTGCTCAGGATTATAAAGCCCAGTGCTTTAGATTTCTCCACCCCAGGCATCTTTGTCTTACATGAGCAATTCTACTTTGGTCATAGGGAACATTTCTATCGGTATGAGTTTGTGGAGTTGAACCTTAATATAATTCCCACTTTAATATGAGTTGTCACAGGAAAAAGGAAAGAAAGAATAAAACAAATATACATTAAACCTGCCATTGTATTTGGCCGAGGTAAAGAGCAACAGGGTATTGAAATGGTACCAATATGGTCTGCAGAAACAAGCACCTATGAACTAAGAAATACACTGCAAGTGAAATGTGCATTATATGCTGAGTATTAAAATATAGTGCTCTGCTTTAATGATTTCCACAGAAACAAAACCCACTTTTTCAATGTTTGTGGTAATCCACTAAAAGCAAAATGTGGAAAGACCTTAACAATGTTCTTTCCTTCCAGTAAAAACAGATATAGTCAGTGTATAAAAAAAAGAACACTTTCCATTTTTTTGTTCAGTTTCTTTATGCTGTGCAGCACAGAACATAATTACTTTACACTGTAGGCTCAAAAAGTCACTAAGCAGCTGATAAAAGGCAAAGAAATCAGTACGATTTTCTAGCTGAAAAAAGGGCTTTTCTTATTGGAGCTGATAACTCTCACCGAGGGCTCCAGGCTTTTGTTACATCAATTTGAGGAACTCATAATCTCTGCATTATGAATGTTCAACCAGGATATTTTCTGCTGTAGTGTATCAAGCACCTTCAATATCACAGCTCCTGTTGTCATTGTTGGGTAAACAGCTTTTGACACGTTTTCAATATGATTACATTATAACAAGTGGGTCATGATTGATAACCTAATATTCAGGCCATGCAAATCATCAATCACAGGAAGTATATTAATTATTCAATGAAACCATCTAATGCAAGAATCAATGTTGGAAATGAAGAAAAGAAACTCACAGCTCCCAGCAGAGGCTACACCAGATAATAAAAAAGGAATACTAAATAATCTCAGCCCATAATCCTGTTTAATAAAATCCATTTATTTAGCTGTCAAAAACATGATACAATTATTTAAAAAAGAAAAAAACAACAACATCAAAAAAAACCAAGATAATGAAAAACTTTTTTTCTTGTGGAAAACAGACTTTTGCACTTTTACGCTGTGATTAAATGTGAAGTCTAAAAATACAGTGTAAATAATGAGAATAGCTGTGACATATGTGAAGAAAAAGAATTACTTAGAAAAACAGGTGTTCTCAGGTATTCTTAGTGACATTAAATCAATTATAACAGTATGACACATGGTCTGCAACAGCCCAAGAACCTCACAGATCCCCTACACATCACACACACATATGGAGTAACTAACGATTCTGCATAGGAGTGGACACTGTCCCTCCTTAAACAATCCAAAATAACTCAAATGCCAAAGCAGCCCTAGAAAGAAGGATCCTCGAAATGTCTGCCATCCTTCTAAAGCGACATAAACTGCGGGCAAAAAGGTTTGTAATACAGAAACAGAGGGGCATAGCAGGCAACACTGGAAGTTGCAAACTTCATGCATGACCCACCTGGCTGAGGTGTTGCTGGGATGGTGGAGAAGGAATTTGATGGCACTCACCTGACCAAGTAGCTCTCCACAGGCACTTGTTGACCAATATTCTCCGCTGGTTTTGACTTCAGCAATTCCTGAATAACTCATCCTGTTTCATTTGAAGAAGACTCCAGGGTACCTTAAACATAAAATCCCTGGCAATTAATGTTGGCATTATCAGCACCCATTTAGGAAGGAAACTATTCACAGACTCCTACATTCTCCTTGTAATACAGTCCTACATGACTTCCAGCCCATCCACTCTCTTGCTGGTTATTTTCTCCTCTAGTACAATGTCTCATCCCTAGTTCACAAGGCCCTTTGCAATTTTTGGCATAACGCTGCTTGGGCTGACACTGAAATTACCATCTCATAGTCACCTCTCTTCATTTTAGCATGAAGTCCCTTCCTCTGTCTGCCTTCCTGCTGCATTTTAGCATCAGGTTTTCAAAGCACACTATTTATTCCTAGGATCTGCTTTTCTTTCAAAGGAAACATCAAAATGTCTTGATGCTCTCTCTGCACATAAACAGATGAGAGATAAGTGTGAGATTTTTCACAAAAGTTCCATTCACCAGAGTGAGAAAGAAAAGTAAAGACAGAAGCATATGACCTTGACTGTAAATACAGAGGAACCCTCTTGGAGCTTGTTCTGTTTCACTGTGTCTTATATTTACAAAGGTCTCCATGTACTCCCTGAGTGGCAGATTGTGAAAACATGCAATAACAAGTCCACCAGAATGAACTGGTGACTAACCCCAGTAACCTTATCTGCACCGTGCCAGTCCACCTGCAGAAAGTCGGTAATTATCTTAATTGTGTGTCTAATACTGCTTTATCATTGCCAAGAAGTAGATATACTCTATCATGGAACATGGCTTTCAAGGTTGGATGCAAGAAGGACAGTGACAGCCACAGCAGGCTCTTGCAAACAGCTCCAGGAAGCTTTGACTGATGAGGCAACAGCTCCATCCACAGTATCTGCCCAGTGAGGTACACCCAAACATTTCACTGAGTCAAACTTACAGGTCTCATAGTTTATCTTTCTTCTAAGAAACAGTATAATTGTTTCAGCACATGCCTGCTTAAATAGTGCAGTATTTGGCAATGAGAAGTTTAGGCTTCTGGAGAAATGCTACGGCACAGCTTGTGATCTTCCTCAGTCTACACGTGGAAAGGGGCATGGTGGTATCATGGGGCAGTGAGTCCCCACAGAACCATTCATCTCTTTTACCTGAGCTGATTCATTAATAAAGTCTTGATTTGAAAACAGGATATTCTAAACAAGCTGAAGAAGAGAAAGTTTCTCTCATTTCATAAACTATGTTTTAAATGTTGTCAAGCCAGCTGGACTTTATGTTTAGGTAGACAGCCAGCTGGTGTTTAAGCCCTCAGTACTGGGTTTTGTGTACTTATAAGTTCCCAGGGGTCTATATGACCCCCATGTTTGTTCCTACCTCAACATCTTCCAAGTACTTTTCTTGAGCATTGGTTTCTACCAGTAACCCCTCTACTAACACCCATCATAAGATGCTCAAGGTCTAAACCAATGCCAGTCCCAGAGGCATTCCCTATCCAGAGACAAATGTTAACTGAACCCATCAAAAACAAAGCTGTTGTAGGGTTCCAAAGGCAATCAGGTTTTAGGAATGTAAGACTTGTAATTCTAGGTTGAGAGTGCAGTTCCTTGCTCTTACAAGGACTAATCATACAAACCCTTTCATTAAACTCCTTCAGAAGCTTATCAGGTTCTAACTTTATATATATATATATATACATATAAACATACATATGTGTATGTATATTAGATTTTGGGCTCACTGTTATGGCGAGATTGTTCCATAGCCTCACTGTTGTAAGAGCTAGAAACTCTATAGAAACTCTGTTCTAATTTTCAGGCACAAAGCATTCATGACCAGTTTTTGCTCATTTCTTTTGGTCTTAACATTGTTCTGTAGCTCTTCTCTCTCCTCAGAAGCAAAAAATTTCAGAAAATGCAGACAAGGCCTGTATTCAAAATGGAGCACATAGTCCCTCCATTCAGCCTGTAACAGGGAAAAAATACAGATATACATGCAAAGAAAATATGTTTTAAAAAAAATTTTCCTATCAAGAATATCATGTAGTTATTTTTGGAGAATATGGAGGGAAAAAAGCAGAAAGAAGATCACTTCATCTATCTGGAGAGATTTCAAAAAACTTTTTCCAGAACTAATGTAAGTAAATACAAATCATAAACAGATGAAACCCTGGGGTCAAGCAGCAGTATGACTGAGCTTTGCCATTGCTTGTCCTATCACTACAGCATAGCTTTTCACAGCCCACTGCCCTATTGCTCTGTGACTTCAAATTCTTGGGTGAGAGCATTGGGGTTCATCAGAGAAGAGTGACAGAAGCTGCAAGCAGCTTTCCACTATAACACAGCAAAGCACTTAAAGACTGTTAACACAAATGTGCTGATCACTTATTCAAGCACTTACGGTTTTCTTATAAAAGAATTGCAATGATGGCACTGAGCAAAGAATGTTCAACCACAGCTAGAGCATTTTGATCACTACAGAAGGTAGTGTCATGCAGGCCTTTCTGATTCATGCCAACTCTTGTTAGTACACTCAGGCTTCTCCTTAAAAATATTTTTTAGTATATCTTTTATGTTTAGTTCTAAAATGCATTGTATTTACCCAAGAGATCAGACCAAGTTTCTGTTTCCAAAACTATTAGGCAGATTTTTTTTTTAATTCCACAAGAGACTAAAACTTATCTTTTTGGTCTACCAGGCAATTATACATCTAGGCATTCAAAAGGAAAAAACATTTTTCTTCCATACCCCAATGGACAGTTGATTAAACACACATTCTTTTAGCTGCGGATTAGCTTTTCAGTTTTTAAATCAGAATATGTATATTGTTAGCTACCTGGCCTCTTGCATGAAGAAGTGGAGAAAAAAGTGCAAGTCACACGAAAGATGAGAGAAGCCACACCAACAGAAAACTAATCAAAGCACATGGAGTCAGAAAGTCCATCACAGAATACACTTAAGACAAGCAGAATTTGTGAGAATAAGTAAGATACCAAAGCCACATTTGGAAATTTTGGTCCCTTCATGGATTTGACTCTCATTTTTCAGCACCTTCATTTCCCTGCTGCAAAAGATGAACAGGAGCACTCTTTTCACAGAAACATTAAAAAAACCCGCATGCAATAAAATCTGTGAGGGGATGAGCCCCACAGGAAAAGTGCAAGCCTTTGAAAGAGAAATTACAATTCATAGGTGGATTTTGCAAAGTAGGTCTTCAGCCAATGGCAAACTTCCAGGAAAAAAACGTGTTCACTCTGGAGCAGTAAGGCCTTGTACTTAGCCCAGGGCTGTGCTGGTTGGACACAAGTTAGTCTGTGATACCTGAACATCACTGTCTCATTTATAATACCTTCTGTGTTGTTGATTGCTGTTATCACACCATGGTGTACAGCACTCAATATGTTGAACAAAACACATGCAGAACATGCTAGTCCCTCACTCCACCCTGTTCCTCATTTGAGCTGTCAGTGTAGCAGAGGAAGAAACTCTGCTCTTCTCCCATATGAGCCTTTCTCTGCTTCCTCCATCACAGAAATTGTCCAGAGTCCCAGAGAAATGTTCACAGGCATTTGTTGTATGCAAATAGATGCCAAATAAATCATTGTATATTGCAGCACAACCCCTGAGGGGGTTTGTACCTATGGAACTTGCTACTGTCACTCCACTTCCCCATATACCTTAATCATGTTATTCATTCAGCATGAGACTTTAATCCCTCACTGCTGAGGATCTGATTCTCTGAGAGACAGCAAAAGAGAGACCAGGAAATCCAGAGGAAAAAACTTAAGGTAGGAGTCAAATATCATTATTTCTCAGTGCTGGATTTAGACTGGATTATAAGAACATCTTCCTAAAATACTTCAGGAGAAATTTCTTGCATGAGAACACATTGATTGTGCATGTGTGCATGTACGTATGCACACATCTGTAAATACAGGGCCTAAACAGGAGCTTTTAGGCAGAGAATTTGCAACCTTTTAATGCTTCTAAAAAATACTTCCCTTCTCTCTCCTTCTGTGGGCTAACTCTATGGACTACAAAGTAAATTTACAAGAATGTTTCCTCTGTCCTCCAACCCTTTGAATTTTTTTCCATAAAGACAATAAAAATGAAATAGAAGCAGACATGAGAGGGAGAGAAGCACAGCATTTAGGGGTAATCTAAGAGCCTGTCTTTTTAATAGCCCCAGTACATTTTAAAGGTACCAGTCTGTTTGATAGCTCTGCAGTCAGTGCTCTCTGTATGCGGGGCAATGCCTATTTCATCATGCTGCCCTTGACAGTAACCCTGATGAGTCCCTTCCACTAAGATTGAAGGTCTCAGACCTCTGTTAAGACTGCTAGCAAATATGCTAACTACCAGGTCCTAGACAAATCTAGAGGAAACTAGAGGACCACTATGTCACACCCCATAATGCCCCTAGAGCAGTTATGGTGTAACACTAAACGGCATTGAAACATTTGCTTATCTATATTCAAGAGTGTTTATAAATCAGCAGATGAGAGATGCAACACCATTGTAGTTCATCACAAACTTCTCCCTCCAGCTGGCCTCTATTATTCCAAAAAACTAGGAAAGTACAAGAACTGGGGGAGAAATAAATGCAGCTTTTTTTCTTTTCAAACAATATGGAAAAGGAGCTAACGCAACATAGCCCACTTCAGGCTTTATGAGAAGCGCATCTAACAGATTGTTTTTGTGAACCTTTCCTCTGAGTGACAACTTAATGAGCAATCCTCCTAATACCAGATTCACTTACCTAAGGTGAAGATGCTGTCTCGCTTTCTTTCCCAGTACATCTTTCTGGTCTCATCCCTGCTGGAGGGATTGACCTGTGTTGATTTTCTAGATCCATTTTGATGTAAGCTGTTTGCAAGCCTGCTGACTTTCTCTCTTCTTGGCCTCATTCCATATCCTCTATTCATCAACATGGGAAAGAGTTCTGCCTTTTTTGAAAGCCCCTACTTCTGAGAAGCAGCAGAATGACAAAAGTGATGACTTATTGAAGTTAGATATGACAGAGGTGTTAGCCCATTGACCAATTCACCAGTTTTATTAATTCATCAAATTAATTATATTATAGCAGATAGCCATAAATTGCAGTGTTCCTGGTCCAGGAAGGGAGGAGAAAAAATCACTTTTTCATTCAAACTAGTGTAAAAAATATAAATTTTTTCCAAAACCTTACCTATCAATCAGATTTCCCAATTGGATGGTGATGGACTCACTAACATATTACCATTATTTTGTGATGTTGTGGTACATTGACACTACTTTCATTGTTCCAGTACTTATCAGTGTCCACCAGACAGACTTGAAACCTCTTTCTGTTCTGTAAGTCCCACATGACTGCTAGTTTCCCAAGTGAGAGAAACCTTGAGTGCAAGAACAGAAGGACTGAATCGCATTTCTGCTACTGCCACCCAGCTCTGAGTGACCACAGTGCACAGCATAGTGACAACCATGGCATTCCTGAGTCACCATGGATTTGCTGCACACATTCTATAGTCAAAATACAAAAGATTCTAATGAGGACTGGTGATACAAAGCCCTCCACTCTTCCTTCTTGCCACCCCTGCTAAGCTAGGGAAGAATAGTAGTTTATGGACAATCTCAGTTTACTCTCTTGTTCACTACTATTGATCATTCTATGCTAACAAATGAAAGTACAATGGTTAACATTACAGATTAATTGTTGCATCTTGATCTATAATTAAGCAATGACGTGTGACAAGATTTCCAGGGATAGAAATGACAAAGAGTATGAGGAGACAGAGTATCTGGCACAAAAATTTTGCTGACTGTGTAAAATCACAGCTCAACCTTGAGCTACCACCCAAAAATGCCACATCATCTCGATTTCCATCAAACTCAGGGGAATTAAGGTACAGGACTATATAGTTTGCAATATTTGCATGACATAACAGAGACCAAGAGCCTAGTTTAGGAATGTGCTTTATATTTTAGGAATTTTTAATAACCTCTTTACTTTTTTACTGGATCAAATGAATCAGGAAATGTCAGCATTTTATTTTTTCACATTATCCACAAGGAAAGTAATTCTACATCAAGTATTTATTACACAGTGCTCCACAACATGCTATAGTCGAGATAATTATGCTTCATGAACTCTCTTTTGGCTGGACCATGTCTTGCTAAACCTCAGAGCTTGACTGAATTGCCCTAGAGTCACTATTTTATGCCACGGCCAAGAATAGCAAACATATCTTTGATCCACCAGATCTGAATGATTATCCTTGATCCCAAAGTGTTCTGCTTCTACTCCAGTGTTTCTCCAAAGCAGAATGTCATGACAGACCCCCATCATTGCTCAGCTCATACCCAACACCAGAAAGGCTTGCATCAAGACTAAACAAGCTTTATCTGTACAAGGAGAAAAGGTGGTGGCGTCATGTTCTGATTGTCTTCATGAAACCACAGTTGTATGGGCAATTGAAAATCAGATGTCAATTTTAAGCACACAGGTGCTCAATGAAAAGGTGGCTAGGTTATGAAAATATACCTAAATCCTTCCAAAACTGGGGGTCTGTGCAACATGAACATAGTGAACAATTCACTGCTGAATGGTTTGATCAAGTTGCCAGCACTGGTTTCAAGAAACGATGCAAGAAATAGTTTTCTCATTATTTCTCATTTAGCCAGATTGTTATCCCGGGAAACACTTATTTAAGAGTACCAGCATGTGCTGTTGCAAATTAATGACAGTTACTTTCTAAAAGTCAAAAATATTCTACTGGAAAAGGATTTCTTACATTATTCACCACTTTCCTGTGGTTACATTGTTTGGATTCAGCCTTAAGTTTAGGACTGAAATCCAGATACAAACATATATGCACTCTTAACCTGTAATGTCACCCTGGATATAAATACGATTAGTATTTCCTCTTAATTATATTTCTGCTAGTACAGCCTGCATTTTCAAAGATGCTCAGCACTTTGTTTAATGCAGTGTGCAGGTTTTCATGAGGGCACATACATACTGTCAAATTACAGAGATATTTAGCATAGGCACAAAATACTTATGCACTCTTTTTTCTTTTTTTCCTTCTCCTCCTTTCTATATAGTCATAGTTCACTGGCCAACATCAGCATAACAGCTATTCTGTCAAAAAAAAAAAAATCTAAGCAATAATAGGCAGAGACTTTGTAAAAAAATTCACCCTACTCTGACAGGACATTTCTTACTATTTTTTAATCTGGAGAGCCATTTTTTGCAGAACAAATAGGAAGACATGAACACTACCCAAGTGACCTTGCAATTCAGCTTTTGCAAGGCTGCAAAGGCAAGATGTCATGCCACAGACCAGGCTTTTATTCTTGGCTGTGCCAGCAGCTTGCTAGCAAGGCTGGGCACTCACCTTAGCTCCCTGCCCCTCCATTACCTCACCTGTAAGGAAGGGATAAGGCTACAGCATACACTTAGATCTATGGTTGACAAAAATAGTGCAGTGAAACGGCTGATCTTTTGAGGGAATAAGTATTATCCCCTCCCAGAACTTGAGTGAATTTGGGTGGGGCATGGAAGCAAGCAGGAACACTACAAACCAAACCAAGGAGGATTTCTCTTCTTTAAAGCCATCAAGCTGTTGCACAGTTCTGGCCTAGGGGTCACTTCCAGTGTGAAGGATATTTATGGGACCTGAGCTCCCCCCTCACTTCAAAGTGTTCCTGCATAGCAGCTGGCTTTGAAGAATGCCCCTCCACAAGGTTATACACACATCCAGCCACGGGCTGCTGTGCACCACAGAATCACAGAATCATGGAATGACCTGGGTGGGAAGGAACCTTTATGACCATCTAGTTCCAAAGCCTCTGCCATGGGCAGGGATATCTTTCACTAGATCAGGTTGGTCAGAGCCACATCCAACCTCACCTTGAACACTTCCAGGGGTGGGGCATCCACAGCTTCTCTGTGCAACCTGTACCAGGGCCTCACCACCCACAAAGCAAGGAATTTCTTCCTAATATCTAATCTAAACCTGCTCTCTTTCAGTTTGAATTAATTCCCCTTGTCCTACATGCTTTTGTAAATAGTCTCTTTCCATCTTTCTTGTAGACTCCCTTCAGTCACTGGAAGGCCACAATTAGGTCCCCCCAAAGCCTTCTCTTTTCCAGGCTGCATATATATATATATATGCTGCATAACCAGCAGCCTTTCTTACAGACCTCCTTCTGCAAAAGAAGGAAAGGGTGATGATTAGGCATGAAGAATGAAACACAGCAGACTCAGCCATGCCACAAAGCACGCACGTGTGAGCACATGCACACCACATACCCACACTCAGAGGGTCAGGCTCTTACCTTTATTGCTGTAGAACACAAGTAAACCAAAAAGTGTTTTTAAATATGCTTCTACCTTCTACGCTCTTATTGCATAAGATCATCAGGTGACATTCTTGCACTCTACTTTTATGATATTGCAATAGCTGTAGACCTGCGCGAAGGGTTGTCCCCAAAGTCACCAGCTTAGAGAAATGCTTGGACAGTGTGACAAGAAGTTTTATATCACTAACCAGTGGCTACCAGTGGCTATATCCCTTTGCATGGGGCTCATCTAAGCCTCAGAGGCCAATGTCAGTTTCAGCATCCTAAAGCTGGTACAGTCAGATTGTTAATGAAAAGTTTTCAAATTCTGTCAACTAGTATGCTCAAGAAAATAAGGCTGTCTCCTGTGTCGAATAACAACAGACATTTCTACCCATAAATAGAACTTTCTAACCATACAAGTCTATATTTTTCAGTGGTATTGTTATTGCCTCAACAGCATCAAGTGTCAAGGAGTGGCATGGCTAAGTCATGCCATATTTGCAAGATAGTGTTTTAGGTTCACATGAATCACCCCTTCAAAGAACTGAAATCCCTAGAGACCTAAGGGCAAGGGAGCCCCATTCCAGGCTGAGATAACCCCTCACAAGGGTTGGCGGTCTGTGCTTTCCAAAACACACCTCAGCTCTGGCACTACAATATCACCAAATCACAGCTCTTCAAGATTCAAGAGATGTGAAAGAGGAAAGTAGCACAGCAAATATATTTGACCATCAGAGGTTAAAACTGGCCAGCAGGAAGCCTGAATAATGCATTTTTACCAAATGGGAAGTAAACTTTAATTATTATTAAAAAAGATGTATTTACCAAGCTAAGGTTAGGTGCCTTTGGTTTTTTAGCTTTCCTTGATGTGAAGGGGGAGGAGACGAGCAAAGAAATTAAGAAAATAAAGGCTCTCAGACATTGTACCTTGTTAGCATATAAGTTTTGATGCAAGTTTTTCATTAGTTTGAGATGGGCCCAAAAGACATTTGAACTCCTGTAGCCTTATTATTGTTTGTCATTATTTTTCATGTAAGGAAAAGGTATAAATACAAAACTTTGATATAACTATTTAATGTCCTTCATCTCTTTATATACACTCTTCATGCTTCCTTCTAATTGTCCTCTCATGCTGTAACTCTCATGCTAAAAGTTTTCACTTTCCCTAGACACAGAGCTCAGTCTGCCTTTCATGACTCCTATCCATTGCCCGTCCTATCTATGCTCTGTATTTCCAGTTAAAAATATATCATGAAAATCCAATCTTTTCAATATTCTGTAGTCATCAATTTTAACACTCTTCTTGCTTTTTCTTTACTGTTCCTCCCTAATTTTTCCACTGACAAACCCTTTTCTGCAGCGACTTAAGTTCAGTTAGAAGGCAGTGATCAAATTATTCCTTCTAATATGTATTACCATGTATTTTTCATCATTGAATTTTATCTGACATCATGTTCCCCAGCCACCTAGCTTTGTTAAGTCCCATCAGAGTTCCTCACAGTTTCATTTCATGTGGACTAACCTAAATAATTTTGCAGATTTTGTGACCTCGACATTTTCCTCCCCCAGTCGTCACAGATTATAAATGGTTCTGTTAAATGCTTGGGATCACACACAGTAACATCATATCATGCTGAAAATTGACCATTTATTCCAATTCTTTTTTTTCCTGAAA
Source organism: Vireo altiloquus (assembly GCA_013396875.1). NCBI lineage: Eukaryota > Metazoa > Chordata > Aves > Passeriformes > Vireonidae > Vireo > Vireo altiloquus. The sequence goes on along the minus strand of VZRF01001124.1, from coordinate 542,230 downwards.
ACCAGCCATAACTGGTGGCAGAATTTTACCTCTCTCACTTCCCCTAGAATAGCTGGATTTTGTTGATTTAATCTTCTTAGCAGCTTTTTGAAAAATGAAAACTGTATTTGCTAGCTTTCAGAAACTGAACACAAGTAACATGTAGTCCTCACCAGCCTCTCAGGTGCTGAATATATTAATTTGAATGGATACCTCATCTTTTGACACCTCTGCTTCCTTGGTCAGGGAAAGTATCCTTGAATGCTTGCCCTGTTTTATACTCTTCCCCTGGCATCTACCATTGGCCACTTCTGAGACAGAAGACGGAATAAATGGGCCTATGGTCTTGCTTGGTACAGCCATTCCTATGCAGTAATCCCTTCTTCATTATCAGAAATATTAGGTTTCAGGCTGGGTTTTCCCCAGACTCCCTGCGATGACGAATGATTTAAAGAAAACATTAAGACAAAAATGCTCGAAAGTGACTGATTTTGGATGGCATAGGATGACAGCTTTGTATCACATCTGAATGTAAATAACTTCCTGCTTACTCTCACCTTCAAATCTTTAATGGAGACAGTAAAATAAGACAAATCTTATATTAGTACACCCTCGAGCCCATCAATCATTTCCCTTCCTCAACAGAACACAATTACCTTTGTATATGATTTTTTCTAGTCTTGAATCCACATTACAGTGACTCAACCACCTTTCAATGAATTAAGAGAAAAATATTTTTGAGATGCATCTAATGTTTCCCATGCTGTTATCATCTATATGCTCTGAATTTACTTTTTTTCTTTTCCTTTTTTTTTAAGGAAGAAAAATAGCAGACAAGCACATATATAAGGCAAATAGTTTATAATCCCATGACTAAGGTCAGAGCTTCACAGAGCCTGTATTTCTTTCTTTTCTTGTCATATTTGTTGGTTTATGGTATTAGGAGGACAAGTCCAAAAAGAGATTCAGTTACCCTTCTGGTTTTAGAGATTATTATAACACTCATGATTATTTAACACTAGATTTGAGTCACTCAGTCCTAGACTGTCTCATTGACATCAGTTCAAAGTCCTCTAGCACTAACATCAGGCTCCACATTGATAGATATTCTAAATTAGAAGCTGCAGGTCTGGATGAAGGGCAGGTTAACTGCACTGACTTTGAGTTGCTCTTTGTACGAAGAAAGATGTGTACACTTTTGACAGTAGGAAGATTAATTAGCACTGAAAATTCGGGTAATATTCCTCCTCTGGGCCTGTTAATTGCTGCCAATTTTTCGGAAATATGTGAGGTTTAGTGCATTGGTGATTAGGCTTTGTACTTTTGGTACAAGGTCTGACATCTGGACCACCCAGGTAAAAGCCCACTGCATTTCAGAAAACAGTTGACTCTAAATGCTTGGGAATGTCCCCTTACAAAAATTATGTTTGGGGGCTAATCCAGGAATTCTAAATGTGCTGCAAACATCTGCTTATGCTGCAAGGTCAGAAGAAGACCTCTGAAATAACAGAATTTAAAAAAAACAACTAATTTTTTATTTTCAAGAGCCCCAAACCTAGACCCCCAAATCAGAGTGTTACAGGGAAAAAAAATTACAAGGCAGGTTGAGGCAACTGCTTTGGGATTGGGATTCTTTATCACTGACTGCCATTTAGCCTGGAGATGCCATGTTCCGCCCACAAATCACATGTTCAGTAACCAACCCACTCAGCCACAGCCAGCCAGTAATTGTTTGCTGCACAAACTCTGTAACACTTCATTAGTTCTGCCACACATCTACTTCCACTGAACGTAACTTTCCAAAACGAAAAAGTACAGAGCAACATTACAACTTCCATCTATTTTTAGTGGAACTTAAAAAAAAAAAAAACAAACAGGAAATGCAATTGAGGAAAAGGGCTGCTCACACTGTAGTTTACAATTTAAAGCAAAAATATGACCTGCGTTTTTGGTTTGGTTTTATTTTTTTTCCTGTCAATCTTATATTTCTCCAATGAGACTGTGAGAAATGTGCAAAGCTATGTGATCATTTCTGACAGTTTTTGGCAGCTGGGCAGGCAAGCATTGGAAAGGATCTCTCTCTCCCGATCCAAGATTAAATTTGGACTGAAACACAGGGCTCATTTAGGCAGCAATTAAAGGACCTTATAGACTGAGGGAGAATGAAATGATAAATGCAAAGAGGCTTATTTAATGGGGATATTAAGTAAACTGCTGGTAAAAATGCCCATTTATCATCCACTGATTCCTAATTGGTTTCCTGTTCCTGCCTGCATGTGGCATTTTCAGAAGGAATTACCTTCCTTTAGTGCGACTGTTGCAAATGCAATAAATCAAGGCCATAGATTTCTAGCTAATTTAGATGGAGACTAAATTGGAGCCAAAGCATGCAAGAGTGCTTGCAATTAATGTTCATTACAACTTTTAGCTTCAAAAACAGGAAGGATCATTTTAATGCACCATTCCCAAGCAAGGATGCTGCTTCAAGACTTGGCCACCCTTTGTATGCTCAACAAAAATCACTTGCCTTTGTAAGCCACTAGCCTTTCTGAAATCTTCCTAGGAATCCAGACTGAGGTCTAGCAACCCTTTAAGCACCTGTACTTCAAGAAAATTCCCTGTCTTTTTTTTTTTTTAAATTTGCTTCATGTGTTATAAAGGCCAATTTACACAAAAATAGCTTATATTCACCATATTGTTATTGATTTCAGCCACTTGATTCCAGTAACATAAACTATATTTCCATCAGGTGGTGTGAGAAGGTACAGTCTTCTAAATGAAAAATTCATAAGGTAAACTTTAGTTTCCCAAGTGCAGCTTCCATAGGTCTACAGCCTTTCAGTATATTCCTTTTCCAAGGGTTCAGCTTTGCTGAAGAGAAGAAAAAAGAGTTGTTATTGTGGGAATGTCTTTGTTTTGCCATTCTCACAAGGTGCTTTAGAGATGGAGTCTGTGTCTCATGTTATGGCATTTTGCTGTTTGATACAGGAGGCTGCTTTTGAAAATACATGCAGTGACCCAGACTTTCTGCAGTTTTTGGCATTTGCTCCACTAGAGTGTAGACCTGATATGCAGCACTGTGAGTATAAACAAGACTTGCGTAGCTGTTGTGAGTTTCCAAACACAACAAAAAGAACAAAAAGTATTCCACTTCCTGAGAACAGCAGAGATCATGGAACTCATTTATATTCAGTGGAAAGAACATTGATTTACTGGGTCTGAATCCCTCCAAAAGTTTTTTATGTAAAAGTTTCTCTTACACACTGAAAAAAAAAAAAAAGTGCTTGCTTGTTTTTTGCTTCCAAAAAATACAACTGGCACTATCTAAATACCTCAAAGCGATCAAGAGAAAAAGATTTAGAAATGCACTCTATCCTTGGTGTCACAGAACAGACAACAATCTATCTTTTCTTTAGACCTTTGAATCCAGTCACAGACAGATTTTTTTGTTCTCTTCTGCTTGGTCATTTACCATTTAATTCCTTGTTCTCAGTTTGGATCACCACTCACAGAATTAACATTCAGAATTTACAGCTTCCAGAGCTGGCATGTTTGTTGCAAATGATCAGTTTTGAGCAGAATAGGTTGAAACCCAAGTGGGTGATAAAGAAATCCATTAACTTACTGACACACAAATCTTCCATCTTCCTCTATAATGTACCCATGAATGGTTAAAGGCAGTACCCTGGGGAAGATGAGGGTTACACTTATTCTCCTCCCTCAACCATATGTAGATAAATATTCATTTGGAAAAAAACCTGACATGGAAATACAAATGTTGGTATTAATGCCCATTCCAAGAGTCCATGCTGTGGAGGAAATGGGCTGGCAGTGTGAAGATCCAATTTCCTTTTTCCAGGCTCTGCTACCAACTTACTATTTCATCATATGCAGAACATTTCATTTTTCCATGCCTCATCTTCTCGCTCACAAAAGCGTGTCTGACTTCCACAGATGGGAATTACCATATACAAGCACTAACTACTTTCACTTTTTAATTTTAAGCAGCTTTAGGATATTTACCCTGAATGCCAGGAGCACAGAGCAACACTAAGGCAGGCCTGGGAATGCTCTGCCATGACGGAAAGCAAGGCATAAATGTTCCTTAAGTGAAACAACCTGTCTAGCTCTTGCCCAGCCGCACTTCTGTTTCAGTGCTTGCTGCACACACAACTGAAATGACTTAGTGTTAAAGGAAAGTGTGGATTATACAAAGAGGGAGAGCACTTAAATTTGCCATTCTATCTAAGGACTCCTATTGGCTTAATATTTGATGAAGCCAACTGATGTTTCAGGTAAAGAAATTTTACATTTAATTTACATAATACTTCAAACAGTAGAAAATTACACTTTAAAAGTAGTCACTCTCTTTTTCTCCCTCCTTTTACATTACTCTAATACCTTAATAAATCAGGGCCTAGAAGATCTCTGAATTTAAAAGCCAGAAGCAGGTTTTTACCAGCAGAGTATATAAAGCTGTTGGGGCCTGGTGCACTCAGCCATCACACTTCAAAAGGCAGAGAATGCAGATCTTGGACTACAGTACTTTCAACCCAAATAACTGACCAGAGCTTGATCTGACATGAATGGGTTTTATACTGCTTTAATGCCACTAACTGCAGTGGAGCTACTGATATATTTTTACCAAGGCAAGTAATCATCAGAATCAGGCCTCAAACCTCATGGTTGATAGGCTCTTTTAACCAACCAGCTCAACAATTTGTTTTAAATCCTTCTCAATTTACCATTCTGATGGCCTCGCAGTCTTCAGAAAGGAAGATGTTTGGGTTTTCTTTAAACCAGATGCAGCATGTCTGCCAAGCATTTAGTTCAATTAAGTCCCAATTTTATATTATTTTTCAGCCACATGTTACAACAAACAGAGTAGGAACCCACATATGGTTTCTGATATTGGAATAATGAAACTCAAAGAAAGAAAGAACTGAATTTCCTGGGGTTCCTTTTAAAAATATAAAATGTGTAATATTTTAATAGACTAAAATCAGTACACATGGAATATTACTTGGTCCCAACTGAATACAAGGTTGTACATTAATGGAAAAGTCCTGCTGATGTAAATGAGGAGGCAGAACACTGTACTAAATAAATGGGAATTTATTACTCAACCAAAACCATATACAGAATTGGTACACATCAAATCCACTGGCAGAAGGAGAGAGCATGTTTATGTAAAAAGCAGCTGCCTGTAGCCAGCGGTGGTGGAGTAAACAGATTCTGATCTCACACACCTACAAACGAAGAGTAATTCCAGTGTTTCCACAGGGGCTGCAAGACTGCAAAACAGTTGTGGAGAAAACTTAATCAGCTTAAGGTGTAATTAATTCCACCAGGTTCTCATGAATACATTAGCAAAATACAGGCAGTCGAACAAATACGGTAAAGTGTGTTTCATTTCTTTTAAATTATGTGCCTGTCCCACAAACCATTTCCATAAACAATGTGCCCTGATATTCAATTTCCTATCATTTTGTTTTGGCCTGCAATGCACAGATTTGATAAGGGAAGAATAACACAAATTAAGGGTTCTACAGGCACTCCAACATGAAGACCCAGTAATGCATGTGCTACTGGTATTTCCTGTATGTAGGCTCCACAGAATCAATGGCCATCCAGGGTGAGGTAGGTTTAGCTCAAACCAAAGCCATTCATACTTTTGGCATCATTGGTTCAATCCACAGTGTGTCACTTCCCACACCAGTAATCATACATACACTATGGAAAGATTCATTTTGGGGAGCAATGGGCACAGTTTTCAAACCTGGATGTCTTACAGCAAGACATGAAGACTGAAAGATGCTTTGGTGAAAATTATTTATTCCCTGTGGGGCTCGAAGGGAAAGAATCACAGAACTCAAACCCTCTCTTCTCCCTCTGTCCCTTCATCACTTGTCATGACTTAGGAAAAGAAAGAAAGTGAAGTAATATGGTGGCCTGTACAGCCCACCTCAAAACAATCCTGAGTGAGAAATGTACTGTTATTAACCTTCCCCTTGGTATGTATTAATCCACAGCATTTTTCACATCTGTAGGGTATCAGATGCAGGAGGGAAACAACTGGTGTGTGTAGAAAACAGCACGAAGTAAAACTACAATCTGAGTCTCATGAACAATGGTAAAATTCAGCAAACCACAAGGGTAAAGTGACCACTTCAAAATTAACCGCAAGGATTTACAGCTGAGAATTAATTTCTTCTCTATTATTATGTCAGGTAAAATAGTCTCAGTTATACACTAATTTATATGGAATCACAAAGGAAATCCTATTTCATTAAGTGGATTAAGCATTAATGTATTACCCTTTCCATTTTTATCTTCATTTCATAAAGTGCCTAACAGGAGGTCAAATTAAGAGACTAAATTAACATTTAAAAAAGTCATAGTGAATGTTATACCACAGCGATTCTAACCACACTATTTTTTATCATGATGGTATCAAGGCTATTTTAGCCTTCGTACTTGAAATTAATAACTGTTATTTCCACAGGGAACCATTTTTTCTGAATGTAAATCATTCAGCAAAGTCAGGCAGAAGAAACAAAAGCATTACTCATTTCAAACAAAGGTGTAAGCAGAACAGGAAGAAAGAAAGCAGAAAGTGCTAAATCAGTTCCTCCTTCTCCCTCTGTGAGCCATACAAAGGAAGCCCTCAGCAATCTCAACTCATGTTTATGACTGAAATCAATGGAGTCCACCCTAACCAAGTACATCAAATCAGCTATTTTGAAGGCCTTTCTTCAATTACTCAAAACAAGATGATGTGACCATTGCCCACATAAAAACTCACACTTATGCAAAGCCTTATGAAGAGTTACTCCCCAGAGCAGTTCTCCAAATCAAATTCAAGCCACAATATTTTGTTTGCTCTACTTGTTTGTGTTTCTTTACACCACATTGTCCTGCTAGCACAGTTTCCTAGTCTTTGCTGTTAGTAATCCATATTATCCTTAACTAACATTACAGGTTTATCACTCCAATGTTATTAGATCAGTTTTCTAAGGAATTTCTATTTTATTTGTGTAATGTTGTTTATATGTCAAATATGTGTCAGTCTGAGGGCACTGAGAGTTTAATAGCTTGGAGTAACTAGTGAAATCACATCTGGAAAACAGCATTGTTGGAATCTGAATAATAAACTCATTTTACCATAATAACAAACAGGAAAGATTTCTGTATAGAAATATATAACTTTGAAGAAATATTTTTTTATTCTAATCTTCAAAAGCACCAGTACCAAGTTGTAGCCAGACCATTCAATTTAATTAGTGCATCTGCTTTTTTGCTTCTTTGCTCATTATGAGCTTTAATTTGGAATGATTTTATACACCGGTGAAGACACATTTCCCACATCACATGGGTAAGGAAATGAGTAAGAAGAAGGGCATCAAACGCAAATTGAACCTGTCCTCTGTAAAGGACTTGGATGTGCTGTCCTTCTACCCCTTTTTCCACCAGCAGACAACACATAACCTCCAAGTCTTTTTCTAAGAGCTGCTCTTTCTGTGCAAAACATTTTACAAACATCCTATTCCATCAATGGCTGGCTTCCCCCCCATTCTCCTACTCCCACATCTGAGCAGAGCTTTTCTGCTGGCTGGTATTACTTCTCATTTTTGAGGGTTATACTTCCTTTTCACGAGATTCACCTCTGTCCTAAGAGACTTCCCACACTATGAGAAGAACACAAAGACAGCTCTGACCCCTCTGCCAAGCTCTGCTTCCTGCTCTTCCCCAGTCTTTCAACAAAGGGCATTGTGGGTTAGTTGCTAACATGGAAAGAAATGGCTTGTTTCAGTGGCTAGTAAGCTGTACTGGGAGAAGAGAGGAAACATGACTGGGGATGCTAAGAGAAAGTCTTCCCAGAACAGTTGGTATTGGTTCTGCGGATAATGTGACTGAAAATGTATCTATGGGTCAAGTTACAGGACTTCTGCAAGTTCAGGCTATGTTTGGCAAATCCTGAGGTTTCAAAAATAGCTTGTCAAATTCACAAAAATATGTAGCCTATAAGATTTGTATCTCTGTAGCTAAAAAAATTATTCTACTGCTCAGAATTATAGCAATTGTATTACACAGGAATAGCAGGAAAGGAAAGGGACAAATTTGTCTGAAAAGGCCTTTTTTTAGTCAGCATGGGATGGCTTTCTAAGAACCTTTCAATGTCTGTTTTTCACAGCTATTTTTAATATTATGTAGTCTTGAAGAGATGTTTAGGCAAGAAGTGCTATGCTGGTCCAGGTGGCAGAAAGAAAAAATTCCCCGAGGAAAAATTCACTTAAGGCCATTGTTTATATTGTCCCATCACAAGTACTGTTCAGAGTGAATCAGTGCTACTCAACCAGTATCTAGCCACTTTGGCCCACTGCACATCAAGGACAAAAGGCATGTGAGGCAAATATGGCACCAAGAATGCAGGATTTTCCCTCTGAATGTGTCTCTCTCTGTCACTTGCTGTGGAGAAGGGGTCAGTCACTAATATAGACTACCTGGACTTTAAAATGCCTAAACTGGAAGAAATCAATTATGCTTATGCCAGAGGCCATGAGTAAATCAAAGACCATTTTATACTGACACACAACAGAAATATAGTTTTGTGCCAGCCCAGCCAGATCAACTCAGTAAGACCGAAAAGAAGGGAGAAGGCAATGAGATACTACTGTTTGTACTTGGTAGAGATAATCCACCCATCTTCTGGTTTTGCACAAAACAAATTCACAGCTGTGTAGATGGGGAAAGGAAACATGTATATGCTAGTCCTAGCCTACAGTGCATTTAAAAAGACAAAGCTTAGGCGTGTTAACTAAAAGCCACATTCTTCCTCACCGGAGAAGATTTCTTCCCTTCTTTTCCATTTGGCCAGAGAGTCACTGGACAAGTCGAGGAAAGTCACTTCAGCAGCTCAGAAACACAGAAAAGAGCTTGGTAAATGATGTTCAGTGTTTTAGAACCTGCAAAGAGCCCAGCGCAGGGCAGGGAGGTAACAGATCTAGCAGGCTGGCAAACAGAAAACAGCAGAGGGGTAGAGGGGCTGTGGGTCCAGAGAAGCTGCTGGATGAGGTTATGTCTGATCATTTGTCCACATGTCTATTGACCACATGGAAAACAATGCTGAAAAACAAGCCAGAATGGCCACACTGGTCAGTCATCCTGATGGCAGTCCTCCAACAGGTGGAGTGGATTATGGAAGGAAGAATGATCTGTTTTGTACAAGTTATTGCTGGATAGTTCCCAGATGTGTTAATAAAGCTGCAAGCTATTCAAACAGCATCTCAGGGTCCATTCTGGCTCTTCCTCTATCTCTACCCTAATCTTGAGAAAACAATTCTGTTAGATAAGCCAGTGACCAGCTTACTTAAGGACTCTCACTTTTTGTGAAATATAGCAATTTTTTTTTGAAAAAAACATAAAATTTCCAGGAAAATCAAGAACTAATGTGATTAAACTATTGGCAAAAATGGAATGACAGACACTTGACACAGTTCCATATGCAACCTTTCAGTGGTTTCCAGAGCTCAGAAATCCAAAGGAAGGCAATCCTTTTTAGATAGGATCACAAATACAAATCCGAAAATAATTTTTTAAAAAATTGTGCAAGTTTACAAGGGTGTGATATAATAACATGTTTCAGGTACCAGGAAAATGGCAAGATAGCTTACTGAGCTGTGGCTTTCTGCCTTTACAGGTATGGTACCTGTCAGCTGCTCACTTTCCCTCTGCAACTGGAATGACACTGCTTGTCCTGGCTTTTCAGTAAGTTCACGGCAATCAGAAGTCAGGAAAACTAGCTTAGTACATGTTTTCCTAAGCAATGAAAAGAGACATTCAGGCATACAGAAAAAATCAGCAGACATAATGAGATTAAGATATTTCTTATGATTTTGCTATATTTTCTAAAACACTGCTTTTGTTGGAAAACAGTGAAGTTTACAGCCCCCTTTAATGCCTTCACAATGTCAACTAACTGTGGCCAAACAGACTGAAATAATAGCTGTATTCATTTAATAGGGTGTTAGCTTTGAAGTTTAATTATCAGGGATAGGAACTCTCCACATTCAGGGAAATGCAGACTGAAGTATGAAATCCACTTGGCTGCAGATCATTTCTACACCATGTCAGTGCAAGGAGGAATTTCAATTGCGTGCCAGCAGAAGTGAAATCAGATCTCTAGACTGTCCTTGTTGCCTCTCGCAATCCCAACATCTGATCCAGTCCATACAACCTCTCACTGATTTCCTTCCAAATCCTGATAAATTCTTCTCCTCTTTCCCCAAAGTGACTCCGGAAAAATAGGAACTCGATTGGATTGGATTTTTCATTTCTGCTGCTGTCCGTACCACCCTTTGGAGCATCCAGCACTGCGGATTTGGCACAGACATCAATAACCACATAAAAAAATCCCGAGACTTTGGGAACCATCCCAACTACTTGAGAACTCTCCCTGAAGAGTGGAGGGACCTTTCTCTGCTGTTTAACACATTGGGCACTTATCTCACCTCCATGAGAGGTAACACACTCTCCTCCAAGGGCAACAAAAATTGTCACTTGCATTGCAATAATGTAAATTGGGTTGATCAATCCAGCTGGCAGATCTGATCCATGCAGTCCATCCATCCTGATGCCTTTTTTTCCCATGGCCTCAAAGGAGATCAAGAACAGTTGTTAGGATGGCACACAGACTACAAAAGCCATTTGGAAACCTCTCACACTTTCAGGACATTGTTGGGTATTTGGAGTTATGAGTGGCCACAGCCACGTCAGACATGGAGACTGTTCCCAGGCTGGCATTCAACCCTGGCCTGACTGAGAAAATGAGAACTGTTGATTTTAATGTTCCCAGGGAGGTAAGGAAAGAACAACACAAATCACATGCCTGCAGCAAGGCAGATCTGCTTGGGAACAGAGTTACTTCTCAGGATTTGGGGCTCTGTGAACATTAAGCGTACGGGTTTATAAACAGGATTCCAAATCTTCTCTGAAAATGTCACTACACTTCATCCAAACAATCCAAACCTGCTGACAATCAAGCCAATCTTTTCCAAATCCAGCAACAGCCTTTCCTCACAGTGTCCATTCTCATCTTATAGGCTTAAATGTCTTGGAGTTTACTTCTCAACAATGCTTAAAGTGCTGTATTTGTGAAATCACAAAATAATTTCCTTTTTGTTCATCTCCAACATTAAAAAAAGATAATGGATTTCATTTAAATATTTCAAAACTTAGATGTGCACCATTAAAATTTTTCACTCATGTGCCAGTAAAATCAATTACCACAACTTCTCACACAATTATTTGAAACCTCAAAGTTTGGTTAAAGACATTCTATATAGTTGAAAAAACATAATTACTTTGACTCAGCTATGAGTTATATCACAGTATCTTATTGCATTATTTTAGGACTACAATAGATGAACATATAATATTGATATGACAATACAAGATCACATTCAAGAGCTTCACAGTGACTCTAACCAAGAATTTTAAAACATTAATCACAGCACTGATTGCGCAAGAATGTGCAATGAACTGCCCATACAGTGTTCATGGTAAACAGCTCTGCACCTTCTCCCCCAGTATTAAAAGGCCAAATAGAAAAGTAAATATTTCCTTAAAAAATAAAAAATAAAAAAAAACCCCACTTCACTTCTGACAGATAAATCCCCTTAAGCTAAAAAAAAGGCAAATAGGATGCAATAATTAGGATGAGTTATCCAACATGCAAATCAGTTCCCATGGATTGCTCAGGAGCTGCTGAAGGTTATTCAGCAGGTTTATCCAGAGACAGTGGATTCCTTTAAAAAATACAAATCCCAGGGAAAAGGCACAATGGAACAAATGGGCCCTGCCCTTTCACAGAGCATCTAGCTGACATGTAGCTTGCTAAAAGAGTGTAAATGATTTAAAGAAAGGCTAAGGAGAAATGTACATCAAGTGCCATTATTTTATCACCCACTTTAATCACAGGCTGCTGTTCTGGATGGTTTGGGATTTTGGTTGTTACAGAAGAGATTTCTGTACCATTATTAGTACCTCTGAACAAATGCAGTGAGCATGGGGAAAAAAAGACAGCAGGAGGGAGAGAGAGTGAGAGTGAGAAGGAAAATGTAGCAGCGGTTAAAGCATAGTTTAATAACTCCAATCTCAGTCACTTTTTTCATGTATTGTATGTGCAAGTCCATAGTACAGCATAATGTGTCATAATTTGGCCTCCAATTCTGACAGCACTGCTTGACTTGGGCATTAAATCATTGCCCCGAGGAATTCACATTCTGGCAATTCCTGATGGTAGGGCTGTCATCTCCTCCCACACATGACCTATCATTTTTGACATGATTGAATCAAAATTAGTCAGTACATTTAGATGTAAATTAGAGACATCCAAGAATAATAATGAGCACAAAAATATAGCTCTGTGTAATTGACACGGCAACAGCTTAGTACAGTCTTCCACAGTGTCCTGGAAATTATTAATATCATGATAACAGAAGTACCGTATCAAAAAAGTGAGAAAACT